>SJYT01084516.1:103202-140630 GCA_006410635.1 Cephalophus harveyi
GGGGGGGGGGGGGGGGGGGGGGTGTCCTCAGGGGCAGCCAGCTCTGGGGCAGGGACTCCCAGCACCAGGCCTCGGTCGCCGCCCGGGGGCAGAAATAAGATCAGCACAAGCCCGGGCGCTGCCTCCTCTCCCCTGCTCAGGGAGGCGGGGACCGGGAAGAGCTGCCTACCGTCCATGGCCGGCCCGCCGCCCGGCGAAGTCCGTGGGGGCTCCCTGGCCCGCAGAGCCCTTCCGCCAGCCCCACTCTCCCTGCCCACGTGAACAGATGGCGCGGGGACTGGGGGCTTATCTTCGACGGTCTGCTCTCCCCTCGGGGCACACCCAGCAGCCCCCTCCGCCTGATAAGTGGGGAGGAGGCGGGCCAATGGGCCTCTGTGGGCCCCACTGCAGGAAACCGCCTTTAAGACCTGTGGGCTCTGGGCAGCCTGTCTGCAAGGAAGGACGCCAGTGGACCCCAGAGAGGGCCCTGCACCAGAGCGCCCGCTGGGCACGCACCCGTGCGCCCCAGCGCGCCTCACAGCCTGGCCCCTCTGCTCGGCCTGCAAGCTCTGCCGCTCTGTGTCCTGAGCCCTCCCCCGCCAGGCTTTCTGCTCATCCCTGAACTGGGGCCTGCACAGGGCGGGCAGAGCCCCCAGGAGCAGCGACCCCGACCCCGCCTGGCCAGACCCCGCGGCCTCCCCAGCCCCACGCCCCAAGGCGCCGGCTACACACAGCCGGCAGGGGGCGGTGCTCCGCCCGGGGCGCCTTCTCCGATAAGGGGCCGCCCAGGGCCGGGACGTGCGGGAGAGGAGATGTGTATAAGAGACAGCTGCAGGCAGCAGCAGGGACACCAGGCTGGTGGAGGGAAGGGAGCCGTGTTCAGGAGAAGGTCCCCTTGGGCACCGGCCGGCGGGGCGGGGGCGGGCCACCGCAGGGCTCTGGGTCCCGGACTCCCAGGTTGGCGGTTTCTGGGAGAGTGTGGACCTGGGACCAGGCTGCAGAGTAGGGTCTGAGTGCCTCGGGTCCCCGGGGAGGGAGCACTCCGAGGCCCAGGCGAGGGCTCAGCCGTGTCCCCGTCCCACCGGCAGGCCTGGGGCCTCCTGGGCCTTCCGTTTTGTGAAACGGGCAGCCTTCCCAGGAAGAACCCTGGGCCCCTCGGCCTGCTGCTGCCTTTGAGGTTTGACCAGCAGCTTCCTTTGGGCTTGTCGGATCTGATAGACAGCGGCGGACACTGGTAACGGCATGGTACTGGACTGGCTCAGGGGCCGCCAGGCCTTTGAAAGGGAAGATGTGGGTGGGATGTCGGGCCCGAGGGGATCAGAGAGGAGGCACCGGTCCCTGGGACCCCCACCCGAGGTTGCCCGCTGGACCTGGCCTCCTGCAGATCCGGAAGCTGTGAGCTTGTTGGGTGGACACCTTGGGGGGCTGGGGCATCGTAGGGAAGTGGCCTTGAACCGTGACACACAGTCAGCTCTTTGTTCCAGTCTTTACATGAGGCCTCGTGGCTGGGTCTGGCAGGGACCAAGTCTCCTCAGTGGGTAATCGGCAGCCACAGTAACCCGGGGTTTTGAGCCCTGAGGGAGGTCACTTGAAAAGATTTTAGAGGTCGAGTTCTCAGGTCTCTAGATGGTGACGTGAGGCCATGGTGGCCGTCTGCTGGATTTCTTGGTTGCCGTGTGAATGAACGTTTGTGGAGACATCAGGGTCGCGTGGCAAGGCCACTTACGTCTGGAGCAGAGCTCGGGAGATGTGGGTGCCCTGTGGCTTAAGCAGTGGCCCACATCAGAGTTCCCACCACTGTGTCTGCCTTCGACATGCAGGGCCCTGTCAGACCGGGGAGCACACGGGCAGTGACAGGGCTGAGTCCCAGGCCCGGAGGGAGGGAGGAAAACGGGAAAAACTGATGTTCAGAGCCTTATACTGAACATTGAGTAAACGGGGAGGACTGAGGATCCGGCGATGAGGAAACGTGCAAGCGCGCTGTGCAGCCCGACGCGCAGGCGGTGACGGAGCCCCAGAGGCACGGGCTGGGCAGGCTGGACTCTGACCCACAGGCGCATCGTTTTCTCCACTGAGACGGAGTTTCTCTCTGTGGGCGCGTCCACTTTTGCTCGGTGGTGAAGTGAAGAGTGTTCATGTTTACAAACTAGTTCCGGCCTCACTTTGCTGTTCGCTAAGTCGTGTCCGACTCCTTGCGACCCCACGGACTGCCGTGCGCCTGGCCACCCTGTCCATCACCAAATCCTGGAGTTTGCTCAAACTCATGTCCACTGAGTCGGTGATGCCCTCCAACTATCTCGTCCTCTCACAACACAGGAGTTGCGAGTTACCTTTTATTTGGGGCAAAATGAGGACCGTAGCCTGGGAGACAGCATTTCAGGCCGCTGGGGAAGGCGCTCGGTAGTGCAGGGGAAAGGTCCGTCTACCTGTGATTTTGACGAAGGGGAGCGCTGCAGTCAAGCCTGCGGAAGCTCGCTGGTACGAGGAGCAGCTGTTGCCGGGCCGGAGTCTAGTGCTTGTCTAGATACGGGCAGGTGCAGACACTGGGCTCATGAAATCAGCTCCGGAGAATAACTGGCTCTCTGAAGACCTGTCCTGCCCGTTTTCCCTGAGCACGGATGGCCTCATTCCCTGACCTCCTTCAGGGTGTGCTGGAGGTCAGCAGCTGCGGGGGCACGTGACTTAACCCTTGTGGAAGGCAGATGGCGAGTTTGTAATCGACAAGGATTTGTCTCCCTCTTTTAACCTTGTATTTGTTGGCCGTGCTGGGTCTTCACTGTTGCGGGGGCTTGCTCTGGTTGCGGCGAGCAGGGGCCACTCTCAGGTCTGGCGCGGGGGCCTCTCGTCGCAGAGTGCGGGCTCTCGGGCCACGGGCTGGGTTGCTCCACGCAACGTGGGATCTTCCCGGGTCAGGGGTCACACCCGTGTCTCCTGCGTTGGCTGGCAGGTTCTCCACCCTTGAGCCACCAGGGAGCCCTGTCTCCCTTTATTATTTTGCTTGAGGACAAAAATGACTCTCCTCCCTCCACAGAAACGTGTTCCACATTCTCTGCCTGCTTTTCGCGTAAGAGCATATCTTCGCTCTCCTGCCTCGTGGACAAAGTTGTTTTCCTTTGCTCGGACTAGCAGTCGCTTCATTCTCACGTGTTGATTGAAGTTTGTAACCGTTAGCAGCCTTTGTCCCACCCAGTATTCTGTAGCCGAGGAGCAGGTTTTGTGACGATAGGCTCGCATGAACCTTAAGGTTGGAGGAGGGAGTGGCAGCCCACTCCAGCGTTCCTGTCTAGAGAGTCCCATGGACAGAGGAGCCTGGGGGGCTACAGTCCACGGGGTCACACAGAATCAGACACGATGGAGCGACCAGCACTTCTACCTCCAAATGCCTTTAGCTGCTTTGTTATATAAACATCAGAAGCCGAAGCATAGAAACTTAAACTCATGCCTTCTTAATCATGAGTGTTTCAGCACTTTATCTTATGTAGAAATTACACAGATACTTGGTGACAGGGAAATTTAAATGGAGGCTGTCTTGTTCAGGCCTCAGGAGTAGAGGAGCAAGCCTCTGACTGACCTCTGACCCTGCCTGGATCACAAGCACATCAGTCCTCCCGGCAAGTCAGGTGGTGCTTAGATAAGAAAGGTACTGGGTCTTGGAATTTCTGAAGCCCCTGTGGACCCAGCCAGCCCCCTGAGGCCTAAGGAATCTTATGACTCACAAGGCTAGTCAAACAGCATTGTGAAACTTAAACCACAACTGCAATTTTTTTGTGCACAAACCGATGATGCTATCAGTCTGCTGCCTGGGATTATGAGCGGGAGACCCCAGAGCTGCAGTTTGGAGTCTCGCCTGTGTGGTGGACACACCACCCAGGACCCCTCCCCTCTGGAACTCCAGACTGCTGTGGCGTGGGACTTCCCCTCCCTGTTCACGTCTGGGTGTAGATGCGGCTCAGTTTGGTGGCGTGTGCACTATCATTTCTCTCTTCTTTTCTCCCAGTGACTGGGAATTTCTAAAAAACTGTCTTATTTACTTACTTTCGGCTGAGCTGGGTCCTGTGGCTGTGGCTTCTCTGGTGGCGGCGAGCAGCCGCTGCTCTCGCTGGGGAGCGCGGGTTGCTCGTTGTGGCGCTTCTCCTGCTGCAGAGCGTGGCTCTCGGACGCATGGCCTTCGGTAGCTGCACACGCAGGGGCAGCTGCTCCGTGGCACGTGGAGTCTTCCCGCACGAGGGATCGAACCTGTGTCCCCTGCATTTGCGGGCAGATTCTTAACCACTGGGCCATGAGGGAAGTCCCTGGATATTAAGTTGGATAATCTTCTGTTAAAAGTGAAATTGTTTGTGTGTAACAAGTGCTTTCTGTTTTTGACAAATGCCTCAAACCTAAAATGAAAGGAAAACGTTTGGCAAAACAACGGGATATCTATTGTTTAACTTAACTTGGTAGAACTCAAGGTTTCAAATTACCGAAAGATTTTGGGAACGGTTTTAGTCGGACTGAAGCACAATCATGATGGAAAGGAAGCTTGTCTGAATAGTGACTGGAGGATTTCCCTGGCGGTCCAGTGGCTGAGACTGTGCCCCCAGTGCAGGGGGCCCGGGTTTGATCCCTGGTCGGGGAGCTGGATCCCAAACGCTGCAACTAAGACCTGGTGCAGCCAAATACATACATGGATGTTAAAAAAGAGAGAATAGTGACTGGATTTGATTAAAATCAGGTCTATAATCTTAAATGTCCAATCGGTACAATGCTAGCTTCTTTGACTAGTCAACCGAGGAGATTTAAGCGTGTTGCAACGTATGTCACGCTGACAGCTCTGAAGATACCCCTGTTTTATGAGATGAACGCTTGCTAAGCTGGTTTTATTTAGCAAAGATTTACCGAAGTACAGGAACCAGAAAAACAGTTGAGTTGGTGCTTGTATCTTTGGGAGTTTTAGGAAGGTTTACTTTACATGAGTGCCTGTTCCTCTGGAAGCCAGTCAGGATAGAGTCCCTGGAAGGCCTTGCAGAACTTGATCTCGTCATACCATCTGGAGGTGGGGAAGGAGCGCATGTATATAAACAAAACACAATCGTACATGAAAACTTATGCCTAGCTATGCATCAGTCGTAAACAGTTACATAAAACCCACTAGTTTGTGTAAGCATTGGGCCTCGTCTTTGCTCCGTTTGGAGCTGGGCCGCGTCTTTGCTCCGTTTGGAGCTGGGCCGCGTCTTTGCTCCGTTTGGAGCTGGGCCGCGTCTTTGCTCCGTTTGGTATCTTAATCCGAATCGCGTTGTAGCAAGTGGAGCAGGCTGACACCCTGCGCTGTGACGCCTGAAAGCCCCTCTGGACACTGATGTATCATCTCAGGGAGGCATAGACTAAATGCTTCCAATTCACTGTTCTTTTTCCTTTTCAGCATCAGCTGGTTGTTGCTGGGGGATCCCTGAGTCCCCGGAGAGGTGCCAGGAGGCCCAAGGTTTCAGGGACTGGTGGAATTGAGGGGCTGGGGAGAAGGGCCGAGGAGGCAGGCTCTGGGGGAGGAGGGCGTGGTGGGCAGGTGGGGGCCTCGTGCTCTTGTGCTGACCGGGAGCAAGTGAAGTGGGCGGGGCCAGCCGGCGGCTCCTGACGCAGGGCTGCAGGGACCCGCAAGCCTGGGAGCAGCAGAGCTGTCCTCCCTGTGCTCTGCGGGTCGGGAGCCGAGGCCACGGCCCCCGGGCCTCTGTGTCCCACGCCGTGCCCCACGCCACCCAAGAGCACAGGCCCCCCGCCCAGGCACATCCCTAGTTCGGGCAGCCGCCGGGTTCCCCCTTCCTGAGGGCTCCCCCTCTTGCCCCCCACGCCCCGCTCCCCCGCCCCCGCGCTCTCAGGCCTGCCTTTCTCGGGGAGGCGGGGCGGCCTGTGTGACTCCTGGCGAGGACCCGCCTACCCCCGACACGTCGCCCTAGCACCGCAGGGCTGAAGAGCCTGTGGGCCGTCTGCAGCCCCAGCCTGGGCTTGAGGGGGCCGGGGCCCTGGCCGGCATCCCCATCAGCCCCTTGAGGGGCTATCAGGAGGACAGGTGGCGATCCCAGGTGATGGAGGGTCTGGCTTGGGGTTGCAAGGAGACCACTTAAGAGCGGGCTTGTAATAAGGAAGCTTTGGGACTGGGCCGTTGCCGTTGCTTGAGAGCGGGCCCGCAGGTGTGTGCTCCATCTCTAGGGCTAGGAGAACACACGCCGCGCCTGGGGCGGAAGCGCGGGACTGACGGCCTTCCCCTCCTCCCAGAGGGGGTGAGTGTGCGCTCCCGGTGGGCTGGGGCCAGCGCCCAGCTCAGGGGGCAGCAGATGGAGAGCTGGCCTGGTTTTTCTGGATCCTGCTTCCCAGCGAGGGGGCCGTGTTCCTTTTTCCTGTGGGGACAGAGAGAACCAGAAACAGCGTTGCTTGTTTTCTTGGTTTTCCACCGATTCTGATGAAGTGAGACATGCATGAGTTGAAATTTGCCACTGTAACCACATGCACGCATACAGTCGGGTGGCATCGAGCGTCCACGTGGCTGTGTAGCCGTTCCACGGTCTTCAGAACTCCCACGCCGCCCCAGGCAGGAGCTCTGCCCCTTCCGGCAGTGACTGCCGCGGCCCCAGCCCCTGGCAGCCTCTGTTCTCCGTCCCATCTCTGTGAGACTGCCCCTGTGCGTGTTTCATCATTCAGAATGGATCCTCACGTATCCAGCTCTGCCCCTGTGCGCGTTTCATCATTCAGAATGGATCCTCACGTGTCCGGCTCATCCCACGAGCGTGACGTCCTCCCGGTCCCTCCGTGAAGTCGCCGGTGTCCGCACGTCCCTCCCAGTGGGACAGGGCGGGGCTGTGGGCATCTTAGTGTGACTGAGGGGTACCCCAGTGTGCGGAGAGGCCACGCCGCCTCTGGCCGTGCTCCGTGTCCCCTCGCGGCCGCTGTGCCTCTCACTGTCCTGAACGTGGGTGGACAAATACGGGTTCAAGCCGCTGCTCTCAGGAGTTCTGCGTCCGCTCCCAGAGGTGGGATTGCTGGGTCATACGGGCACTCTGTGTTTTCCTTTCTGAGGAACCGCCAACTGTTTTCCACAGCAGCTGCTCCGTCTTGGGTTCCCGCCAGCCGTGCTTGAGTCTCCGATCTCTCCGTGGCCCCGCCAGCACGGGGCGGGTCACCCCAGCGGGGGTGAGGTGGTGCCTTGCGGCTCTGACCGGACTTCCAAGTGACGTGCTTCCCGGTCACTGGTGTGTCTTCTTTGGGGAATTGTCTGTGCTGTTCTCTGTCTCGTTCCTAACTGTTTGTTTCTGAATTCGGGGGATTCTTGTGTTCACTTAGGGTTTTAAGCCCTTATCAGAGAGGTGTCTGGAAGCGCTCGCTCCGCCCCGGGTCGCCCTTTGCTCTCTTGATGGTGCCCTTTGATGCACAGAGCTTCCGTGTCGGTGAAACTCCATTTTTCTTTCGTTGCCTGTGTTTTGGGTGTTGTATTTAAGAAGCAGAAGTGAAGCCGCCCAGTCGTTTCCGGCTCTTGGTGACCCCATGGACTGTAGCCTACCGGGATCCTCAGTCCATGGGATTTTCCAGGCAAGAGTACTGGAGGGGGTTGCCATTTCCTTCTCCAGGGGATCTTCCCAACCCAGGGATCGAACCCGGGTCTCCCGCATTGTAGGCAGACGCTTTACCGTCTGAGCTGACAGGGAAGCCCAGAATCCACAGCCAAATTCAAGGTCATGAAGAGTTACTCCTGTTTTCTTCTATGAGTCTTATGGTTTTATTTCTTAATATTAGGTTCTGGACGCGAGTGGAACACACGGAAGCAGGGGGATGCGTGCGGGACACGCAGAGCAGGGGGTCTGCGGGTGCCGCTCGGCCACCAGCCCTCTCCTCCGGCCCGTGGCTCCTCTTCCTCCTCTTGGGGCAGCGGGGCCCCTCACCCTCCCGGGGCCCGGAGCAAGCAGGGCGTGGGAACCTCAGGCCGCCGGCGGGGGAACTGAGCGACCTCACTGTGGCCTTTCCAAAGGGTAGAACTGTGGGCGCTCCGGTACTGGGACCCCCAGCACAAGGGGCCCCCAGGGTTGTCTCCCCGAGGAGGGGTCCGCCCGGCCCTTACCTGGAGGGCTTCCTCCCAGCACGTCTGCCTGGTTCCGTCAGTGGCTCTGTTCTTGGTCCCCGGCACCACGTGAAGCTCCCGGCAGATCTGGGCCGTCAGGTGGCTGAGTCCTCACCCAATTTTTATACAGTTCAGGCATTGTGGGAATTGTAAGTTATCTTTCACAACTCCAGGTCCACCAAGGACTTTGGCATTTAAATGGAATATTACTTAAAAAAAAAATTTATGCGTAACATTGATTAGTTTTTTCATCAACCCAGAGAATCCATCAAAGTGGCCCACTCTCTTTCCACTGCTGCTGAACACAGTCGTGATAAAGTCACACGGGTGTGTGGTTGGGGGATCTAAGCTGGCAGAACAGAGCCAGTGGGCAGTGCCGGCCACTTCAGGCCACGCGCCCCCATTGCATTCTGTCACCTGTCCAGGAAGCGCAGTCGGCCCCACTCCACCGCACCCCCAGATGCCCCCCACCTGCCTCCTGCCCCGTGGGGCACCTGCTGGCCTGGCCTGCAGGCAGTACCGCAGGGACCAGGGAGACGGTCTGTGGTGTCCAGGGCTGGGGGGACATTCCAGGCAACGTCTCGCTGCCTGTCTGCTCTCCCCCGAGGGCAGGGCCGGCCTGCTGCAGGCCCCTGCGCCAGGACTCCGGTCCCTCTCAGGCTGGGATTCCTGATTAACTGTCTAAGGCAGGAGAACGCCACACAAGCTGTCTGCTTTGCAGCGGAGCTCAGAGGAGGGGCGTGGGGCGTGGCTGTCAGGGAGGCGGGTCAGGTGGAGCCCTGACCTGCTGACCATGTGCTCGGGCTCGCTGTGCCTGGTGTAAACGGGCCATGTATGCAAGACCACTGGGAGGTCTGGGTGTGCACGCTCCCCTGTTCCTCCCTGCCCTACCTGCCGAAACCCTCATTGTGGCCCGGCTGCTGGAGTCCTGAGCTGTCCAGGGAGGGGCGGTCACCCCTCCAAGACCCTCAGCCTGCCTGCTCTCCCACGTGCCTTTCCCAGCAGGCGCTTCTGGAGGAGCCCGTCCTGTGCGGCCCCTCCCTGTGCGTGACCCACGAGTGACCACAGCCCTGCTGGAAGCTTCCCACGCTTTCCCACTTGAAGGTCTCTGCCCTGTGCCGGCTCAGCCTGGCTGCGTCTCAGGGACTCCAGGCCCCTCCTCTGACTGGGGACCCCTGCTACCCGCCCAAAGGGTCGCCTGCCAGGGGGAGGGCCGATCTCGTGCTCACTGTGGTGCAGGCGGGCGGCAGGGTAGGCGTCCTCCTCACGGGACAGGCTGCCCCTGTGTGGAACAGCCGGCTTGGGGCTGCCTGTGTCCGTCCCCGAAAGCTCACGGGCCACACGAGCTCCCGGGCGGTCCCCAGTATGTGCCCCAGGGGGCTCTGAGTGCGGTTGGCCGCCCCTGTGGGGATTGTCCAGCCTCGGGCCAGCCGTGCCCCGGGCTGCCAGAGACCCCGTCTCTCCACCCAGGGCAGAGTCCCTGGGGACGTGGTTTGCAGGTGGCCCCGGCCGTCTCACCTGGGTCTGGCCACCGGGCACGGGGCTGGCCTCTCGAACCTCCTGGGTGGGTCAGCCGGGCGGGCAGGTCCCTAACATCGTGGTGACCACGTGCTTCCACGGGTCCTGCCGGCGGCGGGGCCTCGCCGAGTCCGGGAGCCCCGCCCCGCCCCGCCCCTCGCCCCCACCCGCCCCGCAGATGCTGGAGGCCCCGCCCCTACTGCTGGCCGCTGGTGCCGCAGGCCTGGCGCTGCTCGCGCTGTGGTGGCTGGCCCTATCAGACCTGCCGCTCTTCGGCTGGGCCTTTATCTGCTGGGACGAGTTCATCGCGAGCCCCGTCCGCAACCTCCTCATGGGCAGCAGCAAGGAGCAACGCATCCTGCAGCACGTGCTGCGGCACGCGGTGGCCGGGGACCCGGAGAGCGTGGTGGCCGCCATCGACAGCTACAGCTCGGAGAAGGAGTGGGCCATGCACGTGGGCGAGAAGAAAGGTGGGTGGCGGGGCGGCTCGGGCGCGGGTCCCGCGGGAGGAGCGCTGTAGGGGGAGCCCCGCCTCCACTCCCAGAGGTGCCGTCAGGGAGCCCCGGCCAGTGCTGGGGGGGACGGGGAACAGCAGCGGCCTTGTGTGGGTTCGTCGCTCGCAGCCGCCAGGCAGAGCCAGGTGCCCCCCGGGGCGGGCCGTGGGTCCCTGGGTGTCCCGGCTGGCCCTGGGGTGCACGGAGACCCTTGGACTGCGTCCCGCGGGCGCCAGGCCCCACCCCGCCCCGGGGCCGCTTCCCGACCTTTGGACTCCAGCCGGTTTGCGTGGCGCCCCTGGAGCCAGGGCAGCGAACGTGAACTCGGGACGGACGTCAGGGCAGCCGGCGGTCCAGCAGCCTTGAGCCTTCCGACTGTGTCCAGCTCAAGGGAGCGGGGCAGGCTCTGTCTCTTATACACATCTTGCCGAAACCCTCATTGTGGCCCGGCTGCTGGAGTCCTGAGCTGTCCAGGGAGGGGCGGTCACCCCTCCAAGACCCTCAGCCTGCCTGCTCTCCCACGTGCCTTTCCCAGCAGGCGCTTCTGGAGGAGCCCGTCCTGTGCGGCCCCTCCCTGTGCGTGACCCACGAGTGACCACAGCCCTGCTGGAAGCTTCCCACGCTTTCCCACTTGAAGGTCTCTGCCCTGTGCCGGCTCAGCCTGGCTGCGTCTCAGGGACTCCAGGCCCCTCCTCTGACTGGGGACCCCTGCTACCCGCCCAAAGGGTCGCCTGCCAGGGGGAGGGCCGATCTCGTGCTCACTGTGGTGCAGGCGGGCGGCAGGGTAGGCGTCCTCCTCACGGGACAGGCTGCCCCTGTGTGGAACAGCCGGCTTGGGGCTGCCTGTGTCCGTCCCCGAAAGCTCACGGGCCACACGAGCTCCCGGGCGGTCCCCAGTATGTGCCCCAGGNGGGGCGGGGCCGGAGGGCGCGGGGCGGGGCGGGGCGGCGCGGCGCGGGGAGGCGCGGGTGGGCAGCTCCCTGCTCACCTGCCTGCTCACCTTCCCCGCCCCCTCCGCAGGCCAGATCGTGGACACCGTGCTGAGGGAGCAGCAGCCGTCCGTGCTGCTGGAGCTGGGCGCCTACTGCGGCTACTCGGCGGTGCGAATGGCCCGCCTGCTGCTGCCGGGCGCCCGGCTGCTCACCATCGAGCTCAACCCCAACTGTGCCGCCATCACCCAGCGGATGGTGGAGTTTGCAGGCCTGCAGGACAAGGTGCGGTGCTGTCCCTGAGGTGACGGACGGATGTGGGCACAGGCTCCGAGGGCCAGGAGGGCTGGGGTCACACCCCAGCGGCTCCAGGCCATGCTTACCCAGCTGGCCGGCAGCCCCGTCTGCAGGGCGGGAGACTCCCAGAGGCAGGGCAGAGCGGGGACCTGTCGCCCGGAACCGCCAGGCTCACTGGGTGGGGGGCTGTGGTTGCAGGTGACCGTTGTTCTTGGAGCATCCCAGGACGTCATCCCTCAGCTGAAGGAGAAGTATGACGTGGACACACTGGACATGGTCTTTATCGACCACTGGAAGGACCGCTACCTGCCGGACACGCTTCTCCTGGAGGTGAGCCGGTGTCTGCTGGCCAGGTCGGGCCTGCAGAGGGCGGCTGGGGAGCCGTGGGCTGGCCTGTGTGCAGTCGGGACACAGGGGCGGGTGGGCCTCAGGGAGCCCACCTGGATGGCCTGCATCTGTAGAGAGCAGAGATACCGCCCTTGGAAGTGGGCGTGTTCGTTGCTCAGTTGTGTCCGACTGTGACCTAGGAACTGTACTCGCCAGGCTCTTCTATCCGTGGGATTCTCCAGGGGGATCTTCCTGACCTAGGGATTGAACCTGGGTTTCCTGCGTTGCAGCCGGATTCTTTACCATCTGAGCCACCAGGGAAGCCCCTCTGCCCTTGCCAACTAGGAACCTAACAGTTTTCTCAGAACCACTTGTTCACGGCTGGTCCTTATCTCAGGAGAAGGGAAGGCATGTTCTGTAGCTGGCCCTGCCTTGGCCTGGCCGCACCGCCTTGGTTGGGCCAGGGGCTGGCAGGGCAGGCGGCCTTCGTCCCCATCGCTCAGGGCTCTCCATGGGCTGCTTGGTGTCCTTACAGCAGGGCTGGGGGCAGCCAGAGACGAAGGAGGGGGAGGCCTGGTGCCCTCGTGCCCTGAAGCTGCACCCGGGGCGGAAGGAGGGGGAGGCCTGGCGCCCTCGTGACCTGAAGCTGCGCCCGGGGGGGAAGGAGGGGGTTCGGGAACAGGGGACCCCACTCTGGTCCTCTGAGTGCCAGCATGCAGCCTCGGTCAGACACTCCAGGGCTGCGTCCCTGGGCAGGCGGCCACCTTTGCATCCCCTCCTCCGAGGTTAACCTGTGGGTTCAGTGGCCCACATGCTGAGCCCCAGCTCACCTTGAGTGTTTGCTCCCGGGGCTAGGCGGGCCGGGCCACTGCTCCCAGCGGACCTTCCTCATCAGTATCACGGGGAAGTTCCTTTTTTAGGAGAAACGCTCCTCGATTCCGAGGCCCACTTTTTCAGACTCTGGCTCATGGGTTGCCCCAACTTCACTGGCCTCACAGCTGTGTTTTCCACTCCGGCCTCAGGGCCCAGGGATGGGAAGGAGGCAGCCGCTACCAGGAAGATTCAAGGGCTGCCCCCACTGCAGCGGCCCCTGTGTCCCTAAGTCACCAGGGGGTGCCTGGCCATCCCTGGGGTCTCACTGGCAACTTAAGACACGCCTGGGGCCCCCTGCTTGACTTGGCCTTCCTTTGGGGGATTTTTTTCCATTTTAATGATCACTAGAGAAAACTCTGATCTTCTGGCACAGCAGCCAGGCTCTCCCTTCACCCCTTCCCCAGGGAAACATTTCCTTTCGCTTTTTGAGGCAACCCAAGCAGGGCTTCCCTGGTGCCTCAGATGGTAAGGATCTGCCTGCAATGTGGGAAACCTGGATTCCATCCCTGGTTTGGGAAGTTGCCCCGAAGGAGGGCACGGCAACTCATTCCAGTTTCTTGCCTGGAGAATCCCATGGACAGAGGAGCCTAGCGGGCTATAGTCCATGGGGTCGCAGAGAATCGGACACGACTGAGCAAGTTTCACACACACCAAGTAGCTCCTCCTCTGGCCTGGAGAGACTGGGGGTGAGGTCGGGGGGCACGGAAGTGCAGCTGCCCCTTCCTCTCTAGAGCCAGGCCTGACATGGTAGCCGACTGCCCAGGTGCCTCAGGGTGGACCTGAGGGGCAGGCTTGTGGGTGTGGAGGTCTGCCTCCCCGCCCTGCAGGGTCCTCCTGGTCGGGCCCTTCTGAACCTCAAGTGACCAATGCCAGTGGCCCCTGCATGGGTCACCAGGCATCTTGGTGACCCGGAGGAGCCCGTGTTCCTGGCACCCGCGGCCCTTGGTCACCCACTGGCCGCAGTCTGGTCCCCGCCGTCTGCACTCACGCCCCCCAGCGCGCAGTGAGCCCCTTCTGTGTGCCACGCGATGTCCTAGGGCCCGAGCGTCCCCCCCAGCCCCTCCCCGCCTGCTCAGCTCTTTCTCGCGGTGGCCGCCAGCGGGGAGAGGCTGGGGCGGGGCCACCCCCAGCCAGGCCGCCCCCACGCCCTCCAGCCGTGCGTCTGTCCCCGCAGGAGTGCGGCCTGCTGCGGAAGGGGACAGTGTTGCTGGCCGACAACGTCATCGTCCCCGGGGCACCCGACTTTCTGGAGTACGTGCGCGGGAGCGACCGCTTCGAGTGCTCGCACTTCAGCTCGTACCTGGAGTACTCCAACGTGGTGGACGGCTTGGAGAAGGTCGTCTACAAGGGCCCGAGCGACCCCGCTCGGCCCTGAGCCCCGCTCGGGGTCCCCCACCACGCCTGGCCCTGGAGGGTGAGGCAGCCCCAGCCCTGGGCGCCCGCATCCCCGCCCCACGGCCGCCCCCCGCAGCTCCAGGCTGTCACGCTGGCCTGCCCCGAGCACGACCAGCTCCCCTTCCAGAATCGTGGCAGGACATCTAAAAGGTGGCCGCCTGCGAAGACCAGCTAGGCAAGCAATGGCCGAGTGCCGCGTGCACATACACACACGCACACACGTGCACAGTGTCTCACACGCACACACTTGCAGTGTCAGTCACACACTGTCTCACACACACACCCGCTCTCCCCCCTCCCTCTCCTCCTCCCCTCCCTCTTTCTCCTTCTCCCCTTCCCCCCCTCCGCTGCCCCCCCACCCTGTCTCCAATCAGCTGGTCGGCCGGCGGCACCCTCGCAGCCTGCACCTGCGCTCTGCCGTCACCAGGTGGCAGCAGTGCCTCGGTGATCACCACCGACCCCCCCCCGCCCCCAAACATACCCACTCCTTTTGCCTCCTTTTAAGAATAAAATGCAGCTTTTCTACAATCAGCCACTACCAATCTCACAGAGGAACACCCTGTTTAGAAGACAGTGAGGTAGAAATTGAGGATCTGATTCTTTAGGTGAGAGAGGACCTGAGTCTCCCCCCACGCCCCAGCTTTGCACCAGACACCCACCGCTCCCCTCAGCCGCTGCAGACCAGCTGCCCCGCTCAGCCCCACGGGGATGTCTGCGGGCTGGGCTGCGCCCCTCTGGGATCCTGGGCGGCCCACAGGCCACTCTAAGCAAGCAGTGCTGCGTCAGGTGTGGAATGCCGAGCGCCTGGCCTTGGGCCTGGCGTGGCTCTGGGCCACCACGTCCCCATCCCGTTCGGCCTGGTCTGGGGTGAGACGGCACACTTGGAACAGCTGCGGTGTTTCCGTGGCGACCCGGCTGCCTGTGATGATGCCACCGGCTGGCGCCCACTCACATCCACAGGCGCCCCCCAGCCCCAGCGCTGGCCTTCCAGCTCCAAGGCCCTCAAGCGGCCGGCTGGACCTCCGGCCGCCTCGGAGGCTCTCCTGGATCCCTCACCCCGAGACCACCCCTTCTGGCCAAGCCCACCTGTGCCCAAGACCAGCCACAGACCTCGGGGCCCCACTAACCACCCAGGATCGACCCTGTGCCTCTGTGTGTAGAGAGGGGCCACGTGGGGGGCACATCCCAGGCGCCTGGAAGCAGCGGACCCCCACGGGGTCCACCCTGGCCCACCCAGCAGACGACAGGGGAGGGGCTTGCGGAGACAGACACGGGAGTTCCTTTGTTGCTGGTTATAGTTTTTAATTTTTCTTAAAAAAATTTAGATGTTTACCAATACTGTCTTAGTTTCGTTTTGTTATTGATGTTTTCTATCAGTGTTTCTCTGGTTTTTTAAGTCACAAACAGCAGGCACTCAACAGCGGTCCCCCACTGCTGCCAAAGGCCAGTCCCAGAGGCGCTACTCGAGGGCCACAGTGCCCAGGGAGGGGCTCCTGGCGCGGCGGGCGGCAGGCAGGGGACGCACAGCCAGCCCCCACTCGCTGCCTCCAGGGTCTCTGTGGGGCTGTCCCCCAGCGCCGCCCCTGCTCAGGGCCCAGGGAAGCCCCTGCAACCTTGGGGCCAGACACCCTGCCCTGAGCCCCCTCCTCGCCCGTCTGCGCTCCTCGGAGGGCCCCGCTGGCCCCAGAGCAACGCCGGGCACCCTGGCCTGGGTCTCCCAGGCGCACGCTGCACACAGCACCATGTCAGGAAGCTAACTCGCCTGGGAGTTAGGAGCAGGGAGCCAGGGCTGGAGGGGGAGGCGCCGCCCACCCCGCCGCCAGAGGGCTCCCAGCTCCGGAGCGGGTTCTGCACGGGAGCCCAGAGGCCCCTTCCTGCTGTCTCTTCAGAGGTCAGACCCTAAGAGCAAACGGCCGGGCCCAGGCCCTGTGGGCGGAAAAGGGAAGCCTGAGCAGGCCTGGTGAGGGAAGGCGGGTCGCGGGGGGCCCTGTGCCGGGGCGTTGGAAGGTTTTGAGGATCAGCCCCGCTCTCGCCCTGTGACCTCCAGGCTCTGATGGCCCAGGCCCCTACCCTCCCCCGATCTGGGCTTCCCTCCGCTAAGCTCGGGCGGCCCTGCAGGAAGCGTGCAGGGAGAGCCGGGCAGGCAGGCAGTGGCGTGGGGAGGAGGCCCCACCCCGACGCAGAACCCAGAGGGGACGTACCGGGCATGCAAGCTAGACCCAGGAGTCGACAGGCTGAGGCCTGGCGTCCCCCACGGCGTCCACCAGCCTGACCGCAGGCCTGCTGGGCCCGGGCGGAGGAGCCTTCCTGCTGGGGTCAGGCTGCAGCGGGCAGGCGGGCGTTAGAGGCAGAATGCAGCAGGTTAGTGTGAGCAAGCGGGTGGGAGCAGGGCAGGGGTGTGTGCCAGGGGAGGGCTGAGCGCCAGCGGGGCTGGTAACACAGGAGCGGGCGCAGAGGAGTCGGCGGGGCTGCCTTGGGGGCGGGACCGAGCAGGGAGGGTGCGGAGGCAGCCGCGGACCGGGCCACCCTCCCAGCGTGTGCGAGGGTTCCCCAGGCAGGAGAGCCACAGCCCTGCCCCCCGGACATGCCACCTCTGCAGACACCTGCCCAAGGCCACTCACTTTCAACAGCTCCTTCTCAGAGGCCTCCCCCGTGGGGTCACTGCCTCGAGCCCTGCGCTCCCTCCTGTCCATGGTGGAGTAGCTGTCTGCTGGGCAGAGGCAGAGGGCACCCTGAGGCAGGCATCGAGGTGTGGCTGTCCCTCGATGCCCAGGGTGTGTCTGGGGAGGGCGTCTGCCTGGACTGCGCCGAGCTGGGTCTTCTCATCTGTCCCCACTCCCCCTGCTGGCCCCCTGCGCACAGCTCAGAGCCTTCCAGCTGCCCCTCAAGTGGCAGACCGAACAGTTTGGCTGGACAGTGACCCCGCCCTGGCTGCCCCGCCCCTCGCTCCGCGGGCACCCCTAAACCAAATCACTTTTTTAACCACACGTCCCTGGAAGGCCCTCCCCGCACAGGGAACAAGCAGCCTGCACCTGCCCGCACCTGGACCAAGTGCCTCCATGGGGATCGTGTCCCGGCCGCCTGGCTTCTCACCGTCTGCAAGGCACGAGCTGGTGGGTGGCTGGCTACAGGTGGTGTCGGGGGCCCAGGCCTGGCCTCAACCACTCTGGGTACCCTGTCACCAACATCTGCCCCCTGGCAAAGCCGCCCCCAGCTGGGTGCCAAGGTGAACGCCCTGGGGGTAGGGGGTGCGAGAGGAGTGGGGGCCATCCTCCTGGAGGAAGGCCCACTTCCCTGCAGCCCCCGGCCGGGAGGAGGGGCACCGCTGAACCTCGGGATGGGCTCCGGCCCCATCCTCACCCAGGCTCTTCTCCACCAGCGGCAGCGTGCTGTCGTCCAAGCCTCCCGGACCCGGAGCTGCCTTGGGGTCCCTGGCCTTAGCAGCGGCTGACTGCAGCGGGGGAACACATACGAGACGGCCTGGGTCGGGGCGCTGCCACAGGAGACCCGGCCTGGCGAAGTGAGAGAAAGGGGCGGGCGGGCCTAACCTGGAAGCGCGCCTTGCTCCAGCCGTCCTTCTGCAGAGCGCTGCGCAGCTCCTTGTAGCTCCACACCGTCTGCAGCACGTGCGACGCGGCCTTCGCCTCGCGCACCGATTGGCTGCGGCCCAGGCGGGATCAGCTTCTGCCGGGACCGCCCCGCCCTGCCCACCCACCTGGCCCCTCCCACTTCCCTGACCCCCTGGGCCTGCTCCCACCGGCCCTGCCCCCCACGAGCGCGGGCACGCCGCGAGCTTGCAGCAGCGAGCGCGCGTTGTCCAGACTGTCGGACACGATCTCGTGAATGGTGTTGAGCACGGCCACCACTGTATCCTCCTCCAGGCGGGCACCGGGCCGGGCGGGCGCCTGCGCGCTGCGCACGTTTCGCACGAGCTCGGCCATGGCGTAGCTCCCTGCGGGCGGCGGGCAGCGGGCGAGGGTCGGTGAGGCCGCACCGGCGGGGTTGGGGGGCCCGGGCCCCAGACCCCCGTGCCCGCGCTCACCGATAAGGTCCTTGTTGCGCCGGTCGAGCGAGAGGTTGCGCAGGGCGATGGCGACGGCGCGCACCACCTTGTCGGTCTCCGACTGCAGCAACTCCACCAGCACCGGCAGCCCGCGCTCCTTGCGCACCGCGGCGCGGATGTACGTGGCCCACTGCGGCGGGGGCGGCGTGCTCAGCTGGGGCCGCGTCGCGCGCCCAGCGGCGCCCTGACCGCCCCTTCGAGCCGGACCGCCCTCCCGCTGCGGACGAAGCCCGCCCCAGCAGCTCCACCCCGAAGCCTCCCTGCCCCGCGGGGCCTCTCACCACCCAGTTCCCGGCGCTGAGGTTCTGCAGGGCGCCGGCCGCGGCCTCCAGGGTGTTGAAGTTGCGGCTCTCCGTCAGGAGGGACAGGTAGAGACGCACCACCTCGGGCTGGTACAGCAGCTCGAAGCCTGGGCACGGAGTGCCCCGCCGCAGTCACGCACGCAGCCCCGTCACCCTCACCCTCCTCGGCGCTCCCGGGGCAGCGAAGCCGGGGCCCAGGGCGGCTATGACGTCACGGGGGACGTTCCGCACCCACGTGTTCACCCCTTAGAGGAAAAGCCTTCCCATTTCACAGGGGAAGCAACGCAGGCTGGGAGAGGTCACGGACCCGGCTTGGGGGGTGGGGCGTGGGCAGCAGCCAGGACTGCTCCCCTAGCAACAGGACTCAGACTACCTAGCAACAACCCCCACCCGCGCATCCTATGTTAGAGGCCTGCCCTCCAAGCCGCTCATCCCCTCCTGGCCCTGCCTCAGGGGAGGCCCCAGCCCAGCAGCAGAGCCGCTCCACTGTGCTCCAGGTCTGCCTCACACTGCGGCCTGTGTCCCTGGGCATCACCTCCGTCCCCCGTCCCTCATCCTGCATGTCATCACCCCCTCCCCAATCCTGCCCCAACGCGCCAGGGTGCTCTGGACCCGCCTTGGAACTGGGCCTGACCACACCCCTGGGTGCCTCGGCTGGCACAGGCGCCCTTGCCGGTTAGCGCTGCCCTTCGCTGAAGACCCTCGCTGCCATCCCCACCCACTCCTCCATGCCTCCACCCCTATACCTGCCCGAAGTTACCTTGGCACAGACCCTGATTCCCAGCCCTGAGCAGATGGCCAGAAACTGGCACAGTCCTCTGGGAGCCCCACCCCTGTGGGCCTCAGTTTCCCCACTGGCCCCCAAGGCCCTTCAGGCCAGCTCGGGGGCAAAGGGCTGGACCAGCCTGGCATCCGCCTCCCCACACTCACCCTTGGCAGCCTCAGTGCGCTTGGGCAGGTCCAGGGTGTCCGAGTTCTGGTCCACCTCCCCATCCCGCTTCCCTGGAACAAAAGGGCAGTGGAGGGTGAGATGGAGCCTGCAGGGCGCAGGCGTGTTATCAGGTGGGGCCCAGGAGACACCCCCACGTCAGAGACGGGCACCAGGAGGCTGGGAGCAGGGCGCCGTCTTGAGTTCAGGCAGACACGCTGGCCCAGAGTGCAGTGGTGGCCAGGACTCGTCTCCCCCTGGGTGCTGGGAGCCGCGCTTCAGATCGGCCCACAGCCTCCTCCGGGTCCCAGGCTGGGCAGCGAGGCCTGGCGGGGGCAGGGCGCGCCGGGCTGCTGTGCAGCAGGCCTGGGGCCAACAGTGCCGCTGACGGTGGCTGGGCCCAGCCCTGGGCTCGGGCGGCCAGGAGACGCCCCCCTAACCTGCCAGCCGAGGGCCTGTTCACCACCTCCCAGCCCCTCCACCCAGACAGGAACCCCTTCCTCGTGGAAGGCAGAGCTGAGATCAGACTGCCAGGCGCGGCTCTGCCCAGCCTCCCGGGGCCTTTGGGTGCTCCCGCAGTCTGCACCACACCTCAGCTGCTCCGCTGGAGGGCAGACTCTCTCCCCAGGGCCCTGGGGATGGACGTGCTCGGCCCTGTCCACCCTGGGCCCCCCCCCCCAACCCAGGGCCGGGGCTGAGGTTTCACGAAGGGACAGCCCCTCAGCCTCCCAACCAGCCCCAGGCCGACATTCCTGCCATTGTCATGGAGATGACTGCCCGGAGAAGGGAGGGGCTTTCCTGCAGACGCAGGTCCTGCGGTTGTCATGGAGACGGCTGCCTGAGCGATGGGGGGTCCCTGGTACCCACTGCGCCCGCCAGGCCTGCATGCAGGCCAGGCAGGGACTCACCTTGATGGAACCACTCTTCTGGGCGGCCGAGGAAGCACGGGAGAGAGGAGAGGAGCCTAAGCGGGCAGCACCCCACGCACCCCCAGGGTCGGGCGGGGGACGGGGAGTCTCAGCCCCATCACTCCTGGGGGAGTGACCCGACGGGCGACAGGGTCAGGAAAGGCCACGCGGTGGGGGGGCGAGGTCGGCACAGACCCCCGGCAGCCGCGCCGGAGGCAGGGATGGAGTGAGGCGGGTGGGTGCTACCCCCCCGGGGTCCTCGGGCTCCCTGCCAACGCCAGAAGGCGGTGATGTCCAAACGTGAGCCCCAAGAACCCTTCCTGGAGCTGAAGGTCTGGGTCTAAGCACCAAAGGAGACCACCACACAGGTTCCCTCCTGCCTGCCCCCGGGCGCCCCGCTTGGCTCCCCGACTGTGACCCCCGGGCGTGGAGGGCCTTCAGCTCGGTGGAGCTGGGATCCGAGAGCTGAACCCCGGTGCCGCCCACACACCTTTGGCCTTCTTGCCACCGAAGCAGCCGGCATCCTCCCTGCTCCGGCGCTGGGCGCTTCCGGGACCACCCGGGGGCCCGGGCTCGGCCTCCTGGTACCTTTCGGCCCCCGGCACCTCCTTATGCACGTGGTAGGAGAGGTTCCGGACGATGCACACGCAGTTCTCCACCGACTGTGGGGAGAGGGGGCACGCCGCGGCCCATGAAGGTGGGAAGGGCCGGGCCCCACTGGGGTGAGGCCCAGGGACGCGTCCGAGAGGAGGGGGCGCCTCCCAGTGGTGAACCACGCACGCACCCCCTGCGGCCGAGTGCTCAGGGCTCCTGCCCGCCGTGGGGGCTGCAGGCCCCGCCCGTCCTGGGGCCCCCCCACCTTGTGGTCCGTGTCCTTCCTGCCCACGGGCCCTTCCTGGGCCCCCCTACCTTGTGGTCCGTGTCCTTCCTGCCCACGGGCCCTTCCTGGGCCCCCCTACCTTGTTGTCCGTGTCCTTCCTGCCCACGGCCGACTGCAGGGCGTGCAGCAGGGCATCCACCAGCCCCTCACACTCGCGGAGCCGCCGCCGGGCCTCGGCGCCGTCCGAGCTCACGTTCCTGGGAGGCCGAGAGGGAGCCTGTGGGGACTCTCCCCCGCCCTGGGGTCTTGTCTGCAGAAATGCCCCCACACAGTCAGGTCTGCCAGCAGACGAGGGAGCCTGGCAGTGACTGGCAGGCCGCGGGACCTGGGCGGGGGGCCCGCCTGCACCCACGTGGGGTGGGGGCCCCTCTGACTCCCAGAGGCCTGCGTCTATGCAGCCCAGGGCTGTACCCCTCAGGGACCTCACGGGGTTCCCCTGACGGACAGGCAGGACCGAGGGGACCTGCGAGTCCCAGCTCCCCGCCTGGCTGTGGCAGGGCTACGTGGAGGGACACAGACGTGCAGGGCAGGCCCATTCTCGGACCCGGACAGGCGCTGTGACCAGCTCCGAGACCAAGGCCTGGGTGGCCAGCCACCTTGCACGTCATCCGGGACACGCGGCTGTTGGGCTCCCATCTCCGGGGCAGGGGAGAGCCCCGGCCGCCTCGAGGGCCCGCACCTCAGGCAGCCTGACGTGTTCTTGAAGACGGTCGTCCACTCGGCGTCCCGCGGCTTGGAGTCCTCGTTGGGCTCCGGCTCCCAGCCCGAGGTCGGCACGATGACCTCGTGGGTCAGCGTCTGCAGGCCGTGGTCGATGATGACCATCTTCAGGGGCTCGAAGGACGACAGGTTCCAGAGCGTGCCTGCGGGCACCATCAACCCGCCCGGGCTGACCGCAGGCTCTGTCCGCCCTTCCTCCCCAGAGGGCCTGCTCAGGGAGCCTCTCCCCGCTCAGCTCAGCCCACACCAGCCACGGTGAGAGGCTGTGGGCACTCTGGCGTAGGGGGCAGGGGAAGGAGCCCCCAGGGGCCGCGACACGGGAGGGGCTGGCAGGTGCTCCCCTTCCCAGCCACCCAGGCAGCTGGGACTGTGCTCCGGGGCCAAGAGGTGGTCGGCAGGCGACCCGCACCCAGCCACGGGCCCACCCCTTCCCTGGAGGACCAGGGAGGGAGGGCCGGAGGAGTCGTGGTGGGCACACGGGAGCGGGGGCGCGGGGCGGGCGCCTCACCTGTGACGAGCTCGCGGACTTCGCTGTCCCGCGCGGCCCGCAGCAGGCGCACCAGGGCGGGCACCCCGCCGCAGTCCCGGATGGCGGCCTTGTTGTCGGCGTCCCGGCCGTAGGAGAGGTTCCGCAGCGCCCCGCAGGCCCGGCGCCGCACCTCTGCGCGCGGGTGGTCCAGCAGGGCCACGAGCAGCGGCAGCCCCCGCAGCTGCCGCACGCGCCTCTTGACGGCCTCGTTCTCGAAGCAGAGGTGCTGCAGGTAGGCGGCCGCGTTGGCCTTCACGGGGTCCACGGGGTGCCGCAGCATGGCGAGCACCTCAGGCAGCTCGGGGTCCCGCCAGCGCGGCTCCTTGCGGGCGCTGTCCGCCGAGGGCGAGCGCCGCGCTGCCCGCTCCAGGCTGCCCAGGCTGCCGCGTTCCGGCTGCGCCAGGGGCGCCGCGGAGGCCGGGAAGGGCGGCTGCTCCTCCATCAGCTCGCCGCTGTCGTCCGCCACGTCCTCGTAGGCCCTGGGCGAGTGAGCATGCGCGTGAACATCCCCTGGAAGCTGCAGCCCTGCCCCCAAGCAATCGCACTGGCTGTCTGGCAGGTTGTCCCCAGAATGGGGGAGTCATTCACTCCTGCCACCAGGCAGACCCCCGACTCCCAGCTGAATGTGTCTGTGAAACATCAGGATGGGGTCCCACCTCCCGTGAGGCCCACGTGCACTCCCTGCACACAGCCTTGCTGGTAGGACCACGTGAGGGGCCACCAGGCCCGGGGTCAGATGTCCAACCCCCTTCCAGGTGATGGGCTGCGGCTGGGTAAGTGTCTCGCCTGTGGGCATGTTCCCACTCGCAGATGGAGAAGCTGAGAGCGGAGAGACAGAGCCTGGGTGCCGGCGGGAAGGGAAGGGCCGGGGCTTGGGTTCTGGGCGCCCCTGTGCACGGGCAGGGGTCTGGCCCAAGCTCAGACAGACGCCCTGAGTTCGTATCTCCGGGGCCTTCTAGCTGGAGCGGGGCGGGAGGTGCCGGTGCGTCACCAGCTTCTCTGGCTCCAGACCCGCACGAGGGGACCCAGTG
This sequence comes from Cephalophus harveyi, assembly GCA_006410635.1. Taxonomy (NCBI): domain Eukaryota; kingdom Metazoa; phylum Chordata; class Mammalia; order Artiodactyla; family Bovidae; genus Cephalophus; species Cephalophus harveyi. Next base: position 126,459 of record SJYT01084516.1, read on the forward strand.
CAGCCCCCCTAGGCCTGAGTCCGCCCTTGCCGCTGTCCCCGAGAAGAGCCAAGGCCGATCCCGCAGCGAGACTGCCCAGGCGGTACCCTGGCAAGGGGCGCAGGGCGGACTTCTTGGAGGTGGCGGCAGGGCACGGGGCTCACCTGGCGCGCAGGCCCCGCCCACAGTCCGGCCTCCTCCGCACGGCGGTGCCGAACTCCGGCTCCAGCTCCGGGGCCCCTTCTTCGTCGGCGGCCAGGCTGCGAGCGTCGTCCTCCAGGCCGTATGGCTCCGCCTGGAACCGCTCGGGCTGCGAGCGGCCGGCCGGCGGCCCCGGCTCCGGCCCCGGCCCCGCGGGGAAGGCCTCCCGGCGGCCGGGCAGGGTGAAGCAGCCATCACCGGGGCCCGGGCCCGGGGCTCCTCCGCGTGGGGGCCGGACGCCCAGCCCTCGAGACAGGCTTCCGTAGTAGCCGGGGACGTCGCCGCCAAGGCAGGGGCGGGAGACCGTGGCCGCCGGGCCGCCCCCGCGCAGCAGGAAGTGCCGGTCCAGGGGGCTGTCGGCGAAGGGGCCCAGCGGGGGCGCGCCGTCCAGCAGGGGGAGGCCGTCGGGGCCCACGGGCACCTGGCGCAGCGTTCTCGTGGTCACCGTCTTGACGGTCTTGGTGACCTGGTGGGCGAGGGGGCCGCCGGTGGGCGGGCAGCCTGGGAGGCCAGGGCGGCTCGGCCCTGCGCCCCACGCCAGGCGGCCACGCAGGAGGCGAGGCGCTGCGTACCTTGGTCTCCGTGCGGCGCGTGGTGCCGTCTTCGGACGTGACGATGGACACGTGAGAGGTGGGCGTGCCCGGGTCCTCCTCCACCGTCACGGTCTCCTCCAGCACCTCGGGCGCCTCCGGCATCGTGGCCAGCGAGGCCTGGCTGCCCGGGCTCTGCTCCTGGGTGAGGGGGCAGGTGTCGGCAGGACAGCCCCGAGCTCACCATCCCTGGGCACGGACGCCTCCCCGCTCTCCCGCCCCGGCCCCATCTCAGCCGGGGCGGCCTGTTCCTGCCTCTGACAGCGGAGGGGCTGGTCCCCGCCTTCCCGGGGGGTAAAGCCCGGCTCCCCACGCGTTGGGCAGCCTCGGGGGGCGGGGGGGGGGGCCTTCTGCGGACTGTGCGGCTGCTCCTGGAGGCCCAGGTGCCCGCGGGACACTCATGATCCCTGGCGGGGTCACCTCCCTGCCCACCTCAGAAGCCCTGAGCGCAGAGGGTGGCAGGTTCGGCACCGTTCACCAGCTCCCGGAGGCCACACCCAGGCTCCTGCCACCCCCAGGGCCCGTGGACGCCCTCGCAGGACAGAAATACCCAGTTCCCAGAAAGCCCTGCCCACCCGGAGGAACAAAATACCCTGGGTGCTTCGGGCCGGAGGCTGTGTGGGCAGGGCCTCCCTCGGGCCAGGGGCTGGTGCCCGCTCCCTGGGACCTGGCGCCAGGTCAGAGCCCAGAGAGGCTGGATCCAGGCCAGCAGGGCCCAGCTGGCCCCGGAAGGGAGCCCTGCTGTCCTCTCCTCGCACCCTGCCCCAGTCTCCCGTCTCCCCAGCCGGGCCTTTTGCTCTTGGCCCCTCCTTGCCAACATCTCCGCAGACAAGACAGCGCTGCACAGGGGCACTTTTGAAGGCCACGGGCCTGCGGGCCAGACTTTCTTGAGGGTAAACTGAGGCTCACAGAGGACAGGCCAGCCCCCAGCACGGCTGGGCCGGATCCCTGCCATGCCAAGCAGCACGAGGTCCCCCCTGCCTGCACCAGCACCTCAGGACCAGCTTCTGGCCAGGAGGGGCAGCCACTGAGATCCAAGCCCTAGTGGGTGGCGTGGGGGCGCACACTCCCGGGCCAGCAGGAGGCCGGGCCTTGTTCCACGGCCAGGCCCGTGCCCGACGGGTGGGGTCCCGTCCTAAAGGAACGCGTGTCCCCCAGCTGCACACAGCGCTGGGGTCGGGGCCTCCTCGGGGTCCAGGGGGAGCCTGGAGGACCAGCCCGCAGGCTCCGGTGCCAGGGGCCATGAAACACGCCCCTCCTCCAGAAGCAGGGCCCCAAGGACAGGTGTGATTTTATAAAGTGATGCTGAGGACTAACGGAGGGCAGAGCGTGAGCAGGACGTGTGCACTGCTAACAGACCCCAGCGCCCCAGGCAAGGCCTCCCGGCCACGTGCCAGCCCTCGTGGGCCTCCGCCTGGCAGCACCTCCCCGGTCCTAGGGGGCAGGTAGCATGCCCGCTGGGGTCCCGGCCCAGGGAAGGGCAGCAGACGCAGGCTTGGGATGGGAACACGGGCGGTCGGCCCAGCAGAGTGGCCTGGCTCTTGCCTGAGGGCCCTGGGGAGCCAGGGTGGTGCAGGGGTGACCCACAGACCCTCAGCGCCCCCGCCCCCCGCGTCTGCGCTGGTCAAGGGAGGGCATGAGTGTGCCAGGCAGTGGGCGCTCTGGCGGCCGGGCGGGCAGCAAGGCCACAGGCTATGGCCTGGGGGGAGGGAGGGCCCTGGGGGAGGTGTGCGTATATTTGCATACGTTAACCCTCTCCCAGAAGAGGCCCCGCCCCACGGGGCTCGGGCTTCTGGGAGGGCACAGGCGGTGCACCCCTCGGGTCTCAGTGCTACTGGTGCCTGGCTGCCCAGCCTGTAGACAGTGCAGTGGGGGGCCGACGGTGTGGGGTCCAAGGGAGCCAGGAGCCCAGGAAGGCCTGGCGGCCCTGTGGCAGCGCCCACTGACACCAGCCTGGGCGGCCCGGCAGCGGGATCCCGAGGCCCCGAGAGCCCCCGCTGGCACGTGACCTCAGGGAGCTAAAAATGGCAATGACTTCACTGGGGCAGGCGGGCAGGGAGGCGGCAGCCTGAGGCAGTCAGGGAGCATGGGGAGGCCCGGGCCTCGGACCCACGCCCGGGCACACACATGCACACAGGGGCCTGGACACACGTGCACTCACACGCGCCTGCAAGAGCACCCACCCCAGATCCCAGGCTCTCCGAACAGCACCCGTCACCCACACGCCCATGATACCACCCCCCGCCTTCCTCCTGGGCCTCCAGGCTCCCTCAGCGCCCTCGGCGTCCACCACGGGGAAGGGAGGAGCCGGCAGGAGGGGAAGCCAAGGCCTGGAGGCCGCGGGGGCCCGAGGCCAACCTGAGGCTGGTGCCTCCGAAACAGCTTTGGGGTGAGGACGTGGGGTCACTGACTGACCTCCAGGACAAGGTCGGCGCTCACCAGAGGTTGTGGACCAGCCTGCCTGCACCCCCGTCTGGCTCCAGGCCCTACTCCAGGGCCCCATGTCCTGTGTTCACCTACCCGGGCCAGCTGAGCTTCAGGGACCCCCAGCCTTGCAGCCCCAGACCTCTCTCATACCCTAGACACGGAGCCCCCCACCCCCATTCCGCCAGTCCCGTCCACCACCTCTCCACCCCGTCCTTGGCCTGGGCCCCACCCTTGCCTCTCATGCTGGGATAACTCCAGTCTCCTGTCACCTCGCCCCTGAGCCCACATCAATTCCGTGGTCCTCCCGTCCATGGTGACTGGGTCCACAGCCCCTGGGCCCAGCCCAGCAAGGGACTGTGTCCAGGCCTGGGGTTTCCCATGAGCTCCTGGAGCTTGTGCACAGGGCCTGGCCCAGGATGCCAAGCCAGGGGCCGGAGTGACCAGCACCCCACTGCTCTCAAGAGGGTTCCCAGGGCCCAGAGCTAGAGGGCCCCGGCCGGCTACACACCTGGGCTCAGCTTCCTCACGCGGAAACAGGAGGAAGCCAGGTGTCCAGGCTGTGGGACGGGGGATAGTGCCAGTCCTGCCTTTGTGACCAGATCTAGGGTGTGCGGGGCATAGAAGGGTGACCTGGGGGACAAGGCAAAAGCCCAGAGAAGCCTCTAGGGGCGCGGGCGGCGATGGCAGGGGGGCACAGGAAGCAAGCACAGGCACAGCTGGGGGCCTGGACAGAGGTCCCGGGGCGCGGATCCACCCCCACTGCCTGCCCTCCCCAGGGAGCACTCAGTGTCCGTCCTGAAGACCCCACTGGCACACACAGGACGGTTACAGCCGGCGTCCAGGCCCAGGAGTGCGAGATGGCTGCTGCATGAATGCACGGAATGGGGGGGAGCGCCAGCCCCACCCCAGCGTGGCCACCCTGGCAGGGTCTAGGCCAGGCGGCGCAAGCCTCTGCCCCCAGGGAGCAAGTTCTTGGCCACTACAGAAGCCCTCTCCCCTGCTGCCCAGAGCGGCGGGCCCAGCCTGGCTAACTGGGCGCTCACCCCTCCACAGCCGCACTCCACAGCCCCAGGCCGAGTAACCAGAGGACACGGGGCGGTGGGCGCCCTGCAGACCAGGGAGCGAGCCTGTGGGCGACAGCAGGGGGGGCTGTCCCCTAACCCAGCTTCCCGAGCCCAGCCAACAACCATCAGCCACATGGTGGCCCCAGATGCCCTCGGCTCCCCTGAACTGGTCCCTCGGTCTCTGGAGCCAGCAGGCACCTAGCTGTCCAGCTGGGCAGGTGTTCAGACCCACCTCTTGCCCCTCCCCTCTGCCTCAGTTTCCGTGCCTGTAAGGACACAACCCAACACACACTCTGAGCAGGCGTGCAGGCTACCCACCAGCCTTCCCCGGTGCTGGTGGTGCTCGGAGGACACCCCCTCCGCCTCTGCACGTGGGCAGGGCAGGCCCCTAGCTCTCGCTCCACGTGCGCTGCCGCGGCAGACCGGCTTCCATTAGAATCCCGAAGCTCCTGCGCGGCCCCCCGAGCCGGGGCCCTGGGAACGTGGGGGAGGCCTAGCCGCTCCGCCCTCTCCACACGCGGCCTCCCTCCTGCAGCAGAGGTGCCACTCCGGGAGGCCCTGCCCACCACCCTGTCCCAGGCACCTGTCCGGGTCGCTGGCCGGGGTGCGCCCGCGGCCCCCCGCCTCCATGGCCCCAACCCCGGCCCGCTCTCCGCACCCCCGGCGGCGCGTCCACTCAGCCCCCACGCCCGGCCCCGGCCCCGGGGGCGCAGACAATAGCTGCCTCCGGCCGGCGGCTCCACAAACAAAAGCGGGTCCTCCCGGAGGGCCAGCGCCCCGCCCTCCGCCACCGGTCCCCGAGACGGAGCCCCCGCCCGGGACCAAGTTCCTTCCAACCTGTCTGAGTTCGGCCGGCATCGGGCCGGGGGCGGGGGGCGCGGGCCGGCGGCGGCGGCGGCTGGACCGGGATCGGCTCCGGTGCCTCGGCCGCTCGGCTCGGGCTCGGCGAACTCGCTCCCGGCGGGCGGACCTGGCTGAGCGACGGCTAGCGGCCGACGGGTGGGGCGGGGCGACCAGGAGAGCGGCCAATCGGGCGGAGCCAAGTTGGGGCGGGGCGGCGAACAGCCAATGGGGCGGGGCCAAGGCGGGTGGGGCGGAGCGAAACTGGGGCGGGGCGACGAGCAGCCAATCGGACGGGGCGGCGCCCGGCGGGCGGGGTGCACCGAAGCCAATCGGTAGGGGCGGCGCCCGGCGGGGGGCGGGGCGGGGCCGGGCCGGGGTCGCCCTCCGCCCCCGCGTCCGGTCAGGGCTCCCGGTCCCCACGCCCCTGCCGCGCGCCTCGCATTTTCCCGCTGAGCCCGTCCCCGGCCTCGGTTTGCTCCCAGTGAAAGTGCTCCCCGCCCCTGCAGGTGGCCCAGAGGCCTCCGAGACGAGGTCCTCCGCTCTGGGTTCCCCAGCCGCTGAGCTGTGTCAGAGCAGACAGATCACGGGGCGGGGAGGGAGCACCCCTGTTGGGTGGCTGGGTGAAGGCTGGCGGGCCTAGGTGGCCTCAGACCCTCTCCTCCCGCCTTTGATGTACTAAGTGGTGGCTGGCCGGGGAGGCGGGGGGCGCGGTTATCAGGGCTTCTGACCCGTCTGGGGGTGAGCTCTCTGCCCCCAGCAGGCCACACCCGCGAGTCTGGCTCCCCCTAAGGGAACACAGACCTGGGGGAGGTTCGGGGGGCTGGGCACGAGAGGGGGCCCTGGCCTGGGCTCTCTGCTTTCCACCCACTTCTCCCCAGACCCCTGTCCCTTCCAAGTCACACCAGCAGGCGGGCCATGCAGCCAGCATGCTCAAGCTCTCTGGGTGTCCACCGCATGCCCTTCTAAGCCTCGGTTTTCCTTGAGTTGCTCCTCACCATTGGGCCCTGTAACTCGGCGCAGGAGCAGAAGGCGGGGCCACTCCCTGAGGGAACCTGGACGCTTCTGTGTGAGTAGTTCCTTCTCCCAAATTTCACTGTCTGCTAGTGCCACGGCCACACCCCCACCTCGGCCTGGCCTGCAGCTGGCCAGGTCCCTACAGGGACTCCCGCCACACACACGCTGGGTGAGGGCCAGCCCTGCTCCAGGTGTCCGGGAAGGCCACCCTTTCTGCTGGACGATGAAAGGCCTGCAGTCAGGGCTACGGCACCGCCTCGGGGTCACGGCAGCCCCCACCCCTCGGCTCCCCAGCCCCAGCTGCCTGCCTGGCCACCAGCCTCCAAGCTTCATAGACCTGGGCTCTGACCCCAAGGGCCAGGTCCAGGCAGCTGAGGGTCACAGTTGGCTCACCAGGCACCTCCTGCTGAGACGAGGCTGGGAGGCAGGTGTGGTGTGGAGGCCGCCAGGCCCAGCCGGCTACCTGTGGCCTGGCTTCCTCAGTGTCCTCATCAGCCCTGCTAGTCTGATCTCAGCCGGAGAAACCATCTCCTGCCAAGAGACAGAACACCAGGGGCAGGCCTGGAGGGCCCCGGGTGGGAGGGGCAGTGGCCGGGGAGGGTGGTGGCCTTTCAGGCCAGGGCAGCTCCGGGCCATGGGAACGTCTTCCCATGGGGTCGTCGACCCTCAGCGCACCCTCTGGGCTGGACGCCAGAGCCCTTTCCGGACTGGGAGGGCTAGAGCCTGGAAAGAGCGCCCGAAGAGTAACCTTGGGGTCACGGGCTGCTGCTGTCCCCATGAGGCCCAGCCAGCTGTGTTGCTCCCCAAGTCTGGGGGTGCAGGCCTCACTGGAGTGGCCAGGGTCCAGGGGGCCAGGGGCGGCCCTCAGCTCCAGCCTCTGTGAGCCAGCTGTGCAGCCACGTCAGCGCCAGCCAGCATGGAAAGAGCTGCCCAACGTGTCCGGTCTGTGGAGAGGTGTCTTTGGCTCTGAACACGGACCTAGCTGGGCTGTGCGTGTGGGCTGCCCACCATCAGATGAAGACATCAAGGCTTGGGGAAGTCACTGGCCATGCCCCCCATCTGAACACGGGCCACTGCTTCTGAGTCCCACATGCCCAGGCTGGGCAGCCAAGCCTGCTGGGCCAGTCTCGGGCCAGACCCGTACCCTGCTCCTTCTCTCTCCAGCCACAGGGGCCCCGGGTCCCCACTCTGCCAGTGTGAGTCTGGCTCCCCTGAACCCTGCCAGCGCCCTGCCCTGCACCTCAGCCCATCACAGCGACCTCCAGGCAAAGCGTTCCCTTCTCCGCCGACACCCCAGGAGCCAGCCTCCATTTGTGGGTTTGGCAGTAGGGCACAGCTCACAGGGGGAGAGCCCAGGAGGCCGCACCGGACTGTCCGTCCCCACTTCAGAGCTCTCAGGCCAGGAGCAGACCAGACTCACTCCTCCCGGGGCTGCGCAGGGGCGGTGGCCGTCGTGCTCCGGGCAGCAGGCAGAGCCCAGCCCTACCTGAGCCTTGCCTGCAGCTAGCCCGCTGACGGCCGCAGCAGCAGTGAAGGCAGGGGGCTCCGTGGAAGCCGAACCCTCTGCGTGCCCAGGCTGAGTGCTGAGCCACCCAGAGCGGACCCTGCCCAGCCGCCTGGGCCCTGGGGGCTCCCTCAGGTGGAAAGTGCCATTCTGAGAGTCTGGCCACGTCCTACCCCCTTGTCACATGATGTCCTGCACACCCAGGGGGGCTGGAATCCCACTCCCTTTCCCTCCCGAGGCCCCAGGAGGCCTCAAAATAAGCGGAGGCCTGTGGGCTTGTGGTCCGCCGGGGTCCCGTGATTGTCTTCCCGCTGGGCCGAGTCCCGGGGCTAGTACCTGCAGAACCAGCTGTTGCCAGGCCATGGGCAGGGACTGCCCGCCACCTGTGCCAGGCTGCTGGGCACGCTCCAGCTGCAGGGCGACATGGCGCCGCTCCTGCTCCAGCGCCCGCGTCAGCAGCTCGAAGCGGGCCTCCTGCTCTCTCACCGAGGCCAGGATGGCGGCGGCCGAGCGCACACTGCAGTCCTCCATGACCGGGGCGCCAGCTGCGGGCAGAGCAGAGCAAGTCAGGGCGCGGCCAGGGCAGGGGCCCAGGGAGGCGGCGCGGGCCCCCTGCCCACCTCACTCTCAGAGCACGTGACGACCGAACCAGAGCGTGCAACCCTCGGGAGAGACGCCACATTGATTAAATTCTAAATTAAAAGCCATTAATCCAAGGCTGGCCGGAAGCAGCCAGTTCCCTCCCCGGGGCGTGCGGGCTCTGACCCAGGCTCCCTGCTTCCTGTCAGGCCTGGCAGAACTGCGGGCCCTGAGCCCACGGCGGAGGACCGGGAGGGAAAGGAGAGTACAGAGGAGCAGGCGTGACCAGCTCTCAGGCCTCCCGGGCCCTCCACTGACCACGGCGCCCGCCAGCCCACCCCAGCCCCGGGCCCTCCGCTGACCACGGCGCCCGCCAGCCCACCCCAGCCCCGGGCCCTCCGCTGACCACGGGGCCCGCAAGCCCACCCCAGCCTCGTGGCCCCCGCACCGGCCCAGCTCAGAGGTGGGCGCTGGGGCCCGGAGAGCGTGGGAGGCCCCTCTGTGGCCACAGGAGTGGCCCGGCGGGTCCAGGTGCCAGCGCGCAGGGAGTGGGAAGTTGCCCCGTGGCCGCTGGGTGCCCCCGCAGGGTCAGATGAGCTGCTCACACGCCCAGGTTGTGCCGGCCGCAAGGACGGAGCCCAGGGAGGAGGGTCAGCCCTGGGCTCAGCTCGTACTAGCGCGGCTGGGCTGGGGGCATGGGCTCACCTCAGAGAACCCCCCGTGCCCGTGACAGATGGGCAGCCCCACGGCCCCACGAGGGAAGATGTCAGCAGGGCCCCAGAGCTGGCCTTTGCCTGCCCAGCGCCTGTCACACCAATGACCCAGCAACCAGCGGAACTACCAGGACAGCGGTTGGCATGGGTCATGGGCCACTTCAAGCCATGTGTTTTTAAGCTGGACCGAGAAACTGAGACGATGCCTCCCCTAGCGGATTCCAGGGAGAGGTGGGCGCCAGGCTCGCCTCTCTGCTGGCCCAGGAGGCCTGGGGGCTGGGGGTGTGTGCCCCGTGGAACCGCGGTGACCTTCGCCCTACTGCCTGGCCAGCACCTTCCCTGCCCCCGTCCACCAGTGAGGGCCTCGCACCGCCCACCAGGCACACCCCCGCCCAGACCCTGACCCCAGCATCCTGAGTCCTGGGTGCAGGTTGCTCATGGGGAGGGGGGATGTTTAGCAGGAAGACAGGGACAGATGCACTGTCCAGAGACCACCTTGCCTGTCCCAGGGCAGGTGACCAGGCTGAGCCCCCCCAGGAGGAGCCCGGGGTGGGTGGAGAGATGGAAGGGCAGGAAGCAGGTGGAAGGGAACACAGGGGAGCAGTGAAGGGAGCATGGAGGAGCAGTGAGGGGAGCACGGGGAGCGGTGCGAGGATCATGGAGGAGTGGTGAGGGGAGCATGGGGAGCGGTGAGGGGAGCACGGGGAGCGGTGAGGGGAGCACGAGGAGTGATGAGAGGAGCAGTGAGGGGCACACGGGAGCACGGAGAGCAGTGAGGGGAGCACGGGGAGTAGTGAGGACCAGAAGGACTGGCGGGGCACTGACCGTCCCCGAAACCGTGCCTGCGCCCGGGCGTCCGTCTTTGTGCTGAGCCAGCCACTCCTCCTCCTCACAGGCCCAGCCAAACCCGGCTCCAGAAATCAAATTGTGGGGACAGAGTCCAGTCTGGGCTGAGGAATTAAAGGAATTTCCGATGGGTCAGGCCGGCGGGGAGGCGGGAGGGAGGCCAGGGCTCCAGGGCCCTCCCCTCGCAGGCCCTCCGCTGGCACGCTCCCCAGCGCCCCTGACCTCCGCGGCCTCCGCAAGGGAAGGACAGGGCTCTGCTTCCTCACTGGCCCCTCCCCCTGGGCGCGAGGGGAGTGGGCCGCAGCCCACCGCCAGGGAGGGCGCCGTGGTGCCCCGGCCCCACGAGGGCCTGCCTTCACCTCGTCTTCCCGCGGGGATCAGAGGGCGCCTTCAGCCTTGGGGAGAGCTGCTGGCCAAAGCCACGAGGATGGCGCGGTGCCATGGCCAGGTGAGGTCTGCACCCGCCCATCACAGTGAGGCCCGCGGGGTCACCCGGAGCTGGTGCAGGGCTGGGGGCAGGTCTGGGCGGAAAGACACTGTCCTCGACCATAAGGCCATGGAAGAAACTGCAGAGGAGAAAGGACCGGCTCGCCTTCACGAGAAAGAAGGGTTTCTGAACATCCAGAACAAGTGCCTCTGGCCGAGGCTGTCCTTGGTGGAGCGAGTGCTCAGACGGGAGCCGCTGGGCCGCACGCCCACCACCGCAGAAGCTGGCAGGCTCGTGGGACACGCCATCGCTCTCCACTGTTGCGTGTTTCCAATTTTCCATGATAGGCAGTAGGAAAAAAACGACAAAACCGAGATACTATCGACATGCAGGAACCAAGGGCTCACAACGTCCGGTAGACAAGTGAGCCCCTTCATCTCCAGGTGCCCAGAGGAGCCTGCCGGAGCCAACACCCAGCCCAGGGGCGAAAAGGGCGCCTGTCAGGGGCGCGAGGCTTCCCTGGTGGCTCAGCTGGTGAAGAATCCGCCTGCAACGCAGACTCCGGATGATCCCTGGGTTGGGAGGATCCCCTGGACAAGGGAAAGCCTACCCACTCCAGTATTCTGGCCTGGAGAATTCCATGGACTGTATATAGTCCATGGGGTCACAAAGAGTCAGACACAACTGAGTGACTGTCACTAGACCCTACTAGACCAGGCATGTGGCCCAGCGATGCTGTGCACAGGGTGAGTGTGGAAATGGTCACACGCGTGCACAGGAGCACATACACACGGGAAGAAGGGCACGCTGGCCGCGGCGGGGCTCTGGGTGGAGGGGTGCACGCACCACTGGCGCAGAGGAAGCAGGCAAGCGCTGGGAAGGCGGGTGCCCCTCCCCCAGCAGCCTGGCAGGCGAGGGCGGGGCTGGAAACTCGCCCCAGGGGCCCCGAGCGAAGCAGCCGGGTCTTCAGGGAGCTGGACGTCAGGCTGGACGTCAGCTTTGCCCAGCCGAGGAGGCGCCCCGCTGTCACCTGGGCCAGACGCCCCGGGGGTGAGAGGTGGACACAGATAGCCCTTCGGTGACCTCCTGCCCCCCAGGCCGTCCCCGTGAATACCCGGGAGCACCCACTGGCTGCACAGAGAATGGCCTCTCTGGGCAGGGGCAATTCCTGAGGGCTCCTGCCCCACACAGAGGGGGTGCCCGGGGCCTGGGCGGCACTGGTCAGCCACAGGGCAGGGGGCCGCGGGACGGGCTGTCCGGGAGGACCGGAGGATGTGAGGGGCAGTTGCAGGAGGCCTGGGGGCAGGCTAAGGCAGGAATGCTGTCCGGGGCGTGTGGAGCCTGAGGTCCGGCATCCAACACCTGGGGCTGGGTCCAGGGCCGGGGCCGGGAGCGGCCAGGTGGCTGCGGGCTGCACATGGCAAGGACAGGCCCGGCCCTGGCCAGAGAGGGGGTGAGCGTGCCAGCTGCTGGGAGGGGAGGCCCGGGCCGCAGGGAGCCCCTGTCAGACCCGAGAAGGGTCTTGGTCTGAGATTCCTGCTGGGGCCAGTTACAGACACGTGCTGAGTCACGGGGCCTTGCTGCTCCGGGGAGACTTGGCGGACGGCTGCCCCCCGCCCCTGCCCCAGCCTCTGGCTGCGTCACAGCCCGAGGGCAAAGCCCAACAGACTCTGAGCGGGGGCTGGGCACCGAGGACCCCCCCATCACGGTGTCTGCAGCAGCCAGTCCAGGGCCGCCCCAAGGGAGGGCAGGGCAGGGAGGCATGGGGCTGGCGGGCACACTGCTCTCTGCACCAGCGGCCCACCCCCTCCAGCCCGGCCACAAAAGGGGAGCCCACGGTGGGCTATGCTGGGGAGCGGCCTGCTGTCTGCACCGCCTCCCCTAGGGTCCCCCCGGGAGGTGGCTCCCCACCCCCATTCTACCCTCGGAGAACCCCTCCGCACTGTGCTCTGGGGTGGACACCGGGCCGAGGCATTCCTAAGAGGGGACCAAACCGGGGGGTCCTGCTGGCCCCCAGGCCTGGAGGCCCCGCTCCTGCACAGCAGCCAAGAGGTCGCTGAGACTTCGAGGAGGGCAGCGAGCTGCAGCCGGGCAGCTGTCTGTCCAGGCCGAGGGCTGCGGCCCGCGTGCACCGGTGCCCTCTGCCCGGAACACCCCTCCCCCGCAAGATGTAGGACCCCTTCTTCCCAGGCCCCCTCTGTCACCACGGCAACGCCCAAGCCTCCCCAGGAGGGACAGAGGCTCTTTGTGGCAGCACAAAGTCCCTTTGAGGGGCTTCAGCCCCGGGGGCCTGTGGCCAGCGAGTCTCTGGGGACACGGTTGGGCCTGTCAGCCCAACTCCCGCCCTGAGGCTGCTGAGCCAAGGAAGCCGGGGAGTCTGGTGGTTCGGGATGCCACCCCCAGCACCGCCTGCCCACACAAGGGTCCCTGGGCTGAGCCCCTGTCCCCAGGGGGACTCCCTGCGGGGGCCTGGGCCTCCCCACGGCCTCCTTGCCTTTGACAGGAGGCCTACTCTTCTTGGATAAGGGGAGGGGGCGGAGGCAGCAGGGAAGCCCCCTGCCAGACGGGCAGTCGGGTTCAGGACACGGTGGACACGGTGGACGGCGGCCGGGAGGGTGCAGGCCTGGGGCCAGGCCGGCCCTGTCCGCCGTCCCACCCCACCTTCACCTGCCTGCCCCGAGGACATGCAGCTGGGCCAGCCGGGTGGCCTGGGGCAGGCTTGCCGCAGCCAGGACCTCAGGACAGACTGGGGTAGGAGGGGCCCTTGCCGGGGAGGGGAGGTGCGACCCCGGGGGCGGTGTGGGCCCAGCGTGGAGCCCCCCAATGCCTGCCCCGAGGACATGCAGCTGGGCCAGCCGGGTGGCCTGGGGCAGGCTTGCCGCAGCCAGGACCTCAGGACAGACTGGGGTAGGAGGGGCCCTTGCCGGGGAGGGGAGGTGCGACCCCGGGGGCGGTGTGGGCCCAGCGTGGAGCCCCCCAGCGTGTTGCTTGGTCCCCACTGCCCCCCATCCCCGTGGGCCCCGGCCACTGCTGACCAGGCAGTTGGCGGTGCCCCGTGTGCCGGGCACCCTGCCCGGTGGCCCTCCCTGGGTGACCTCAGTCTGACCCCTGCAGCTTTGCTAACCCAGCGCCCGGAGCAGGGGCCACAGCCTCGGGGGCAGCATGGGACTGCGCTAGTTGGGGAGGGCCAGTTCTCTGTGGGCAGACGCACACGGAGCAGGGCCGCGGCTGCCCGGGGCGGCCCCCACGGTCAGGGGCGGGGGCTCCTCACCCGCCTGGCCGGCCGCCCGCCAGCATTCCCGGGAGCTGCTGACTCTCCTGGGCTCCCGGACGGGCTCACACGGACCAGCCCGGCCCGCTGTCAGCAGTCCCGGGCTCTCCCCCACCAAGCCCAGACCAGGGCCTCGCGGTCCTGCAGCTCAGCTTCGAGGAGGTTCCCTGGAAAGCACGAGGGTGGGAAACTGGTCACCCATCCCCTTAGTGGGGAATAACGGGGGCCCTGCAGACGCAGAGCCCACAGCCTGGGGGGTGACGGCGTCAGGAAGACCCTCTAGTGGCTGTGGGCAGAGGCAGGGCGGCTGGGTCACCCGGGCCTGAATGAGTGGGCAACCAAGCAAAACTCGTCCCGGGAAGGGGGCCCTGGGCCCCTCCAGCCTCGCCCCCAGCCCACAGCATCTAAGGGCCCCGCTGGTTTGCCCTTGCCCAGGGTCCCATGTGGCCTCCAGCTGGCACCGGCCCCTCCCGGGGGCCCCGGGACCCCCACCTCCTCCCAGAAGCTGAGCCGGATGCCAGTTCCTCTGCTCCAGACCGGCCTTCCCCCCACCCCGCCACCCCGTGGGGAGCCAGGCTGGTGCCCGAAGCCCAGCAGTGCCCACGGCATCAGGCCCGGCCACCGCGGCCTCCGGCCAGCAGCACCGCCTCACATCTTACGTGCAAACGCCCCAGCAGGGGCAGGGGGCTTCACCCCCCCACCCAGTGCAGACTC
>SJYT01084516.1:149712-198206 GCA_006410635.1 Cephalophus harveyi
GGGACTGAGGGCGCCCCGCTCCCCAGGAGGCACGTGGTTAGCAGGCATCGTGCCCACGTGGAGAGCGGGGTGGGGGCTAGCCGGGCTGGGCTTGCGGGACCTCCTCCCCAGGCCAGGGCCAGACCAGAGTCCTGAGTGCAGTGCGTGCTCCATGCCCGGCCTTGGGCTGGGTGCCGGTGGACCTCAGACTTGGGGGTGTGGGCGATGGGGGAGAGACAGGGTGCTGTGGAAGGGATGGGTGAGGCTGCGGGGAAACACGAGTGCCAGATTCACAGCTCCACACGCTGTGGCCGAACCCCAGACCCAGACCACCTGCTCGGGAACTGACGGCTGCGGGTCCAGATACACTGAGACAGGGCAGGTGGGACCTGCTTGGGCCGGCAGGACCTCCAGAGCCTGGACCCCGAGGCTCCCAGTGCGGGGCTGGGCATGCCCTCATCGGAAGGACGCCCCTGGGCTCACAGACCCTCACCTGGCGCGTGCGACTCGTGACCTGTTAAAGGGGTGCGAGGGAGAGGGGGTTACACACGGAATGAGACCCTCGGAGCAGCTTTTCTCCTTGTTCCTAAACACCTTTGGGTTAAAGGGGAAGGGGCACGGGAGTCTCCAACTCCTGTTTTCACTGTGACACGTTGTGCAGAGGTTCGAAATGGTGACATGTTGTAATAACCCAATATTTAATTATTTAAGATCAAAAGAGGCAGGCTGGGGATCTCCTGCTGCGTGCTCAGGATAACAGCCAATCTGGTCCGAGTCCCACTTCGGGTCGAGGGGAACGCGCCTCACACCAGCGGTTGGGGACCCACCAGCGGGGCGCAGGGGAGGCGAGGATGGGGAGCCAGACTGGGGCTCCGGGCAGGGACCCCGGGCAGCATTCCCTCCCTCGTCCTCTGGGCGGCGGGCGCGGCGCCGGGGCATTCCCCGTCCCCGCCGTGCGAGTGCTTCCCGGCGGCTAGCCGCCCCGGGAAAGTTCCCCAGCCCCTGATCCGCTCGGCCGATGGAAAGTTTCCGTGGCTGCGTGGCGCCGGCTCAAGGCGCCTGGTCGAGTAGGGCGGACACGGCTCAGGTTGCGCCGCGACCGGAGGGGTGCGCGGAGCGAGGCGTACGGCCGGCCGGGCAGGACCCCAGGCCGCGCACAAAGGGACCCGCCCCCGCCGGTCCGGGATCGCGCGCACCGCGGCGCGGTGCGGGTGGAGCGGGGCCGGCCTGGACCCCCGGCACTGACCCTTGCCCAGACCTCGATTCCGGCCCTTGCCCGGCCCGCGGCCCGGATGCCGGCCCCGACCCCGACCCGGGTTCCCGGCCGGAGCCTACCTGGAGCGCGGTTGTGGGCGGCGCCGCAGCACGGCCCCCGCCCCAGACGGGCGTCCGCCGGTCCCTCGGCGCGCGGCGTCCCCGGGCGGGCGCGGGTGACCGTCCGGGGGCCTCCGATCGCGCCGGTGCGGGGCGCACCCTCAGCGCCCGGCGCAACTCGGGCCAGCCCTCCGCCCCTTGCGCGGCCCGTGCGCAAAGCCGGCCTGCCGGCGCCGCGACCCTCGCCCCTCCCCGCCGCCGCCACTGTTCCCATTGGTCGGGAGGCCCGGCAACCGGCGCCGATTGGACGAGCGCGGGGAGACGCCGGCTTGCCATTGGCCATTGGGGGTGTCCGTCTCTGCCTATCACGGCCCCTCGTGGAGCGGCGGAGGCCGGGGCACCTGCCGGGACCTATGCGGCTGTGGCCCGGGCTGCTGGCCGCCCTCTCCCGGCCGCCTTCGAGGACGTGCCCAGGCCATGCGGCTCACGCGGGAAGCGGGGCAGGCCTGGCGCCCCATCCCCGGACTTGGGCCGGTCGGCTCTATCGCCACCCCCAGTTCCCGGGTATTCTCCTCCAGCGCCTGCTGTTGGTTGCACGCCGAGCCCGCCCAACGGCACCAGTTGTATTCCCCACAGTCCGCGAGGGAGCGTTCTGCTGTCCTCCCGTTTTACAGACGGGAAACCCACCGAGGCGTAGAGAGGTTCTCGCCAGCTTTAGGTCACTGGGAGGAGGCGGTGGGGCTCCAACCCAGTCCATCTGGGCGGTCTCCCACCCTCATCGCCCCAGCGTTCCCACTGTGGAGGCCCATGGGTGGGACCCCTCGGGAACGGTGGCTTTTCTCCCCCTTCAGGGGTGAATTTACGACACCGTGGGCTCCGCCCACCCAGCAGGGCCCGCGGGACTGGCCTCCCTCCCTGACCTAGGCTGCAGATGGGGCTGGAAGGAGTCAGAGTTCGGGGAAGGGGCCTCCGCCCCTGGCCCATGGCCATAGGGCCCAGGAGCCCCGTCTCCCCTTCTCACCCTCCCTGGACCTGGCTTCTGGCCAGTTCTATAGGGCCATCCCTGGGGCACGTGTGAAATGCTGCAGGGAGAGCCAGGTTTCAGCCTGATGTTAGAAGTTCCCAACAGCTGCAGATGCTTGAGGTCAAAAGGGTGACCACACGAGGTCATGAGCTCCCATCTAAGGATGTATGTGTTCAGAGGTAGGGTGACAGGGAACCCGTGGCGGCCCTGAGACCCCCAGCCTGGCCCATCTCACTGGCTGACAGCGGAGTGGGTTTTCCACCTCCACAGCCCAAGCATGGCTGCATCCCCTTTGCAGATAGTGGGAAGGTGCTGGTCAGGAGGGCTTGGCCACTAGGGGTCCCGCACCCTCGGGCCCAGCGGCTTGGGGCAGATCACTCTGCTGTTGCTGCCTGTTGCCCCCCTGGGCATTGCCACTTGCCTCCAAGCCCCGGATTCTGCTTATCCAACACTATCACCTCTCAGTTGGACTGCAGAATCCAGCTGCCCGGAGGGGAATCACCAGCACCACCCAGCTTGACTCTCTTGCCGGGTGGTGGGAGGAGGACTGAGTGTCTCTTGCTGGGTCTGCCACAAGGACAGGAGGAGCCTTGAGACATGGGGAGCCCTGGGACAGGAGGAGACCTTGGACATGGGGAGCTCCGGACACGGGGGGCCTAAGGACAGGCGGAGCCCTGGACACGAGGTCCTGGCGAGTCCCGGGACATGAGGGGTCCTTGGACCCGGGGAACCCCAGGACAGGGAGAGCCCCGGGACACAGGGAGCCGTTGCTTTCCTTGCCTGCAAAGGGCTTCTGTGGAGTAGCACAGATGAGACAGCACAGCAGTGGAGTGGAATGGGCTTTTGGGGTGTCATGCAGGTTTGAGTTGGACTCTCGCCTGGGGTTAATACCAGTCAGGCCCTTGCCCTCTCTGAGTCCTAGTTTTCACAGGGCATCAGCTCTCCAAGAAAGGGTCAGGCACCTACATCCTCACTGCAGGGTTGTGGAATTAATCCAGCCACTGCCACTGGCCACTTAATTCTGACTTCAAGCAAGTGACACATAATTGCGCTAAGCCTCAATGTTTGCATCTGTAAAGTGGAAAAATGAGAGCTGTGTCCTGGAATGCTGGGTTAGAGCATTTAGCACATTGAAGTGAAGAGCCAACTCTTTGGAAAAGACCCTGATGCTGGGAGAGATTGCGGGCAGGAAGAGAAGGGGGCAACAGAGGATGAGATGGTTAGGTGGCATCACCGACTCAAAGGACATGAATTTGAGCAAACTCTGGAAGGTAGTGAGGGACAGGGAAGCCTGGTGTGCAGCAGTGCACGGGGCCTCAAAGAGTCGGACGCAACCTCATCACTGAGCGACAGCAAAGCACCTTGTTGTGGGTGCGCTCAGGCCCATCTGACTCTTTCTGACCCCGAGGACTACATATAGCCTGCCAGGCTCCTCTGTTCATGGGATTTCCCAGGCCAGAATGAGCAGAGTGAGTTGTCATTTCCTCCTCCAAGGGATCTTCCGGATTCGGGGATCGAACCAGCATCTCTCGCATCTCCTGCATTGGCAGGCGGATGCTTTACCACTATGCCACCTGGGAAGAACCACTATTAGCAACCTTGATATAACTGTCATCCTCGTCATAGTTTGCTGAGGGCCCATTTGGAGCAAGCCCTGGGCCTCTGAATCTCCACTGAGACCCCAGACACAGCCCAGAGGCCGCTGTGGACAGGGAGCCGCAGCCAACGCCTCTGTCCTCCGGTAAGGGACCTAGTCAGCGGCTTTTGCTCAGTTGCGATGGTGTGGAGATCAGGCCGGCAGCCCTGCATCCTGAGGTCGGCCCTGCCGAACAGCTTCGAGGCGGGTTAACGGCTGAGGTGACCGGTCCGACGCCTGTCCTGACCGTAGCAGGGATGTCCGCGGTCAAAGCTGCAATGGGGAAAAATGGCCAGTCCAGAGGCATGGACTGGGAAGACGGAGAGGCAGCCCCCAGGTGCGCACCCTGCGGACCCTCCTGCAGGGCCCCGTGCAGCGCTGGCCAGGGATGTGTCCACGAGGGTAGGGCTGGGGGCCGGCACCTTCCTGCCCGCGGGGGTCACGAGGCGCCCCGGGCGCTTGGCGCAGCCCCGGGGGCGGGGCGCGGGGAGTTGCAGCCCGGAGCGACGGCTTGGGCAGCCAATGGTGCCCGGGCTCGCGCCTTGCCGCCCCGCCCCCTGGCCTGGATGCCCAATGGCGAGCGCGCGGACGGCAGGGGGCGGGGCCTGAGCGGTGGCGGCTGCGGCGCGCGGGCGCGGCACCCGGAAGTCGGCGGCCGCGGCGGAGGCGGTGAGTGCGACCCGGGATGCGGGCGGCGGGCGGCGGGCGGCGCTCCCCGCGGGGCGCGGGGCTCGGACTCAGCAGTGGCCACCGCGCCCGTCCCGATTTCCCCTTCTCGCAGCGTTGATTGCCCGTCCAGCGCCTGGTCCGGTCGGAGACCGAGCGGACCCCGGCCGACGGAGCGTCCCTCGCGTTCCTGAAACCACATGTCCAGTGTCTCCACCTGGACGGGGCGCGGGCCTCGCAGGCCCGGCGGGTGTCCCTGCCAGGGTGGGTGGGCTACGCGGCTGTGGGCCGGGGAGCCCTGAGTCACGCTGCTCGCTCCCTGCGCCCTGCTGCAGGGGATAGCTGGTACCTGTCCGGGGAGGCAGCCGGGGCCGGGTCATAAGCGCGCCTGGACACGGCTTTCCTGGGCTGGCTCGGACCTCCTCACGGGAGTTCAGGGCAAGGGGCTGGGCAGGGCTGCACCCTGGGTAAGGCCCTGTAGCCACTGGTTTTGAAGACACTCCTGCCCCAGCAGCTGCCCCGTGCGCCTCTGGGCCACAGATCTGGCGTGGGCCTTCTGCCCTTGGACAGCTCCTGAGGCCCAGCCGGCCTCTGCCGGGGCAGTCACGTGGTCAGCCAGGCCTGCCCTGCTCTCCTGCTGCGGGCCTGTCCACCCGCGTGTTGCTGTTTTGGTCTCGGTGGACGCGGGATGGAGCTGTGAGGGTGCCTGCAGTCGGGAGCTTGTGGGAACTGCTTTCTGCTGCTTGCTCCTTGTGCTCTGGGCAGCCTTTCAGGGCAAGTGTCTGGGGTCAGACGACAGCATTCACAGTGAAGAAAACTCAGGCTGAGGGCCAGTGGTGTCCCCAAGGTCACTCAGAGCCAGGCTGGCCTGTCCTCCCGAGCCCCTCTCCCAGAAGCCTTCCTGCCTTGGGTGGCCCGTCCGGTGGGGTGGGGTGAGAGGGTGGGCGTTGGCAGGCGGACACAGCAGAGCCTCTGCTCCTGCTCCCTGGGGCCCAGGGCTCCCGGTGGGCAGAGCGTGCCGTCCTGGTGCCCCTGCCTGCTGGGACCCCTGACCGCTGGCTGCAGAGGCATGCGGGCCCTGGTACTGCGGCTTCGTGTCACTGGTGTGTCGGCAGGATGCAGGCCCCTCGGACCAGGCCTCCAGCCGTCTGCTCTGGCCCACTGCCCCGTCCCTGAGCTGTTAGGATGCCTTGTGGGTCCTTTGTGTGTTCATTTCTGGGCTGTCACTTAGGTTGTGTTTCACCGTTGGTACAGTCACGTGTGGTGTCCTGGGGACTTCATCCTGTGCTGGCTGCGGCTCTAGAAGGCCCCTCCTGGCCGCTTGGTCCCTTGCGTGCTGCTTCTGAGGATGTCTGTCTGTGGGGTTCACACGCGTCACTGACACCCCGGGTGTGTGAGTGCAGGTGTGTCAGCCAGTGTGTGAGGACAGTTGGTTGGTCTGGACCGTGGGGTTTGGTGATGGGCTCTGAGAACAAGGTCGCCCCTGGGCCACTGCCTTCCCTCTTCCGGGTATCGGCGCAGCTGTGTTCCCTCCTTGCTTTCTTTCTGGGTTGCAGAGTGGTGGATACACGCTTCACAGTGAAGAGGCCCAGGCCCCACCGGCTGGTGTGTCTGCCGGGTCCTCCAGCCCATGCGCAGTAGACGTCCTTGCTTCCACACTCCTTTCAGGGGCTGGGTGGAGTGCCCCCTTCCTCCCCTGGTGACCCCTTGAGCCGCAGGGCTAGCCCCTGGCTTGTGGGGAAGCCTGTTCCTGGGGGGACGGGGACCAAAGTGCAGAGCGTGCAGCGTGCGCCGTGACTCCCCGAGTCCCTTGTTGGTGTTGCTCTTTTGAACCCTGAAGGGACAGCGGCACTCTCTGTGAGGCTGCGTGAGTGCCCCTCAAACGGTCCTAAGATCTCAGGAAACACTGTCGTCGTAGAAAATGCGTCGTCATGAAATGCCACTTATCAGCCAGAGCCGCACAGCTGGGTTGCGGAGTCCTGGGTGGGGAGGGGCGCAGTGGGCGTGGCGGGGTGGGCAGCTGGCTGGTCTGGGTGATTAGCATGGGCGGGCAGGGCTTGTGTCCCTGTGTGTTTATGTCCTGTGCTGGCAGCCGCCGCGAAGTCACGCGTCCCTTATCTCTTGTGAGCAGCTCCTGCCTGGAGCTCTGAGCTCCGCCCCGCGCGGTGGGCGGGATGCCCGGCGCCTCGGCTCCAGGCCAGATGGGCTGGCTGGCTGGAGTTGACTGCCTTCCGCCAAGAGTGCGCGGTGCCAAACAGAAGGAGTGGACCTGCCGACCCCAGGGCTCGGTCACCCCTGCCCAGAGCCCCGGGGAGCAGCTGGAGGAGGCTGACTGCCAGGCCCTGGGTCCCTCCCCCGCACCGCCCCCCCCACCCCGCCGCTTGCAAACCTGAGTGCCCCACTCCTGGCTCCTCTGGCCAGTGCGCCCCCTTGTGTTCGGGTGTTTCCCCTTGTCCGGGTGTGCCCCCCTTGTGTCCGGGTGTGCCCCATTGTGTCCGGTGTGCCCCCCTTGTGTCCGGGTATTTCCCCTTGTCTGGGTGTGTTCTCTTGTCAGGGTGTGCCCCCTTGTGTCTGGGTGTTTTCCCTTGTCCGGGTGTTTCTCCTTGTCCGTGTGTGCCCCCTTGTGTCTGGGTGTTTCCCCTTGTCTGGGTGTGCCCCCTTGTGTCTGGGTGTTTCCCCTTGTCCTGGTGTGTTCTCTTGTCAGGGTGTGCCCCCTTGTGTCTGGGTGTTTCTCCTTGTCCGGGTGTTTCTCCTTGTCTGGGTGTGCCCCCTTGTGTCTGGGTGTTTCCCCTTGTCCGGGTGTGCCCCCTTGTGTCGGGTGTTTCCCCTTGTGTTCGGGTGTTTCCCCTTGTCTGGGTGTGCCCCCTTGTGTCTGGGTGTTTCCCCTTGTTCGGGTGTGCCCCCTTGTGTCCGGGTGTTTCCCCTTGTATGGGTGTGCCCCCTTGTGTCCGGGTGTTTCCCCTTGTCCGGGTGTGCCCCCTTGTGTCCGGGTGTTTCCCCTTGTATGGGTGTGCCCCCTTGTGTCCGGGTGTTTCCCCTTGTCCAGGTGTGCCCCCTTGTGTCCGGGTGTGCCCCATTGTGTCCGGGTGTTTCCCCTTGTGTTTGGGTGTGCCCCCTTATTCGGGTGTTCCCCCTTGACCCGGTGCCTCTTTGCCTTTTCAGCTGAGGGTGCAGGCCCCCACCCCAGCCATTGGCCACCTGAGCACGCAGGTCCTTGTGCCAAACTCTTGGCCGTTGGCCTCTTCGAGCCGGGGCTGGATCTGGCCTTCCTGGTCTGCTGAGAACCCCTCTTCCTGCCTGCCCCCGGAACAGCTCAGAGCCTGTGGGGAAGAGAGCGGGGTTTGTCGTGGTCTTCTTGTGGGCAGCTTTCCGGGAGGGTGCTCCGGCTCCCCCAGGAAGGGCATCCGTTCCAAGCGCCCAGCACGTGGATGGTGCAGAGCGAGCCCTGTGGCCGCCGCCCAGATCAGGGTGTGGACCCGCCCCAGCACGAGACTGGGAACACCTGTGGGTCCCCGGACAGGCAGGCTGGCCTCCGGCTCTGGCAGCGGACTTCCTTGCCCGTGTGACTTCACGAACACGGGCGCCTGGTGTGCCCGACCCGTCAGTGCTGGTGGCTTCTGTGGAACGCTGAGCAGGAGACCCCTGCTCGAGACGGCTCAGCGTGTGCTGAAGCTCGGGGCCCAAAGGGTTGAGTGGTGGGCGTCCGAGGCGGCCTGGTGGTACACACGGGATGCCGTCCCCTGGGGAGCGCGAGGGTCCCTGGCTCACGCTTCCACCCGGGCAGACACATCCGAGAATGGAGCCCAAAGGCAGCTGTGCGTGGAGCTCAGGAGAAAGGGGTGTCGCTCTGGGACGAGGGGGCACATCCCGTGCAGCTTGGATGGAGAGACATGCTTTGGGAGGACAGGCAGGTTCGCACGGGGGCAGCTCGGGCAGCGCCACCCCCCGATCACTGCACTGCGGGACGGTGGCCAGCAGACGCACGGAGCACCGCCTGGCACAGGGCATGCGGACTGACGGCCAGCGGGCAGGAAGATGGGGTGGCGGGTCCTCTGTGCATGATGGCACCAGGGTGCACCCATACTTTGCCAAGAAAGGTCTGGAAGCACACAGCCAACCGGAAACTCCTGGGTGACCCGGGAGGCCGCCCCCTCCTCCCCTGGGTGTTCAGCCATCTCTGTCTCCAAGCTGTGGTCCTGGGCGGCCTCCCCTCTTCAGCCCAGGCCGCTGTCTGGGGGCTTCCTTTCCCGGGGACCGCTCTGGGGCCTGGCTGCACCCCCAGCGGGACGCACGTGGCCTCAGCAATGACACCGCTGAGCACTTGGTGTGGGAGGAGCCCGCCGGGAACGCACCGCCTGCGGCCTTGGGGCCCGCGCTGCTCCAGGCCCACGTGTCCCCGAGCCCAGAGAGCTGAGTTGTGTGGTGGCCGCCCCATCAGCAGGGACCCTGCTCCCTGGCCTGGGTCCCCCCGGCCACCCTGCTTGCTGTGGGCCAAGCCCCCTCGCCCGCAGAGGGTAGGCGGCTGGTGTCCGACTGCGGCTGGCACCCCTGGCAGGGGCTGTCAGCACCGCGGCCCCTCTGCCTGCCGGGCTGGGCGGCTTCCTCCAGCGCCCAGTGCCCCCAGCTTCGCCCACCTCCATGCGTCCACTCCAGCCTGGGGCCTTCCTGCCCGCCTGGCCCTCGGGGCTGTGCCAGGACTGGAGTTCCGACTTCTCAGATCGCCCTGGGCCTGTGGGCACCCCGGGCTGCAGGTGGAGCTGGGCCGGGCGGGGTGGGGGGACCCCCCCCCCCAGAGGGCCAGGAACAGCGTCCCCCAGCGCCCCCGGCCCGGCGCCCTTCGGGATGACCTTGTCCTGAATCCGGCCTTGGTGTCGCTTGGAGAGGAGGAGCCCCGGCTCACCTGGAGCAGAGGGACCTTGAGCCCTCAGCTCGCCGCCCGCCCCGACCTCAGAAGTCTCAGGAAGCAAGCGGAGGGGAGCGCCTGGGTGCCCCGCCGCGGGGCTCTTGCCCTGGGGGCCCTGGACACCCCGGGCCGTCAGGGGACCAGCCCCGGCTCGAAGAGGCCAACGGCCAAGAGTTTGGCACAAGGACCTGCGTGCTCAGGTGGCCAATGGCTGGGGTGGGGGCCTGCACCCTCAGCTGAAAAGGCAAAGAGGCACCGGGTCAAGGGGGAACACCCGAATAAGGGGGCACACCCAAACACAAGGGGAAACACCCGGACACAAGGGGGCACACCCGGACACAAGGGGGCACACCTGGACAAGGGGAAACACCCGGACACAAGGGGGCACACCCATACCTGTCTCTTATACACATCTCGGGCAGCAGGCCTGCTGAGTGGGGGGTGAGGGACTGGAGAGAAAGGCAGTTCCTGATGGTCCCCTCCCCAGGGGCTGGCTTTCCTCTGGCCCCTCCTTCCCGATGACTGCGTCTGCACTGAAGCCGCAGCCCTGGGCCCACCTGCCCGGAGACCCGCCTCGGCCTTCCTGGGACCAGGAGCCCTGCTCACCGCCACATCCTGGGGGCTGGTCCACCCCCGCTGCGGGCGGCTCGGACGCGGGGGCCGTGTAGCAGAGGGGTCTGTGTCCGGCCCGTGCTCAGCAGTGGCTGGTGGACCCCCGGGCTCCGGCACACAGCCTGGGCTGGGCGTGGCGGGCAAGGGCAGGCCAGGGCGTGCACTTTCAGCGTGGCGTGTTCCTGGCAAGGCGGCCCTCCGTCCTACCGGGGCTTCTCCCGCAGCCCGCGGCCAGCCTGGCCGCCGCAGATGGCCCTGGCCGACCCGCCTGGGGCGTCCGTGTGTCTAGGGGTGGGCAGCCCCCGGGGGGACGGGGGTCTGTGTCTTGGATGCTGCACGCTGGTCACGGGGCAGGTGGGATGCCGGGGTCCTGAGGCACCCAGCGGCTGCCCGTCAGCCTGCCCTACCTCCTGGGTGATCCCGCTGACTGTCCCATCTTCCGTGTCTGACCTGCTCTTGCGGCGGGGCTCACCGTGCCTTAGTTCCCCGATCAGAGATCAGACCCACGCCCCTGTGTTGGGCGTGCAGGGAGGCCCCTGAGGCTGCTGCTTCTGGAGGGTCTTTCTGGCGCTGGGAGGCCCCTGGGGTCCTCTCTGCACAAGTGTTCCCGAGCCCCTTTCCTGCGCTCAGACGGGAGGGGTCATGGGGCGCGCGGGGAGCCCTGCCGCTTGTTGCTCGCGGTGCTCCGTTTCGTTATGCGGGTCTTTCCACCGCGCTGCTCTCTGTCCTGGAAATCATTCCAGAGACTCTCGGAAGTCTGGGACGAAGACGGAAGCGTCAGTGTGCCCAGCGCCCAGGGGCACTGCCAGTGCAGGTGCTCCTCAGACCAAGTCTCTGGGCACCGCAGGTGGCCCTGGCTCTGCACACGGAGCTTCTTAGAGACCCCCCCCACTCCTGTGCACCTTCCTTGCCCAGGCCCTTGTGGCCGTGCAGACACACTGGGTCCCTGTTCCCACAACCCCCCGAGGCTGCCAGAGCCCAGGGTGTACCATGGGCGGCCCCTGGGGCAGGAGTGGGCACTGTCCGCTGCTCTCTTCTCTGGCTTTTTCTGTTCTCTCAGATGTCAGCTAAATCCTGCATGACCTTGTCAGCTTTTGGCTTTGAGGATTTTCCATGTTTTTTCAAGCGCTTTGAGTCACTTTCCCCAAGGAGGTTGGTCCCAGTGGTCTGCCCACAGGATGGGGATTGCCAGGCCCTCCTGGGGCGATGGGCACCAGTGCCCCTGATGGGCGGGGACCCGGCCCGTCCACACGTCCCCAGGCCCCTCTGTGTGGGCGCCCCTCTGTGTGGGCGCTGCGTGTGGTGTGGTGCCCTGGGCTCCTGCACACGGCACTGGTCACCGCGGGCCCGCCTCCCCTGCATGGCCACGGCGCCTTACTGAGGGCAGAGGTTGTTGGACTGGGCCATCCGCACACCTGTGCCTGGACACGCACGGGGCTGAGTCCTGGAGGTCCCACCGGGCCTGTGGGCACTGCCAGGGAGAGTTCCGGGTGCACCCAGAGCCTGGCGACCACCCCGGCCAGACCTGGGAGCAGAGTGAGGGGAGGGGGCGCGGAAGCCACAAGCCGGGCGGCTGCTGCGCGGCTCTGCGTCGCAGTCATGGCCGTGGCGCTGGCCGTGGGCTCCAGCCTTCCTCGGCATCTCTGTGCGGGGTGGCCGGGGCTCCCTCATCATCACTTGCCTGCTTTGAAGGCAGGTCGATGTGTGGGAACGTCCTCCTGTGAGTCCTGAGACGGGAGATGCTGTGTTTCAGGCCCCAGACCAGGGAGTGATCACCGGCCACCGGGGCCAGCGAGGTCACCGGCCTCGGGGGTGTGTCTGGCCGCTGCGCCAGAGCACGTTCACGAAGACGGCAAGCACGGCAGCGTGCGCCGCGCAGGCCCCGTCCAGGGAGGGCACGGGGCTCTGCCACCGCCGCTCACTCAGCACGCTCCTCCTCCTGCAGAGCCCGTGGCCCCTGGAGCCAAGCCCCTCAGGACTCATGTGTATCATCTTCTTCAAGTTCGACCCTCGCCCTGCTTCCAAAAATGCGTACAGGTAACGCTCCCCTGGGCTGCACCCGCTGTCCCGCTCAGCCTCGGGAGCCCGCGTGGGCACTGCGTGGGGGGTGGGGCACAGGCTGGCGCCCAGGTCCCCCGACAGCAGCTGCTCAGGTGGACCCCGCAGGGGGTTCCTCCCGGGGCGGGGACCCCGAGTCGATGTGCAGAGGTCCTGACTCAGCCTCTGGAGACGGCTGCATGGGCAGGACAGAGAGTGCCGTGGGCGTGCGCACAGCCCCGTGCCCCCAGCTGGGGCCCGGTGGCAGCAGGACGGAGTGGCAGCGCGGGAGGCTGGCCTGCGGCTGGAGCCCTGGGCGAGCAAGCAGCCTGCGTGTTGAGGCTGCCTGTGCGGGGCTCAGGGGAGCTGGGGGACCCACCGGAGCAGGCAGGAGGCTGAGGCCAGGGAAGGGCCGCTGGCTCTGGGGGCACCCCTCCGTCCTCCAGCTCCGTGGGGGGGACCCCCCTAACACTGATACACACGGAGAGGGAGGCTGGGGTGTGACCCCCAACCACAGATGAGTCACCGGTGCAGCTGCTGTGAAGTTGCCATTAGCCCAGGACCTGGGTCATTTCAGCTGCTTCTCAGATGCCTGACGTGTGGCTGAGGTCACTCGCTCCAGGCCAGCGTCTCCTTCCTGCAGGGGAGTGAGCCGCAGGGCCTGGCTGAGGGCTGGGAGCTGGCCCTTGACAGCCCCCAGCAGAGCGAGCTGGGAGTCGGGGTCCAGCCAGTGGACAGCGCCCCGGGGCTGTGATTAGAACAGGGAGCTCTAGTGTGGGATTATTAGCCACTGTGGGGCCAGGGTGCCCAGGGGCAGAGCCCGCCCTCCACCCTGGGCTGAGCCCCCGCCCGGGCTGGCACACTGAGTGGCCAGAGCTCTCTGGGCACTTGCTGGAAGTCTGCCCGCTTGCACTGGCCTCCGTCTGGGCTGTGCCCCGAGCCAGGGAGCGAAAACCTCTCCCCAGCAGCATCCCTCTGGTGCTCTCTGCTGACAAAACTGGGCCCGCAGCCACTGCGGAGCCCTGGGAAGGGTGCTGGTGAGCACCGGAGCTGCGCTGCCGAGCTCTCCTATGATCCGGGCCCACCGCACCAGAGCGCGCGTCCTGTGGGCTGTTGGAGGTGTGGGGGGAGGGAGACAGTGTGGCTGGTGTGGGCTGAGGCGCATGCGGGGTCCCGGGGTGTGTGAGTGGCTCAGCTGAGCAGCTCCAGGCCGAGGCCGCCTGGGCCCCTCGTCTGCGCCCCGCTCTGCACTCCTGGCCGCCGCCCCACAGCCCTGTCTTGGGGCACCACCCCTCCTCACGCCACCTCCCATTGCCGTCACCCCCGGCGTGACCCCTCGGTGCCCTCGGCTTTGGCCTGCCTCCCAGGCTGTGCACTCGGCCACATGCACTGGTGTCCTGGGGCTGTCCTTGCCCGACACGCCCGCCCCACCCCCCATGCCCTGCCTGGGTATGACCCCCCTGGAGGTCCCGGCCTCTGTACCCCCCTGCCTGTTGTCCAGCACTCGGAACCTCCATATTTTGCCGAATGATGGAAGCCTTGAACCCGGTGACCCTGCGTTCACAGGGGGTGCATCCTGGGGGGTCGGGTCTGACCCCTGCTGCTCTCGGAGGGGCCCATGGCCAGAGCTTGCGGGTGGCCTCCGGGAGGAGAGTGACCCTGGCCCACGACAGGTGAGACCAGGCAGCCCGGTCCTGTGGCTTCAGGGGACTGACCCCTGCGGCAGCGGAGACCCCAGCGGCCAGCACCCGCATTGCCCCCGGGGCCCCGAGCTGAGCACCTGGCTGAGACGACGGGTGGGTGTTGGGCTGCAGAAGTCAGTGTTCGTGGCATCGGGCGTCCATGTGAATGGTATTCTTGGAGAGTTCTGAGGATCTGGCCACCGGGTGCGGGCTGGACCCCGGCCCCACGCCAGCCCATCCCGTGCTCTCGGAGGGCCCCTCATCAGAGACAGACGCTGGTCTCTGGGAGCCTTCAGGGTGGCCCCGCCCGCTCGATCACCACCTGAGCTTGCAGCTGCTTCTGCTGTTGGTTTTCGGGGTCTTTGGGCCCTGCCCAGCCTCACTCAGGATTTTAGTTCCCTGATCAGGGATCCCCCCACACCCCCACAGCAGAGGCACAGAGTCTTAACCACTGGGCTGCCAGGGAGGTCTCTCTAGAGCTCGGGGTGGTTTTGAGTGTGTGTTTGGACCTACCAGGGAGGTTGGGTTTGCCAGCCCTCGTGGCCGTAGACTTCCTGGATCGAAGCTGAGAAGCTGGAGGCAGGGGAACAGCGTGTTGTTCCTGGTCGTCAAGTCATGTGGGGCTCCCGCCCCTGCGTGGCTGTAGCCCCTTCGGCTCCTCTGTCCCTGGCGTTTCCCAGAGAGTCCTGGAGCGGGCTGCCACGCCCTTCTCCAGGGGCTCTTCCCGCGCAGTTATTTTAATGGCAAAACGGACCAGAAACTTCGTTTTTGTACCTCAAAACCAGTGCTCTGAAAACATCACCATGTTTTCTAGTTGCCAAATAAATATTTGTTTGATTCATAATACTAAGCAGGAAGGAAACAGAGAAGTCCTCAGCTGCCCGCTCCCAGAGACGCGGCACAGCGCAGGCGGGAGCAGCTGCTGGGGGTTTCCGGGTGTCCTCGGGGAAGGGGCCCACGGGCGGAGCGGGCGCCTGGCGACCGGGGAGCGGGGCTGGGCCGAGCCGCTTTCTCCCTCCCGGGGGTGCGTCCTGACTGCAGAGCGCCGTCGTCTTGGTGACGAGAGGGAAAGCGCCCACGCGGGACGCTCCCGTGCCCCCGAGCCCCTTCTTCTTGCTCTCTCCTCAGGCTCATCCTGGCCGCCAACAGGGACGAGTTCTACCACCGGCCGGCCAGGGCCGCGGACTTCTGGGGGAGCAACAGCGAGGTCCTCAGCGGTGAGTGTCCCCGCCCCCCGCGCGCCCAGGGGCCCTGGGGAAGGGCCGGAAGGTGGGCGCTGGGCCTGGATCCCCCCTCCGCTGAGGCTGGTCTTGCAGCCGCACGCGCTTATGGTGCCCTCGCGCACACCTGGCCCCAGGCAGGGCTGCCGGAGTTTGGGGGCCCAAGGGGGGCCTGTGGAGCAGACGGGCCCCTTGGGAGCAGCGCCCGGCACTGCGGGCAGGCGGGCCCACCCAGAGGGCCTGTGCGCGTGGCCCTCAGACATCCACGAAGGCTGCCTGTGTGCAGAGCCCGGCCGCGGAGGCTGGGCGCAGGAAGAAGGAGCAGGTCCTGCGGGGGATGGGGAGAGCGCTGGGGGCGGAGTGGGGCGGGCTGGGCCCTGCGCCCCCAGCTCTGGGCGTGGCGGTCCTGTGTGGGGTCTTTGCCCCGGCTGGCCTGGCTTCCCAGAGGCCTGGGCGCCGCTGTGGGCGTGGCCAAGGACCATCCTGGGCTTGCTGTTCAGTGGCAAAGTCGTCACCAACTCGCTGCGACCCCATGGACTTCTGCACGCCGGGCTTCCCTGTCCATGACCAACTCCCAGAGCTTGCTCAAACTCGAGTCTGTTGAATAGGCGATGCCATCCAACTATGTCATTCTCTGTCGTCCCCTTCTCCTGTCTCCAATCTTTCCTAGCATCCAGGTCTTTTTAAATGAGTTACTTCTTTGCGTCAGGGGGCCAAAGTATTTGAGTTTCAGCTTCAACATCAGTCCTTCCAATGAATATTCAGGACTGATTTCCTTTAGGATGGACTGGTTGGATCTCCTTGCAGTCCAACGGACTCTCAGGAGTCTTCTTCAACACCACAGTTCAAAAGCATCAGTTCTGTGGTGCTCAGCCTTCTTGATGGTCCAACTCTCACATCCATGCATGACTACTGGGAAAACCATAGCTTTGACAATACAGACTTGTGTTGGCAAAGTGATGTCTCTGCTTTTTAATATGCTGTCTAGGTTTGTCATAGGTTTTTTTTGCATCTTACCCAAAGGCTTTGCCTATCATGAGATTGCAGAGATGCCTTCCTCTCTGTGGTTCTGGAAGCCTTCCGGTTTTGGTTACGCTTAGGTCTCTGATTTCTATAAAATACCAGCCTGCCAGGTCTTCATTTGATTGTGGTCACTCTCGGTCATTTGCAGAGAACCGGCACCCTTTTTGTTACAGTTTATTTACAGTGTTGCATTAGTTTCTCCTGAATGCAATGACTCAGGTTTGCATGTGTACATATGTTCTTTTTCATCATGTTTTCTGTTATGGTTTATCACAAGACGTTGAGCAGTGTTTTGTGCTGTGTGGTAGGATCTTGAGTATCTGCCCCATGTACCCGAGTTTGCCTCTGCTAACCCCAAACTCCCTCTCCCTCCCCCTCGGCAACCACAGGTCTGCTTCTGTGTCTGTGAGTCTGCTTGTTTCATAGATACGTCCATTTGTGACACATTTTAGTTTTAGAGGATCTGGAGAACCCCATGGATGGGGAAGCCTGGTGGGCTGCCGTCTATGGGGTTGCACAGAGTCGGACGCGACTGAAGTGACTTAGCATAGCGTATTTGGCGGTGCTGGGTCTTAGTTGCGGCATCGGGAATCTTTAGTTGCCACATGCAGGATCTAGTTCCCTGACCAGGGATCGAACCTGCTCCCTCTACATTGGGAGCACGGAGTCTTAGGCACCGGGTCATATTTTAGCTTCCACATGTAGGCCATACCGTACGGTGTTTGTCTGTCTTTGTGTGACTCAGTTCACTCAGCATGACAGTCTCTGCGCTCACCCGTGTTGCTGCAAGCCCGTAGTAAAACAAGAAGAACACCGACTTATCATAGGACGACATATTTATGTGGCGTGGAAGTCGGTAAGTGGACCACTGCTCGCAGATGAAACGAAAACGTAACACTGACGACATTTATCACGACTCCACTTGGGACCCCACGCGCCTAGAAAAGAACAACGAACAGGTCCATGCGTGGCGTCCTCACCCGAACAACCTAGCATACCTTCAAGACACAATCACAAGATTCCTCGGACGCGCGACCAGAAGTGTCACCGACGGGGGCGCACGTGCGGAAGTGTCACGTGCGGGGGTCGCACGTGCGGAAGTGTCACCGACGAGGGCGCACGTACGGGGGACGCCACAACCTCCGGGGGCAGACAGGTGCGAGACCGTCTCGGGGAGAACTGGTACACTCGCAGGCTCGCGGCTCGCCCCGAGAACGAAGTCAGTCCAGACGGACTGCACGCAGGAGTCGTGTGCAGAAACGACATTGCAAAAGGATACACAAAACTTTTAGTAAACGACGACAACATTTACTAATTAATTTAAAAGTAAAAGGTCAAAAATGATCATAAATGAGTAATCAATACCTTCCGAAAAAATAAAAACATCTAAGAGAAACCTAGAAGAAGTGTATGTTTATTCCCGTCAAAATAAAGTTATGAGCAAAGTCTAGAAAGGGAGAAAATCAAGAAGATGATAACATTAAAGGGACCCCCTCCTATTCCGTGGGTGAGGTCATAAGAACGGACCATTGAAGGTACCTGTCTTCTCGGACCGTCCGATGTCAGGTACCCCGGTGTTTCCCATCCTGCACTGACTCGCTACATCGTGCATGATATCGTTAAATAATAACAACATTATCATTGTGCAATTACTGCATCAACAAAAGTGGGGTCAGAAGTTCGTTTCACTGGGGCGGCCGGATCCTTCAGGGACGACCACCGACACCGGTGGAACGATCGGGTCCCGCCCGGGCACCAGTACCTCCCAGCGTCGTCCTCCCGAGGATCACTTCGGACCAGGACGGGTCCCTGCCGTCGGTCACAGGGACGTGGGCTGACCCCGGGCCGCGCCAAAGACGCCGTTTCGACCACGACACACGCGGGGCCGGACTGCGGGTGGGTCCACGGCCGTACACACACACCCGGCCCCCAGGGCCCCTGTCGTCCGCAACAGGACCTACCTCCAGGGGGGTGTCTAGACACCCGGACGTCTGACGGAACAGGGCGCCTCAAACTCGGGACCGGTCGGGGTCCCGACGACCACTGGGACGGCACACAACGTCCCGACCTGTACCTCCTTCCGTTCCTCCCGCCGTGCACCGACCCGCAGTCGTGCGCCCCGTTCGACCGGCGCGAGTGGTTGATGAACGTCGGCGCCGACTTGGTACTACGGGCCCCGGCTCCATGTCCCGACCCCCGAGCGCCTGCCCTGCAGGGGCGGGAGGCGGGGCGAGGCGGGGGGCCCTGCAGCCCCCTGGCTGGTGACGTCGGGAGCCACCTCGGCCTGGCCACAGCCTGGCTCCCGCCCACTGTGTGGTCACCCCCCGTCCTGTGGACACACGCTGTCTGCGGCGTCCCCTTGTGCTGGACCTCCCCGTGGGGGCGCGGCAGGGGGCTGTTCAGAGTCGGAAGTCTCCACGCCCACCTCCTAGGCTGCCGGTCGGTGACGGGGGCGCAGGCCCGGGGGACTGTTGTCTCCCGGGAGGGGCTCAGTCCTGCCGCCCTCCCGTGGGCGTGTGTCCCCGACACAGGTGAGCTCGCGGCCCAGTTCCTGACCTCGGACATGGACAGCTTGTCCTACCTGAAGAAGGTCTCGGCCGAGGGCCATCTGTACAATGGCTTCAACCTCATTGCGGCCGACCTGAGGTGAGTCTTCAGGCGGGGACGGCCCACCACCACCCGGGCCCGGGCCAAGGGCAGCGAGGCTACCCCAGGTCCTCTGAGGGCTCGGGAGCTGTCTGCTGGCCTGTCCGGAGCTGCCAAGCCAGCCGTGATGCCAGCCAAGCCAGCCGTGGGCCCTGTGGGCAGAGGACGTGGGGCGAGGGGCATTCCCTGCCCGGGGTGGCGTGGGCAGCGAGGGGCAGGGGCGGGGGCCTGTCCCCAAGGCGGGAGGAGCAGTTCACCCAGGGAGGCGGGGTCCCTGGAGCCCTGGGCGGCCTCCCTGGCCGTGAGGTTCAGGAGCCGGGCTGCTGGGCCCTGCGGGGCCTCTGGGGACAAGGCGCTGGGTTGTGGCCAGGCCCGTGTTGATGCGCAGAGAGCTGCTGGGCGGGCTGAGCACAGGTGGCTCATAGCAGGGGCGCCTGTGCGGAAGGGTGGGGCCCCCGTGGCCCCGGCTGACCCTCTCCGCCCTTGGCTGCAGTGCAGAGAAGGGAGACGTCATCTGCTACTACGGAAACCGGGGGGAGCGGGAGCCTGTCGTCCTGGCGCCAGGTGAGGCCGCCCCGGCGGGTGGCGCAGGGTGGGCTGCTCCCCTGGGGGCCCCTTGCCGCTTTCCGGGCCTGGGGCTCTGCCGGTGTCTCCCCTGCGGCTGTCTGCAGCCCTTCGTGCCCCTGTGGCCGGTGGTGGCTGTGGCCTCACCTGGCCACAGGCGGGCTGCTTCCGCCCGTGCGGAGCCCCTGGTGCTCCCAGTTCTGTGACCCCTGTGGCAGCGCCGGGACCCCCACGCTGCCCTCAGCCACGCCCGGAGAGGCTGCTCGTCTGCGAATCACTGCTGGGACAAAATTCTTGTCGCCTCTCCCCTGCTGTGTCGTCCCAGAGCCTCCCCCCATCCCTGTCGCTTTCTGTTTCCTTACACAGTTGTGTCCGCTTTTTCACTCATTTCTGGCTGCGCTGGGTCTCCCTTGCTGCTGGCGCTCTCCCTAGTTGCGGCGAGCGGGGCTGCTCTTGCTGGAGCGGGGGGGCTGCCCCCGCGGTGGCTTCCCTTGCAGAGCAGGGGCTCTGGGGCAGGCCCCGTAGCCGTGGCGCAGGGGCAGAGATGCTCTACAGCACGTGGGGTCTTCCCAGGTCAGGGATCAAACCTGTCTCCTGCATTGGCAGGTGGATTCTTTACCCCCGAGCCACCAGGGAGGCCCTCCATGTTACTTTAAAAGAAAAAAAGGAGCTGCCCCATCGAGCCGTGGCCCCGCGGCATCCAGCCCACCCATTAGAGCATGTCTTCAGTCGTTTTCACTGTCTCCAAAGTGGTGCAGCCGTCACCAAACTCCAACTTCAGCAGGGACGCTCACCCCCCAGGGCTGGCAGTTACCCCCCGCCCTGGAGACCGCTGTCTGCTTTCTGTCTCTGTGGGTTTGCCCACCCTGCACAACTTAGGTAGCAGGTGCAGACAGTACCAGCCTTCTGTGTCCGGCCTTTCCCTTTGAGGAACGCTTTCAAGGTTCATCCTTCCGTGGTGTGAGGGTTCCGTTCCTTTTTGTGGCTGAATAGTATTCCGTCCTGTGGGTTTTCTGCCTCATGTGTCCCTTGCCCGCTGAAGGGCACTTGGTTGTCCCTGCTATTGGCTGCTGCGAATGTTGGTTCCACGTTTTAGCGTGGGTACCTTCATCTCTCTTGTGTGGGTACTTGGAGTGGAGTTGGCAGATTGTAAAGTAACTGGACATTCGGTGAATTGCCAGGCTGTTTCCCAAAGCAGCTGCTCCATTTTACATTGCCAGCAGCGACCTGACGAGTCTGGCCAGGACTCGTCACTGGCCGGCTTCTCATCGCAGCTGTCCCCGGCCTGACGTGGCCGCACTGTGGCTTTGGTTTGCATTTCCCTGGTGGTTAATGATACTGAGTAACTTTTCACCTGCTTGTTGGTCATTCTTGTGTCTTATTTGGAGAAATGTCTACTCAAGTCCTGTCTCTATTTTTCAGTTGGGTCATCTTTCTGTTACTGAATTGCAAGAATCATTTTATGTGTTCTGAATACAAGTCTCCCATCAGATATTTCATTTCTCTAATGTTTTCTTCCATTGTCTTCCTGCCTTCTCGTTGGTGTCTTCTCAGGCACGTCATTTTAAGTTTTGATGCTGTCCAGTTTACGTGTTGGCACCTGGGGCTTCCCAGGGTCGGGCTCCCTGACCCCGGCTGACCCTGGCGGGCAGCCTCCTGGCCTGAGGCTGTGGGGTTCTCAGCCTGATCCTTCTCAGGTGTACCCCACCTCGGGCTCCCCCGACTTAGGGACGGACCTTACCCTGGTATTGATTCTGATCACCCGAGCCCTCCCCACAGCCAGGCCTGGCAAGTTCCTGGAGACAGAGGCGTGCAGAGAAGGGGTGGGTGGGTGGAGGGTGGGTCACAGTCCCCCACCCCCATGCTGGCAGAACCCCCGACCTCCTGCAGGGACCTATGGGCTGAGTAACGCGCTGCTGGAGACGCCCTGGAGGAAGCTGTGCTTTGGGAAGCAGCTCTTCCTGGAGGCCGTGGAGCGGGGCCGGGAGCTCCCCAGGGACGCGCTGGTGGCCCGGCTCCTAGACGTGCTCAGCAACGACGAGGCGTGAGTGCCCCCTGCACACACCCCGAGGCTCTGCAGGCCGGCTGCTCCGTCCACGGGGCCTGCGTGGCCGGGCCCTGGGCAGCCCTGGGGGCCTTGGCACAGGGACAGGCTGGCAGCCGCTGTCCCGTGGCCCCCACGGCGGAGCCCCACGTCACAGGTTGAGTGGGGGTTCTGGGCCCTGACCTGGGACGTGCAGGGAGCAGCTCGCGTGGCTCCCCCACCCAGTCTGGTGGACTCCTGGGGGTGCAGGGCTCCGAGCTGGCAGCAAGAGCGCCGCCTCTGTCCTTCAGGCAGCTGCCAGACCCGGCCATCGAGGCCCAGGGCAGGGAGTACGTGCGGCCCATCCTCAGCAAGTACGCGGCCGTGTGCGTGCGCTGCCCGGACTACGGCACCAGGTAGGACAGGAGGCACAGGCGCTGCCTCCGCCCCTGGCGGGCCCGCCTCCCCAGCCCCTGCCGCTGCCTCCCTGGCTCGGAGCCCTGGGTGTCCTGCCTCGGCAGCCCAGGGCCCACCTGCCGAGTGGTGGTGGGCTGGTCCCGCTGGGCGGAAACCTGGGGGGCCCCCAGCTCAGTGCCCACCCCCTACCCCCAGCCCCAGAGGCACTGGGCCTGAGCGCCTGGAGACCAGAGCCGGGCCAGGGCCCAGCGAGGCCGCTCCCACCTCGGATCTGCACCTTTCGGGGCTGAACGCGGGCCCTGCACTCTTTCAGGACCAACACAGTCATCCTCGTGGATGCCGATGGGCATGTGAGCTTCACGGAGCGCAGCATGGTGGGCTCGGACCCCACCCGCTGGGAGACCATTACCCATGAGTTCCGGCTGCAGAGCTGACCCGCAGCCGCGGTGGCTGGCGCTCCCGGGAGGCCCTGCCACAGGCACTGCCCGTGACCCGGCCAGCCTCCCCCCGGGCAGAGCGCTCTGTGTGAACCGTCTGCATCCCTGGGTCTGGCTCGGGGTCCAGCCTTAGGCCCTGGAAATGACAGCGGCCTGCAGTCAGGGTGCCGGGCCCCCCCGCCCGTGTGCAGAGCCCCGTGTGACACACGTCACGCAGGCGTGCACACGCCGCAGGCACACCTGCTCAGACGCACACATGCTCCAGGCGTGCCACCCACAAGAGCCGGCCCCGCGGCGCGTGCCTCTCACCCTCAGGCGCTTCGTCCTGTGAGTCTCGCCACGATCCAGACACGAGAGTGGACGTCCGCTTCAGAGCAGCCCCTCCTGTCCTGGCCATGATCCTTGCTGCCCCCAGCCCTGCTCCTGGAAGGGGACAGGCCGTCTGAGGGATGAAAGCCTCTCCCTAGAGAGACACAGCCTGGGGCCGTCCACGAGGGGCGCCCGTGTGCACTGCGCTGCCCGGGGCTCCCGGACTCCAGGCAGGCCCGTCTCAGGGAGGGCACACAGAGGCCCCTGCTGTTCTTCTCCTGAGGATCTAGATGGCGCAGGACTGTGTGTGTGAAGGGGGGATGCTGACAATAAAGCTGAGCCCGGTGCATTCCACGCCTCGACTGTGAGACAGGGTGCCCGTGTGGGCTGGGGCGCTGCCCTTCTGGTCTGCAGACTCCAGTGCAGGTGGGCGCCCTGAACCCCGGGGGCCGTGGGGTCAGGCCTGTGGAGGCCCGCAGGTGCCTGGGGGGCAGTGGCGCCCGTCCTCCGCGCAGCCCTGGGCCCTGGTTTTGTACGAGCACCCTGGCGCTCCTCTCCCCAGCTGGGGCTGGGCACCTGGAGTCCTGTGTCCAGCGTGGGCACCCAGCTTCCCTTCGCCTCGGCGGCCGACCCCTGACCTGCCTCAGCGCGCTGACGGCTTGGGTGAGCTGGCCACCCCCCGGGCCCGCCCTGCCTCCCTGGCCCTCCTCTGTCCCCTCTTCACCCCTCGTGGCCCAGCGGGAAGCGGCCCCACGTGAGGCAGCCTGTGCTGCCCCCTGCCCACCGTGTCCTGTGGAGCCGCCATTGGCCAAGCCCCCGACTCCGGCACGGCCAGCGCCCCCTGCCTGCGTCACAGGCCCCCCGGCCAGCCATGCCGCCCTTGGGGGCGCCGCCGCGCTGGCGCAGGGCCATCCGATGTCTGCTGCCCGCGCTCCCCATGTGCCCTTGGCCCTGCGCTCCTGGTAGCCGGGGCCCGAGGAAGCAGCTCCAGGCTTGGCTCTCTGGATCTAGGCTGACCTGGGCTCCCCCTGGGAGATGGCGCTGGGCTCTGGCCGCTCAGGTGACCTCGTCAGGTATTTCCAGAGATAATCAGAAGAGAATCGGTAGGAGCGGTGTCCTTATGAAAAGGGACACATGGGCACAGTGGCAGGCAGGCACGCAGACAGATGCCTGCGAAGGCTGGGCCAAGCTGCTTCCTGCCAGGGAGCCCCAGAAGCAGGGAGGGGGGCCTGCTGTCCCCTGGAGCCCTCAGAGGGAGCAGGGCCTGTGACGGACAACCCGACCTCAACGGCCAGCCTCGAACCAGAATAAGCCCCTCACTGGTATACTTTGTCTTGGCAGCCAAGCAAAATAAAAAATTGTGACCTTGTTTTACACACCAGGAAACAGGCCCGGGGAGACGCAGGGACATCCCCGCAGCCCGCAGGCCAGGAGGGGGCAGGGTGAGGCCGGGTGGCCCTCGGGGTCCAGCCATGCCAGGCGCACTGGCTTGCCCCAGCGCTCGCTGCTGCTCCCGGCCCAGGGCCTCTGCCCTGCGTTCCCGCTGCCTGAAGGGCTCCTCCCCCGACGCCCACGCTGCACTCCCTCTCCCCCGCCCCGCAGGTCTTTGCTCCAGTCCTGACAGTCACCCTGTCTGAGGCAGCCTCCCCGTCTTGGTTTCTGCCGCACAACAGAAAGCCCTTGTCTTGACAGGCAGGCTGTGCACTGACCGAGTGTGGTTCCGATCGGAACAAGAGCGTGGAGACCTTTCATCTGCTCCACCCCTGGGTCCTGACGCCCAGGCCAGAGAGACGGTAGAGCCAAGGATGACAGTGCTGGCCCTTTGCGCACCCTCTTGGCTCAGGCCAGTGTCTGGAAGCGAGGTCTCTGTTGTTTGGAGGATTCAGGACCCAGGTTAGCTGTCTCCTGGAAGGGCCTTTGACGTGCCCAGACGAGGCCTCTGTGCTTGTCACCAGATGCATCTGATCCCTGAGTCCCTGCTGAGGTCTCTCGTGCCCCTTCCCTGATGAGCTGCTTGTTCTCCAGCCCCAGGATGGCCGAGCGGAGGTGTGCGGGCACAGACACGTCTGTGAGCACACAGCCAGCTAGGGACCTTGGTGACCTCAGGTCTAGTCCTGTTGGGCCTGGGCGCCTCGCCCATGTGAGCGCATCACCAGCGAGGGATGCAGGGATCCTCAGGTCTAGTCAGTCTGTTGGGCCTGGGCTCCTGGCTCCTGTCTGCAGAGACACCCCCCTGCCCCCCGTCCCCCGGGTCTTCTGATCTGCTGTGCTGGCAGAGACCCCCTCAAGTGAGCCAGGCTGAGGTGGAAACCCAGAAGCCCAGAGGGAAAGGTTTCCTCCCCCAGCTTGTGCTGGAGTTCCAGCTTCCAGGCATTGATCTCTGTGACTCCAACGCTGGAGCCAGCTGAGGACAGTGGGGCGGTCCCGTGGTGAGGTCCTTGTCTGTCAGCTGCATGGTGCCAGGCCAAGTGGGAAGGTGGCTGCAGTGTGCAGGGCTGAGGTCTCGGGCTTGATTGGGTAGGTGGGGTCCCTACCTCACGAGGCAATGAAGTGTGGTGAGGCGGCTAGATGGAGGGTGGTGGGCTGGGGGTTCCCATGGGCTCTGAGTGCGCTGGGCAAGGGCAGCAGCTGGCTGAGTCCAAGAGCTAGACCCTCACGCTCGGTGCCCGCTGTGGGGGTGCCTGGCGCCAACCCCATGGCACAGCCTGGCAAGCAGAGGGCAGGCAGGGAGGGAAGGCCTAGGTGGGCCTCCCGCTTAGTGACCTGCAGCACCCTCCCCTGGCTCTTTTTAGGAAATGATTCAACTTGCTACAAACTTGAAAAATGGAACAAAGAATCCAGTATCCTTCACCAAGATCCAATCTCAACACCTTACCTAACCACAGTCAACATTTACAACCATGAAATTAGCTTTGATACAATATTGGTAGTAAGCGACTGAACTGAACTGAACTTGCCGACCTTTGTCCCACTAATAACCGTTGCCTGACCCCCCTCATCACACTGAGCTGTTGCTCCTCCAGCCTAGAGGGCTCCCCAGTCTCTCTCTGACTTGAATGATCGTGACATTTTTTGAAAAGCACTGGCCATTTTGGGGGTAGAAGGACCGTCCTGTGGGTTTGCCGGGTCTTTGTGATTACACACGGGTTGCGGCTTTAATATGTCCTTCTCGGGAGGCCCTCCGTATGTCCCTTTACTGGCGTTTTTCCCTCCTTTTTTTTTTTTTAATCTAGGCATCTTGAAGACAAAGCAACACGTCTTTATCCGCTCTGATGGTGGACGTGCGCACCTTTGCTGGGGCGCCTGGCGGAGCGGTCCTCCCAACTGTCTCCTGCAAAGTCACCGCCTTGGCCTTGCAGCCAGGGAGTGTTGGGGGGCGGGGGGCTCTGTAAGGCCGTCAAACTGACGGGCCCCGCCCGGCCCTCGCTCTCGGCCCTCGGTCCGCACCGCCGGCTTTGGTTTGCAGCCGTCTCCGTGCCGGGGGCAGTCCTGGCTCCTCGCGCAGGACCAGCGAGCCGAGAAGGGCCGGACAGCAGCGCCCTCCTGTCTGTGCCCCCCCGATCGTCACGCTCACCGCTTTCACACGGAAAGCGTGGAGGCCGGCGTGCCTGCGGGATCGCCCGGACCCGAGGCGCGCCCAGGGCTCCCGCGCCCCGCTCCCGGCGTCCCCCGCGCGCCCTCGCTCCCGGCGTCCCCCGCGCGCCCTCGCTCCCGGCGTCCCCCGCGCGCCCCCAGCGCCGAGGCGCGGGCGCGGGGCGCGCCGCGGTCGGGGCCGGGGCCGGGGGCCGCCGCGCCGCTCGCTTTGCGCGCGGGCCGTCCCGGGGTGGGAGGAGACCCCTCGTCCGGTGGGCCCACGGCCGTAAAGGGCTTTCGGGCGGGCAAGGTCCCGGCCGCGGCGGAGCCGGCCCGGGACCCTGCCGGGCGCGAGAGCCTGGGAAACGTGAGAAGCCTCCCGTCTGGTCCACCACACGCTCACGGACCCAGGGTCACGTAGACGATCGGGCTGTGGTTTTGTCGTAACAATGGCCCGGGGGTGGAAACAAGTGGAAGGTGACCACCTGTGGACAGTGGGCCCCGCCAGGTGTCCGCCGATGGACCTGGGTTGCTCAGGGTAGGAACTTGACTTGTTTGCATGCTCGCATGTGCCTCGGTTGCCCGGCGCCCAGCCGTCCTGGCTAGGGCAGGGGACTGCCAGGCCCCGAACGCTAGGCGGGTGTCCTGTGTCCGGGCCGCAGACTGGACTCCAGTCCTGGGCGGCGGGTAGAGTGGGCCAGAAACCCTGGCGCAGGTGGTCACCCAGTAGAGGGAGGAACGGCCAGTCAGCAGTGGCGCCAGTGAATGTGGGATGCGAGGTGGACGGAAGATGACAAAAGGACGGGGTGAGGGCATTCTGCCGCTGGCTGGGCGGGAGCCTGCAGCGAGAGGCTTGACTGAAAGGGGCAGCCACAGCCCTGGACCGTCCGAGACCGCGCCTCCACGCCAGCCCAGCAAGTGGACCCAAGTGAAGGGCGCTGTCAGAGGGGCTTGGTTTACACCAGGCCGGGGCCCTGGGCTGCCTGCTGCACGTCTGCTGCTGGCTCGCCGTCCCGTTGGCGAGCCGGGTTTGCATCCGTGCGTGCCGTCAGCTGGAGCAATAGCAACGGCGGGAGGGCCAGCCTCTGAGCCCGCCGTGGCCCCGGCCACCGTGTGGGGCATGGCTCCGGGCTCTTACAATCGGACTGTGACCTCAGTGTAGGGAAGTGAGTCTTGGCTTCTTGTAGGATCTGCACTCCCTTCCTTGGCGATCTCGTCCAGTCCCTGATTTTAACTCTGTCTCTCCTGACACCTGCATGTCCGTCTCCAGCCCCGGCCTCCCTTCTGACAGCTGCACGCTTCTGGCTGCCTCTTCCACACCTCCACGTGTTACTTTGGTGCCGAGTAGCCGTGTCTAAACCTAGGCTATGATCTTCACCCGCCCGAACACTCCCCTCGCTGCCTTCACCACCTCTGCGCGCGACACCTCTGTCCCTGAGTGTGGAGTCTCCTCGGCCTCCATGCACTCCTCAGGGCAGTTTCTCACCACCTCCAGCTTGACATGCTGGTCCAGGCTGCCTGGTGAGCCTCTTTATTTGTTTCTTTGCTCTCACCCTTGTGCCTCCTATTATCTACCCCCTCAGGGGTTTTCAGGACACAGAGCTGTTCTTTTCAACCGTAAGTCTAATACCAAGGCAGCACAGACTGGAGCTGCCTCGCCTGGGTGGTGAAGCGCTCCACCACCTTCTCGCTGTGTGACCTTGGCCAAGTTGCTTAACCTCTCTGTCCTTAACCTTTTTCTCACGGTGCTGTGTGAGAACTGGTGAGTGATAGTGCGTAACGTGCTTAGAACAGGGCCTGCCCGAGGGTTGGTTGCGACTGCTGACCTTGGATCGTGTGGCCTCCCCGTGTCCTGGGGCCTGTCTCTCGAGATGAGAGCCGGAGCCCTGCTCTCCCTGCCTTCAGTGCCCTGGCCTCTTCCCCCGGGCACGCTGCTGTCATCCGCCATCCTGGGCTCCCACCCCGGGGCCTTTGCTCTTCTCGGGGTTGCCTGGAGTAGCCCCTCCTCCGCCTTCAGGGGGTGTTGGCTGTGAGGCCTTCGCTGCCCACCCTTTCCTCAGCTCCTTGCTTTGCTTTCTCTTGAACGCATCTCAGTTTTTCTTAGTAGTTACTTGTCCGTCTCTCTGCTAATGTGTGAGCTCTGGGGCCGGGGGTTTCATCTGTCTCCGGTCCTCAGCATATGCAGTGTTCTGTGTGCGCCACGTGGAAGGCGTTGACGGGTGCAGATAGCAAACAGGGAAGGTCAGGAGCATGCTCGGGACAGCCTGCAGCGGAGCCCTCAGCGCACGGCCGCCCCGGGGCCCGGCTCTCCTCACACTCCAAGGACCCCTTGCCGCGGCTCCCAGTCTGCACTCTGGGCACCTCTTCAAGGCCTCCCTTCTTCAGGTTTCATCGTTATCATCTTAGTTCTGTGCTTCTACACTGAGCTTCTCAGGCCCTGAACGTGGCTGGAGGTGTCCCCGTCTCTGCACGTCTCTCCGTTTTAGCCTTTGTGGCCCCCAGGATCACGGGTGGGCTCTTGCTGGGGTCTCCGCAGACCTGCCTGGCGCCCAGGGCTTTGGTCCTGGTCGTGTCTGTGTTCTGTCGTGCTGGGCGTGCTGGCCTGCCTGTCTGAAATGAGCTTTCTTAGAGCCAGGAGACTGGCCTCGCCCCGCTCGGCGGTCCTCGTGCGCGTCCGGTGCCGCCTCAGTGGCCTCCCGGCGCCGTGTCCGTCATCACCTGTGTGCCCTGTTTCCTTGGTCCTTAGCGCTTTTGGCAGACGTGCCTGCGGGGGAGGTATTGTGCTCAGAGCCATGAGGACACCTGGGGGCCCGGGAAGCAGGAGACAGGTCAGTGGCTGCTGCCCTCTTGCCCACGCTGCTGCCCCAGCAGAGTAGCTGGTCAGGGAGCAGTTGTCGGTGGATCAGTTGCCCCTGGACGAGCCTCTGTCTTCTGTGTCCTGTTCCCCTACTGTAGCCTCTTCAGCGTGTGGTGTCTGCCGTTTCCTGTCTGTCTGCAGCCCGCCAGCCGCCCCGAGTGGTGTGGGCACGCATGCGTGTCTGCATCCACGTGCATGGCATGTTCGTGCGTGTGTCTGCACGGTGTTGGGTGCGTGTGTGCACGTGTGTGCGTGTGTGCATGTGTTCTGCTCTGCTGGGACCTCCCTGCCGCGGCCCTGTGTTTGGACGTCCCGCCCTGCCTTCTCAGCCTGGTGTCTTCCCTCTGGCGCGAACTCCCCAGGTTGCGTCCCCAGCCCTTTTCTTGGTCTGCCCTCGCTCTCTGGGTGGCCTCTCCTGTGGATTGGGTGACCGCCTGGCCGATGCGTCCTGGTGGTCTTGGCCCCGTTGGCTGGGCCTGCCCAGAGGCTCCGAGCACCCTTCTCTGTGGGCCCTGCCTGAGTGTCCCCTGGGGAGAGGCCCTGTGGGTTTTCAGGGCTGCCTCGTCCCGCTCTCCGCCTCCACCCGTCCACCGGCTCGGCAGTGTGGTCAGTTCTGTGTCCGCCCTTCTCGTGGGTGGGGGCCTCCCTTCTGCGTAGGGACTGAACTGTAGCCTGAGGGTCCCTTCACCCTGGGCCTCCCTGCTGCCCCAGCATGGAGCCAGGCTCCTAGCAGCTGCCAGGACCCCTGTGCCTGGGCTCAGCCGGCCCCCGTGGCCCCTCCCTGCCCGCCCGGCCGGGCTTCGTCCCCGTGGCTCCCAGCGCTCCTCCTCCTGGGAGCAGAGCCATGCCCAGCCCGCCGCATCGTTGCCCCTGCCCCCGTGCCCTGGGGTCTCGGGTGGTGGAGCCCCGGCCGTGCCTCTGAGGCCGTAGTGCCGCAGAGCTGAGCGGAGGGCCGCCTGCTTGCCCTCTGACTGACCGGCCCGAGCAGGTGAGTGGACCCCCATCACTGGTGCTGGATGGAAGCCACACAGCCCCGTGTGCTGTGGGAGGTCGGCCGTGTGAGCCGAGCCAGGGGCGTGCCGCGGTGCAGTGTAGTGGAGGAGTTTTGGTTTTTTTAATCCATTTGAACCTAAGTATAATATGGTTTTTGTGTTTCTGAAGTTGGAAATACAGTGGACAACTAGTAAAATACTTGACTCAGGACTTAAGTTATGATTTAGGCTCTGAAGAAGGGAGTCAGGTTTGCCTGTTCTGAAGCATGGAAGGCGCCCTCCTCAGGCAGTGTCCCTGGACTCTCGGTGCCGGGAAGCGGTGGGCCTCGGCCGCTGTCTGACGGCGCCTTCACGTCTCTTTGCAGGTGGAGGAGGACGGGTGCCGCTCCGGCTCGAGGACAGACGTGCGCGGCCGCCAGTCGCTTAGGCTGAGCGCATTGTGATTTCCAATAATTGAGGCAGTGGTTCTGAAAGCTGTCTACA
Organism: Cephalophus harveyi; assembly: GCA_006410635.1. Taxonomy (NCBI): domain Eukaryota; kingdom Metazoa; phylum Chordata; class Mammalia; order Artiodactyla; family Bovidae; genus Cephalophus; species Cephalophus harveyi. Next base: position 180,110 of record SJYT01084516.1, read on the forward strand.
TTAATGAAAAGAGCAATGTGGCCAGCTTGACTAAGCCGCCAGCGTGCGCAGCGCGGGCAGGACGCACCCGGGTCTCGGCGGACTTGTGCATGGTAGCTGTCTAGAGTTATGTCAGGGTTTTAAAAACGCTGGTCTTTTAAAGTAGTCCTAACCACTGTACTATGGAGACATGTGGGAGCCCCTCTCCTCTCCCGCGCGAGCCCGCAGGAGGAGTGGCGCTGGAGGACCGAGCTCGCCCCCTCCGTGCGCTGCCCCGTGGACAGTCTCCACCACCCCCCCTGCAAACGTCCAGTGACGCAGAGGTAATGGACGTTGGCTCTGGTGGTGATGGACAGGCCGAACCCCCTGCCGAGGACCCGCTCAGCCTCTACGGAGCTTCTCTTCTCGCCAAAGGATCCTCCTCTAAGGCCCGCCTCCTCGTAGACCCGAACTGTAGTGGCCACAGCCCGCGCACAGCGCGGCACGCACCTGCGGTCCGGAAGTTCTCCCCTGACCTTAAGTTGCTTAAGGATGTAAAGATTAGCGTGAGCTTTACGGAGAGCTGCAGGAGTGAGGACAGGAAGGTGCTGTACACGGGAGCGGAGCGCGACGTGCGGGCAGAGCGTGGCCTGGCCCTCAGCCCTGTCAGTGGGGACGTGCATGCCGGTCCCTTTGGCGGGAGCGTGGGGAACGGGGTAGGCGCGGGGGGTGAGAGTGCGGGTAAGAGGGATGAGGAGCATGAGCTGGATCAGGAAAAGCGAGTGGAGTACGCAGTGCTTGATGAGTTAGAAGATTTTACTGACAATTTGGAGCTAGATGAAGAAGGCGCAGGCGGGTTCACGGCTAAAGCGATCGTGCAGAGAGACAGAGTGGACGAAGAGGCCTTGAATTTCTCCTACGAGGTATGTCGGCATCCCCTCCTTTGGAGCACTCTTAGCAAAACCCAAAGAGAGGTGTTTGGGAGTTGCAGCATCTCTGGGAAGCCCGTGTTGCAGTGTTGCCGAGGACAAAACCCACAGGAGGCGGAAAGGTCCATGCGGAAAGAGAGAGCCGTCAGGAGCCCAGGGGTCCCGGCTCTGCTAACGTAGTTTGGCTGACAGGTCTGCCTTGTACCCTTGTCTCAGCCGACTTGGAAGGATCTGCTGGTCACGAGCATGTGCTTTGGCTGGCCGTTTCATCCCCTTTGTTTTCCAGATGCTCGCGCACCACAGAGGCGCCCCTAGGCCCCTGAGACCACCTCCTCCCTGTTGCTGTGACGCCTGCCCCCGGGCAGGAGTGTGGGCAGGAGTGTGGTGCCGGGGGCCGCGGCTTCTGAACAGCGTGTCTTGCAGGAGGATTTTGACAACGATGTTGATGCTCTTCTGGAAGAGGGCCTCTGTGCTCCCAAGAAGAGGCGAATAGAGGAGAAATACGGAGGAGACAGCGACCACCCGTCAGATGGGGAGACAAGCGTGCAGCCAATGATGACCAAGATTAAAACTGTTCTCAAAAGTGAGTCGGGCCGGGAAGCAGCGAGGCGCTTGGGCGCGCGCGCACGCTGGGAGAGCCCTCAGGCTGCCGGGTGGCGGTCTGGGCGGCTGTGCGTGTCTGCGGGCAGGAGGGTCCCGTCGGGGCCGGCAGCTTGGAGCGTGAGGACACAGCCTACACACTGCCGGGGTGCGGGAAGGGGGCGCCGGGGTGTGGAGGCTGCGGGTGGGGTGGTGCTGAGTGTAGGGGCTGCTTGTGGCCCCCGTCTGAGTTCTGGGTTCTGTGCCGAGTGCTGGGGAAACCACTGGAAGCAGGCAGGACTCATTCCACAGTCTGCTGTGAAAGCACGACCCGTGGCCGCGTGTGGGCAGAGCTGGAGGGGTCGCGGGTATACTGGGAAGAGCGGTCGGGGTGCCCAGAGCCGCCCCGTGCAGCCACCTGCTGACACGGGGACGTCTCGGGCCCCCTGTTTCTGTCTTGGCCTGGGGGTGCCTCTTGGTGTCGGGTGGGCGGTGGGAAGGGGCTGGAGGGACTCGGGCACACGGATGATGCCTTCTGCTGAGCACCATGCAGGTGGCCAGCCTGACAGCAGGAGCCGAGGCGTGGCCGGTGCGCCGTTTCCCGGCCGCAGAGCGGGCCCATCGGCAGGGCCGGCTGCGTGTCTGCTGCGCGGACTCTGGTCTGCTCACGGTCACAACACGCCTCCTCCTCCTCAGTTACCCGGGGCTGGTTGCAGGTGGCTCCTGGCCCAGCCCGTGGGCAGGGCTGCCCGAGGGGACCTGGGTGTGCCCAGCCTTGCCTGCCCTCCCAGGACCGTCCTGAGGCTGGTGGCTGCTTGGCGTCAGTCGCATGCGGGTGTCAGGCCTGGCACGAGGGAGTCGTTGCGTTTCCACAAGAGCTGGTGGGGCTGTTTCCATCTCGTCCGTGTGTTTTTTTAGATTCCACGTGGCATTTCACTTTTGTTTCTGAGCTTTTCACTTGCTCCCCGCACTGGCAAGGAAAGCCAGCTGTCCTTGCGTCTTCGTCCTGTGCGTCTCCCAGCAGCCAGGCCTCTCCGTGTCAGCTTGGGACAGTGCAGGCTTGCCACCTGGTCACAGGGAGCAGTGACCCACAGGCTGCGGTTCCTAGCGGAGCCCTGTGGCTGTACCCACGGGAGGCGGGCAGAGAGACAGTGTCAGGGCGGCAGAGCTGCCACGAGGCTCCGTGTCTTGCAGAGCGCTGCTCAGGGCTCTGCGATGTGTCCGGGGACTAGAGCAGAGGAGGAGGGTCTTGGCGCCCTTGGGTCCCAGAGGCTCAGGCCCAGCACTCAGAGGAGCGGGCTTGCAGGGGGGTGGGGCTCTCCGGGTGGGGGTGGGCCGTCCCCACCCCGCTCAGAGCTTTTCTGTAAGGCTGGCTCCAGCGTGCTGCTGTCTCCGCCCGGGGGCTGGCTGTGACTGTCCTGACGGTGACCACGCAGCTGTGACCATAGCTGTTCTTGCCCCTTGCAGGCCGGGGCCGCCCGCCGACAGAGCCGCTGCCCGACGGCTGGATCATGACGTTCCACAACTCTGGAGTGCCCGTGTACCTGCACCGGGAGTCGCGGGTGGTCACCTGGTCCAGGCCCTACTTCCTGGGCACGGGGAGCATCCGGGTAGGGGCTGCATCCGTCCTGCGTGTGGTCTCGCAAGCTGCAGAAGGAGGGTGGTTGCCAGGCAGGCCGGTGGGGGGGGTATCAGAGGCCCGTGCGTCCGGCCTGGTGACCTGTGTGGCCTCCCCACCTGCAGAAACACGGCCCTCCCCTGACCAGCATCCCCTGCCTGCACTACCGGAAGATGAAGGACAGCGAGGAGCGGGAGCGGGGCGCGGGGCTTGCCCCCCCAGAGCCGGAGCTGCCCCCGGACGAGCCCGAGCCCCTGGGGGCCGACACGGGGCCCCCAGACGAGAAGGACCCCCTGGGGGCCGAGGCGGCGCCCGGGGCCCTGGGGCAGGTGAAGGCCAAGGTGGAGGTGTGCAAGGACGAGTCGGTCGGTAAGCTTCGGGCGAGCTTGGCCCCGGAGGAGGAGGGCCCTGTCTGTGCCTGCCCGCCCCCGCGCTCGGGAGGCCCGCCCGCCGACCGGAGCCGCTGTCCAGACGGCCTTTGGTCACGACCGTGGGGCCTCTTGGCGCGGGGTGTGTGCATGTTGGCCCTCCGTCCTGGTTCACCCCTCCCTGGCTCTCCCGCATCTGTTCTGTGGGGGCGGCTCTTAGCCCCCGCCCAGTCCCTGCTAGAGGGCAGTGCGTGTTCGATCCCCAGCTGTCTGTGTGCTCCTGCCCCTGAGGGGCTGGGGGCTGCTCCCAAGGAGGGGCCGCGTCTGGGGCTGGCGGGGAAGCCTCCGGGGAGTGCACTGGTGCTCCGTGGGCACGGGGGTATTCTCAAGACACAGTTGGAGGGCCCCCCGTCTGCCTGATGGTCTCCCCATGGCGCCATCCTCAGCGTGTGCCCACTGGTCTACACTCCTGTGTGGGGAGCTCTGTGGTTTCGCTCCGTCCCTAAGTGTGCAAGCATGTGCATGGCGTCCAGGCCTCTGGGGGACACAGCGGGGTGGGGCTGACGGGAGGCCTGCGGTCCTGGGGGAGAGGCGGGGGCAGGAGGCTGTGCTGGGCTTGATGCCTCCTCTGTGGGCCATTGGCACCTGGTTCCGGATGGGGAGAAGGTCCTGGAGGCTGATAGTGGTGTTTTTTTTAAACATTCCTTTTTCTTTATTTTTGTTTTTCTGTTCTAAATAAACTAAAAGGATAGCCCAGAAGTTTCTCCCTGTGGGACCTGGCAGAGCTAAGGAGACTGATTGCTTGGTCCCTCATCCTTGAGGGGAAGCGGAGGGGCGTTGTGTGGCTGGACCTATCCTGCCACCGAGGGGGTGACTCTGGTTGGGAGTCCGTCACTCGGGTGTCTGGTCAATCTGTGCAGACCTTGAGGAGTTTCGGAATTACCTGGAGAAGCGCTTTGACTTTGAGCAAGTGACCGTGAAGAAGTTCAGGACATGGGCTGAGCGCCGGCAGTTCAATCGAGAAATGAAGCGAAAACAGGCCGAGTCCGAGAGGCCCATCCTGCCCGCCAACCAGAAGCTCATCACGCTGTCTGTGCAGGACGCGCCCACGAAGAAAGGTGAGCCTGGCCCCATCCGCTCTTCGGCCCAGAGGTCCCCTCCCGCAGGCGGGGGTCCAGGCTGTTGAGACGCCCCTGTCGTCACGGCGCAGAGTTTGTCATCAACCCCAACGGGAAGTCGGAGGTGTGCATCCTGCACGAGTACATGCAGCGCGTGCTCAAGGTCCGCCCCGTGTACAGCTTCTTTGAGTGCGGTGAGTGCCCCCTCCCGCCTCCCCGTCCCCGCCTTCCGTCCCGGCCTCCCTGTCCCTGCCTTCTGTCTCCGCCTTCCTTCTCGGCCTTGGGCATCCAGCTTGGCCCGGGGCTGCCTGTCAGCCCCGTGTGCTGGGATGAGACAGGAAATGGAGGGGGTCATCCGCGCCCGCCGTCCCCTCCCCACGCCCTCCGCATGCCTCTCCTCCCCACAGTCCCCCCGGCCTCGGGCTGGAGGAGCTGCAGGGCTGCTGGCTCCCTCTGTGCCGCCCTCAGCCTCCTGAGTGAAGGCCGGAAGCTCAGGTCCACCGTGGTCTCCCTTTTTCTCGGCTTTCCGCTCTGAGTTCCTGCCCCTCGTGTTCTGTGTGCATCCCGCGCCCGCCCTCTGCTCTCAGACCTCGGTCTCCGTCCCTGGAGGCTCTGCCTCTGGCCTGTCTCCCTCTGTGGCTGCCCAGTGCCCCGGGGACCCCCACCCTGCCTTCCTGCAGCAGCCCTGCCCCACCCTCCGCAGTGAGCAGAGTGTGTGTGTGCTGTGAGCGTCCTGGCCACGTGTGTTTTAAAGTGGTCGTTCTAATTTAAGAGAACCCGAGCGAGCCTTTCGGGGCCTCGGTGACCATTGACGGTGTGACCTACGGATCTGGGACGGCGAGCAGCAAGAAACTGGCCAAGAACAAAGCGGGTAACGCGCCGGCTGGGGCCACGCAGACCGCCCCGGCCGGAGGTGGGGTGGGCCACTTACGCACTCACTGGGAGGGGTTCCCCAAGAGGCAGAATGAGAAGTGAACGTAGAAGGCTTGCGTCCGCTCGGACGGGTGGGCCCGCGCCTCCTGCCCCGGCCCTCCCCCCCGCGCCACCGCCACACACACAGCGCTCTGCGCTGCCTGAGCCTGGGCGCCGTCCGTGTAGACCCCGCACAGCGGGCGTGCTCCTTGGGGGTCCTGACGTCCGTGAGGACCACTCCCGAGTGCTTCCGGTGAGACTTGGGGCTGCCGGCCTGGAGCACAGCCGGGCAGGCTCTGGGGGGGGCTCCTGCTGCTGGCTGCACCCCTGCCAGCATGTCATCGTGCTTCTGGGAGCCAGCTAGCCCCTCTCCTGGGGAGTCACTGAGCCAGGCTGCACTGGGGTCACGTGATCTCTCCCCCCTCCAGGAGGCCCCTCCACTTTAGAGAGGCTCCAGAGGGTCTTCTGGCTCCACCCACCAGTGGGCTGTTTGCGGGCTCTCAGGACAGAAAGCTGTGAGGTGCAGCTGTCCTCGACACCCCCAGCCCACCCCGGCGAGGCCGGCCCCTGCAGGCGCGCTCCTATGCCCGGGGCTGTGCCCAGGGCACCCATGCTTGGCCTGCAGAGCCCTCTGAGTGCCGCTCCGCCCCTGGGGCCTGCCTCCTGTCTGAGCGTGGCCCCTCACCTGGTGCTCCTCCCTGCAGCCCGCGCCACGCTGGAGATCCTCATCCCCGACTTCGTCAAGCAGACGTCGGAGGAGAAGCCCAGAGACAGCGAGGAGCTGGAGGTGAGCACGGGCCTGCCGCTCACGTCGGGACGGGGAGGCCGCCTGTCTCTGTGGGCGGGGGCCGTCCCCCCATGAGGTCTCCGTCCCCGTCTTGCTGTGGGTGTGAGAGGCTGCGTTTGCCGTATTGCAAGGAAGTCACTCTGCACTGACAGCTGTGCGGTGGACGAGCCTTTGAGGCAGAGGCTGCAAAAGCTGGACTGTTCTTTGTGTTAGAACCACTTAGAACTGTTTGTGGGCTGCTTTGGGTAGATTGCTTCCGTGGGTTTTTGCAGCAAGGGCTGCTCGCACTGAAGGGTGCGCCCTTTTTTTAACCCCAGGCTGTCTCTGTTCCCTCCGCGCCGGGCTTAGTTGCGTCGCGTGGGCTCTCGTTCCCTGGCCAGGGACAGAACCCAGGCCCCTCGCGTTGGAGGCATGCTGCCAGCCACGGGGCCGCCAGGGAAGCCCTGCTCTCTTTTTTATAACACCTTTATTGGAGTTTACCTTGGATACGCCGTAGTTTTCCGTTGTAAGCTACACAGCACAGTGGGTTTTGTGTGCTCAGCTTGTGTTCATCACTCCGGAAGGACGCCCTGGCCCGCCATCTGAGCCCAGGCTCGCCCCGCCCGCCGGCCCCGCGGCGCTGGCTGCTTTCTGGGCTGGGCCCGCCGCCTCTGACCTCTGCGGTCTGCGGGGCCAGACCCACCTGCTCCTGCTGCTGAGCGGGGCTTTATCGGCGTGAGGACTTTGCCTTCCACTCCTGGTTTGCTGACTGTCTGCAGTGGGTGTTGGGTTTTGAATTTTCTGCTTCTGTGAGATGATCACATGGTTTCTATCTTTGATTTTACTGGTATGGGGTTGTGCTGCTTTGCTTTTGAATGTAAAGCGCACCTCGCCTTCCTGGGGTGCGTCCCCTCAGCTGTGCTGCAGCTCCCTTTGTGTGTGGACGGGCTTGGCTCGCCGCTGTTGTGTGAAGGATTTCTGCAGCTATGTGTCTGAGGGGTGCTGGTCTGCATTTTTTTTCCTTACGATGTCTTTGGTGTTGGCATCAGGGCAGTGCTTGCCTCATAGAATGAGTGGGAAAGTGTTCCTTCCTCTTTCATCGTGTGGAATAGTTTGCGAAGGATTGGCGCTAATTTTTTTCATGTTTGGTGGAATTCACCAGTGAGACCATCTGGGCCTGGGCTTCCCCTTGCTCTCAAGGTGTTTACTTGTTCCATGTTTTCCGGTTTTCTGCCTGCGGCTGCGGGATGCTGGGTCTCGGCAGGAGTTCTCCCAGGTGGCCAGGCCCTCCAGGGGACCGGCACTCGCAGCGCCCTCTGGTGGCCCTGTGTGCGTCAGCGGGGCTGTGCGTCCTCGCGCCTTTGCTTGCTTTCTGCCGTCCTCAGTGTGCGCCCCGCGTTGCTGGCCCTCTCGCACGCGCGGCTGCTGCTCGTCCGGGAGTTCCCTTCTCTGTTTGGGTTCCAGCCTTATTTTTTTTTCTGCCAGGCTTGTGTTTGGTTTGTTCTTCCTTCTAGTTGCTTAAGGGTTAGGGTGTTGATTTGAGGTCTTTTTAAATGTGGAGCTCACAGCTGTCAGTTTTCTTCTGTGTACTAATTTGCATCCCATAGTTTTGCTTTGATATATATTGTGTTTTTGTTCTTATCTATGTCACGATATTTTCCTGGTTTCCCTTGTGATTTTTCCTTTGAGCCAGTGGTTATTTTAGGGCTGTTTACTTTTCATATATTTGTGCATCTCCCCAGTTTCCTTCAGTTATTGATTTCTTTTTTTCCTTTTTTTAAAACATTTCTTTATTTGGCTGACCCAGGTCTTAGTTGCAGCATGTGGGATCTAGTTCCCTGACCAGGAACTGAACCCTGCTCCTCAGCATTAGGAGCACGGAGTCTAAGCCACTGGACCACCAGGGAGGTCTCCAGTTGCTGATTTCTAACTTAATTCTATTGTGATTCAGAACCACAGCTGGTGTGATTCCAGTCGGTCCTTTAACGTTTGTCGAGGCTTGTGCTGTGCCCGCCTGAGAGGCTAGGCATGTGTGCTTGCTGGCGGAGTGAACAGCCCGAGCTGGGGAGGGGCGTGCGCCCCTTCCGGGGGGGCTGTCCCGGAGTGACTGGTGTGAGTCCTCGGTTACTGCCGAGCCGCCCCTTCGCTGCCCTCAGCTTTGCTCCCTGTGTCTGGGGCTGTTTCTGTCCTTGGTCCCTGCACAGAGCAGGGACCTCTGCGGTAGGGAAACTACCATTTGGCTTTTGTCCCCAGTTCCTGAAACAGCCCCCTTTGATGAGAATGGAGGGGATATTTGGGACTTCCCTGGCAGGCCTGTGGTTGGGACTCCATGCTTCTGATGCAGGGGAATTGGGATCCTGCGTGCCAGGAGGTGCAGCCAGAAAGTAAAAACAATTTAAGTGAAGGGAACCCTTTATTCTAACCCCTTCCCTCCGCCTGAGTTCATGTCGAGGTGGCCTGAGGCAGGGGGCTGGTTGCCGGGTTGCTGGTTGTTGGTCCCCGGCTGGCCAACACCCAGAGGCTGGGAGGGAGGCACACTCAGACAGGGTGCTTTTCCGCTCGCTGGGATCAGGGCCACCTCCTGACGCTGTGGGGCAGGAAGCCCCCTCGCTCCTGGAGGAGCAGGTTCCAGGAGCAGGTTCCTGGAGACGGTGGGGCTGGGGCCCGCAGGGGCTGGGCAGCAGGGGAGGGGCCTCCCTGAGAGGCTCTGACAGCGCGTGGGGTTCTGGGTCACAGCCGGCCCGCGAGGTGAACACTGCCCCGCCAGGGAGGGGCTGTGTTCCTGAGGGTCCCGGCCGGCGAGGCCTCTGTTGCCGGTCTCCTCTGAGCTGGCCGGGTGCCGCCTCCCTATCGCCGTGGCTGAGCTTCTGCTCTGCTGCGTCTGGTTACTCTCTCTATCCTAAACTCACTCACGATGGTTTTCAAGGTGTTTTCCAGAGGTTGTGTGTCTTTAGCTTTCTGGCCAAGTCGTCCAATCAGACTCTGGTTCAGGACGGGCTCCGAGGCCAGCAGTCAGGCATGTCTCGGGTGACCCAGCCCGAGGTGTGGTTAGTGTGGCCGAGAGGCTGTGACAAGGGTGGGGGCGGCTGGATGGGCCCTGGGCGTGGCTGGCACTCACCGGCCACTTCCCTTTGTAGTATTTCAACCACATCAGTATCGAGGACTCGCGAGTCTACGAGCTGACCAGCAAGGCCGGGCTGCTCTCCCCCTACCAGATCCTCCACGAGTGCCTTAAAAGGTGGGGTGTCCCTTCCTGGGGCCTCCCCAGGGGACCCGCGGGGCCTGGGAGAGCCCTTCTGTGCTGAGAGCCGCGGTCTGGGGAGGACGGTGGGGGCCATCTCGGGGCGATGTTGCCTACTGTCTGCTTTGTCCCCCAGAAACCACGGGATGGGAGACACCTCCATCAAGTTTGAAGTGGTTCCTGGTAAAAACCAGAAGAGCGAATACATCATGGCGTGCGGCAAGCACACAGTGCGAGGCTGGTGTAAGGCGCCCCCCGCCTCCCCGGCCCCCGCGCACCTGCTTTCTGTGACCACGGGGTCCGGTGCCCGAGCTCCCCTGGGCCTCAGCCTGCCGCACCGCCCGTCACCCTGAGACCCAGCCAGCCTGCACGCCGCTGTGGCGGCTAGCGTCCCGGGCTTGAGCTGCTCAGCTGGCTGGGCCGTGGCCCCGCTGCCAGCACGACCTGCCCAGCGCTGGGTCCCTGGGAGGGGAGCGGGCCCGCTGCTCTTCGCCTCGCCCAGGGCTGGAGGTGGCCTCACACAGAGACTGTGGGACTGTCTAAGCACAGCCCAGCACCGGGTAAGGGAGAAGGTCATGCCCGAGCAGGCCGCTGGAGATCGTGCAGACCGGGCCGTCCAGCCCTGAGCAGGGGGCAGGGTGGGAACAGACCCACCCAGGGCAGAGGCCCTGTGCCCCTCCAGCCTGCTCTGCACCCCAGCCTCCCCTCCCTCCGTCTAGAAACATCCGCCACACAGGACTCCTCCCCGGCCCCAGCCTGCCTTGCGGGACGCATCATCTGTGTGTCTGCAGCCTTGGGCAGGGTGCCTTGAGAGCTGCAGCCTGGGGGGCATCCTGCCCTCCCTGAGCCTCTGGCGGGCGGGGCTGTGTGGAGTGTGCCCTTCTGGACACGGTGCCCTGTGGACATGGGTGTCTTGACTCTGTCCACGTCTCCGCCCAGGCAAGAACAAGCGTGTCGGGAAGCAGTTGGCGTCTCAGAAGATCCTGCAGCTGCTGCACCCACATGTCAAGAACTGGGGGTCCTTGCTGCGCATGTACGGCCGCGAGAGCAGCAAAATGGTCAAGCAGGTAGCAGGGTTGGGGGGGGTGTGGCGGGCAGGCGGGCGCTGCCCTGGGCACCAGCACCACGTGCCTCTCAACAGCCCGTGTGTGTCCTCTGTTTTGGCCAAGATGTTGAGATTTTGCAACTGTTAAAGTTTTGTGCATTTAGGGGAAATTGAAGGGAAGTGACGTCTGGTTTTTGATTTTTTCCCCGACTTCAGAAACAGTCCCCAGTGAGTGGGGGCTGTGGAGGGTGAGGACGGTGGAGGGCACCCCAGCCGTTCCTGGAGAGCTCCTGGCCCTGGGCTGGGGGATGGGGGGCCCTGAGCCGCTGCCTTCCTGTCTGTGCGTGGAGCGCGTCCTGTTGGGCCGGGAGCCGGGGAGAAGTTTGCTTGGCCCTGCTGGGAGGCCCCAGAACCGTCAGGGGCGCAGCCTGCAGGCATCCTCATGTGGTGCTCACCCCACGAACGTGTGGGGAGCGCAGTGTGGGCCCTCCGGCGGCCGCGGGGCAGGGCGAGCCTGGGCCGGTGCATGCCAGTCCCCTGACCACGTTGGGTCCTGGCCACCCTTGCCAGATGACTTTGGGCACGGTGCGTGCCTGGCTGGCGGCTGGCAGCTGTGGGGGCCGGCAGACCCCCTGTGCCCGAGGCGGCGGAAGAAGGGGCAGACAGCAGCTTGGCAGGCGGGCTGTGGGAGGGGGGCCCTGGCCGGTGCTGCCAGCGGGCTCTGCTCCCCAGGAGGCCTCGGACAGGAGCGTGGTCGAGCTGCAGCAGTTCGCTCGCAAGAACAAGCCCAACCTGCACATCCTGAGCAAGCTGCAGGAGGAGATGCGGCGGCTGGCGGAGGAGCGGGTATGCGGCGGCCCTGGGGGCTGGGACCTCGGCCCTCCTCTCCTGGGCGTGCGTGCTGGGCTCGCCCCCTCCCCAGGGCCCCACCGTGACCGGGTTGCAGTGCCCGTGGCCCCACCCCTGACCTCAGTGTCCTTCCAGGAGGAGACGCGCAGGAAGCCCAAGATGTCCATCGTGGCGTCTGCACAGCCTGGCGGCGAGCCCCTGTGCACCGTGGACGTGTGAGGGCGGCCGGCCAGGGCCCACGCCCCCGCCGCACGCCCGACGGCAGGCCACGCAGCTCCTCTGGAGCCACCTACAGTCCGGGCGGCTGTGTCCCAGCCTCCACCCACCTGCCGCTCAGGTGGCCACGGACAGCTGGGAGATCGCCGTGAGGCTCTGGTCGTGTGGACGGGCCCTGAAGGTTTTCATGAACTTTCTATGTAACGTGCACTGACCAGAAGTGATAGTTGATGAAATGCGAAGGCCACGCACCCCTGGCCCCCACAGGCATGTAGGGACCCAGCCAGAAGGCGTAGGCTAGGCTGTGGGAGGGGGGCCCTGGCCGGTGCTGCCAGCGGGCTCTGCTCCCCAGGAGGCCTCGGACAGGAGCGTGGTCGAGCTGCAGCAGTTCGCTCGCAAGAACAAGCCCAACCTGCACATCCTGAGCAAGCTGCAGGAGGAGATGCGGCGGCTGGCGGAGGAGCGGGTATGCGGCGGCCCTGGGGGCTGGGACCTCGGCCCTCCTCTCCTGGGCGTGCGTGCTGGGCTCGCCCCCTCCCCAGGGCCCCACCGTGACCGGGTTGCAGTGCCCGTGGCCCCACCCCTGACCTCAGTGTCCTTCCAGGAGGAGACGCGCAGGAAGCCCAAGATGTCCATCGTGGCGTCTGCACAGCCTGGCGGCGAGCCCCTGTGCACCGTGGACGTGTGAGGGCGGCCGGCCAGGGCCCACGCCCCCGCCGCACGCCCGACGGCAGGCCACGCAGCTCCTCTGGAGCCACCTACAGTCCGGGCGGCTGTGTCCCAGCCTCCACCCACCTGCCGCTCAGGTGGCCACGGACAGCTGGGAGATCGCCGTGAGGCTCTGGTCGTGTGGACGGGCCCTGAAGGTTTTCATGAACTTTCTATGTAACGTGCACTGACCAGAAGTGATAGTTGATGAAATGCGAAGGCCACGCACCCCTGGCCCCCACAGGCATGTAGGGACCCAGCCAGAAGGCGTAGGCTGGTACCCTCCCCTCCCAGCCTCCTGGGCTTTCCTTTTTTCTGAAAGAGTTAACAGTAGGAAGGACTATTTAAAATGAACAGGATTTAGTATCACAGCTATTTTTCAGAGGTTGCAGGCAAACCACCACGGTGATCTTTCTTCACCCAGAGAGGCGCCGCCGTGCCTGCTTGCCGGCCTGGCGTCCATTCTTAGTGCCCTGAACACGCCTTCGTAGATAGAGGTCCCTCACCTTTGCTGGCCTCTGGCAATTTTTTACTAAGTTTTTGCACAGTCCGGTCTGTCAACCCATCAATTTTTAAAGCTTTTATGATATTTTAGTGTTTGGAAAGCAGCTTTTACAGTGAGGGTAGAAGATAGGTGTGGAATCACGTAGCGGATGTGACCAGTTGATGCATTTTAGCTCGTGGACTTAAAGAGGAACTGAAGATGCTCATGCTGGCGCGGGCGGCCCTCGCCTTTACCTGCGGCTATGCGGTGTGACCGGGTGGTCCCGGGGACGGGGCAGGTCTGTCCTGGCCTCAGCTGTGGAGCCTTCAGAACGCCCCCCCACGTGACTGAGGTCAGCCCCTGCGGACCTTTGTAAAACAATCCACGGATCAAGTCGCTGTAATTAGATGCTTGCTTCTGTCCTGTCCATGGTGGTGAATAACTGGACTGTTTTTGCCCTTAATCAGCCAGTGCGCCACCTTGACCCAATGCCTCATGCAGACTGGAGGTGGTGACCTCACCGCGGTCCGGCCTCCCTCTGTCCCCTTCCCCGGGCGTGGGGACGGCTCTGCTGCAGGCGCAGAGGGCAGGGGAGGGCCTGTGGGGGCAGCTGGGCCACGGCCACGGCCACAGGCAGGAGCCTCGACGGGCGGGAAGCGGAGCCATCCCAAGGGAACGGCCTGCCTTCCAGTCCTGTGGCTGTAGGTCCTCCACGGGCTGGAGCCTCCCAGAGGGCGGGGCCCCCAGCTCCCCTCCACCAGGAGGGGCCTCCCCTGGGGCAGAGACAGATGGGGGGGGGGATCGGCACTGCCCTGTGTGCCCCGTGGGGTGTGGGGGGCCCCCAGGCCCTGCACCTCTGAGCAGCGCAGGCTCTGTTGGGACTCCTGGGGCTCTGGGAGAGCCACTCCCAGTTCTGAGGTGCCTTCCGGGGCCTGCCCCCAGGTTCACATCACAAACACCGGCAGTTCAGCACTTGTTTATTCTGGCCCTTGCGGCCCGTTTGGGGGTGAGGGGCGGGCTCGGTGGCCTCTGGCTGCTGCCTGGCTGTCCCTGGGCAGGCCTTGAGGACCCCAGGCTCCGCCTGTGGCCGTCCAGGCATTGTTCCAGAAGGGCTGGTTTCTGTGGCCCCTAAGAAGCAGGGGAGACCCTGGCTTCCGGTGGGGCGTCACCTGGGGGTGCTGGTGGGGTCTGGACCAGAGACTTGTGGGGCTCCAGGGCCCCCGCACCATTGGGGTACTCCACCCTCTCAAACAGAATGAGCATCTCACAGTGCGGGGTCTGAGGGAACAGGTCCACGGCCACAGCCTTGACTGGCCGGAAGGGAGTACCCTTGACGCGGTTGGACGGGGCCCTGCAGAGGCTGTACAGGACGGAGCATGGTCAGTGCTGGGGTGTGGCAGGCCCCCTGCAGGGGTGAACCTGGCACCCAGCCGCCCACCCGACCCCACACTTACTCCACAAAGTTGCCCATGGCTGCCCGCGGGTTGCAGGAGACGTACAGCAGCCTCCGGACGTTTTCCGCCCGGCGCACAGCCAGGACTGCCTTGGAGTCTGGGGAGACACAGAGCCTCACGGGGGGTCCCCAAGGTACCCCCCGAGGGAAAGGCCCAGCCAGCCCCTGGGGAGGCGGCCACTCACGCAGGCCGGCACGGGGTGGGTCCAGAATGGCCACGAGCTGCTGGGAGGCCAGTCTGCTCACCAGGGCGGGCACCAGCTCCTCAGCCCTGCCGCAGTGGAACTCCACGTTGGTCAACTCTGCAAGGTGCCGGGCAGCTGTGTCAGGGGGCCTGCCACTCCTCCTACAGGCCCGCTGGGCCACCCTGCGTCCCAGAGCCCCAAGACCCAGATGCCTCAGGAAAGCCCTTCCCTGCGGGGCAGCCCCAGGCGGCGTGGTGCACCGTGGGTCTGCAGTGGGGCCCACGACCCGCGGGCAGTGTCGGCTCAGGGCCACCCCCCCACCGCTGGCCCTCACCGTTGTCCAGGGCGTTCACCCGTGCATCCTCCACGGCCTCCTGGGACAGCTCGACCCCAACAACTCTCTTCACCTTCTGGAGAGGGAACAGGAGGGACTGATGACTGCCCAGCCCGGGCCTCCTGGGGCGGCAGTGGAGAAGCTGGTACGGGGCGGGGGTCTCACAACACCAGGAGGGGGGTGGGGGGGTGCGCCCGGCCGGAGCGGTGGGGCTCACCCGGGCCAGAGCCAGGCCGATGGTGCCCGTGCCACAGCACACGTCCAGCACCGTGCTGCCTGCGTCCAGCTGGGCCCAGTCCTGGATGAGCGTGTAGAGCACCTCGGCCGCAGCAGTGTTCACCTGCGTGCGGGCCGGGCCGTGAGAGCAGCCCCCACCCCCGCCCGGCTCCCTCACTGCTTCCTCGCCCTGCCTCCGCCTCCCTGGGCGCCCCAGAGCCCCTGTGACCACTCCCAGGCTCCCGGCTCAGGAGCAGAGTGCTGCCGCAACCCGCTTCCTCCCGAGCACCGGCCCTGCACGCCCCGCAGCAGCAAGCACCACAGACCCCGCCAGCGGCCCTGGGCTCCCCCCGATACTCTGCCCCTGGGCCGCCACCCCAAGTGCCCTCCTGAGCCCGGGCTCCAGACACCTGGAAGAAGGCGTGGGGGGAGATGCGGAAGGTCAGCCCCAGCACGTCCTCACGGATGCACCGGTCCCCGGCCACATGCTCCAGAGGCAGGCCCTCCTGACTGGGGGTCTTCCTGTGGGTGCAAGAGAGCGCTCAGTCACAGCCCTCACGCGGACCCCGCCCCAACCGTCCCGACTACTGACCGCTGTCCCTCCTCCACGAAGTAGAGGCATGTCACCCCACTGGCCTTGCCTGGCCCCTCCATAAAGTACTGTGCCAGAGACGCCTTCAGCCCCGCCAGCTCCTCCGGGCTCAGGTTCTGGAGCAGGTGGTAGAAAGGGCCGGTGAGACTGCGTCCAAGCTCACTCTGGCCCAGACGCCCCTCCCACACCCTGCCTGCCGGAGACCTGTGGGTGGAAGTAGGCGATGGCCATGGCTTGGCCGCGGCGGCTGGTACGCACAGTCAGCTGCTTCCAGTGACCCGAGTACGTCTCCGGATCGTATGCCGAGTAGGGAGTGGACCTGAGGGCGCCACAGAGGGCCCTGAGTGCCTGCATCTGCCCCCAGGTCTGCGTCCTCCAGCACCCCCACCAAAGCCCCCTCCCGGGTGGGACCCCACCCTCTGCTCTCAGCCTCAGACACCCCAGGCTGCCAGCGGCCTCACCGGATGAACTCCTGGAACGCCCTCACCACCTGCTTGGCAGCCCCAGGGATGTGCACGGTGTCGAAGGGCGCTGCCACGGCACACGTCCCGCTCCTGTACTTGCTGAGCCGGCAGCCCACCGTGTTGTCCTCCCCGTCCACGCCGACGCCCACCAGGAACTCGCATTTGTTCCGATACTCGGTCTGCAGGAAGGGCCAACGGAGACAGATGCTGGCTTTCACTCTGACCGCCCCACACTGGCAGCACAGAGGTGATGCGAGGCCCAGGCTACCCCACAGGCCTGGCGGCCGAGGGCACCACGCCGACAGGAACCAACGGGTGCTCGGTGAGAACCAGAAGCAGCTCTAGGCAAGCAGGAGGAGCACGGCGGACCCCGCGGCCTAACCTGCTGGGGGGAGGGCCGGACGCCCTCCAGCGGGCAGCAGGCCTTGTTGTACTCGTGCCTCTGTGACAGCAGCCAGGGCAGCAGCGCTCGGTTGGTGCTCCCGATCTCCCTGCAGGAAGAGGGAGCGCGGAGGTGGGGCTCCAAACACCCCACCCCCGGCCCAGGGGCGCCCAGGTCCCTGCCAGCTTGAGCCGGGTATGCATGGCTCTTACCGGGCTAGCCCCCTAAGAACCTGTGTGCGAGGTGCAGGGAGCGGGCTGAGCGAACGCAGCGCCCAGCCCGGGATGCCCGCGCCCACTCACCTGGCCAGCTTCTGCAGCACTTGCTCACACTCCTGCCGCTTCCGCTCCAGCTGCTCCTCGTAGGGAACGGCCCAGAGAGGGGTCACCACGTCGGCGACGCACGCGGCCGGGCCAGCGGGGAGCTCCCCACGGTCCTCCTGCCGCCTCTTCCTGGCCAAGGGGTCAGCCTTGGGCCTGGCCAGGCGCGCGCTGAGCGGGCGGCCCTTCCAAACCGCCCCGTGCAGCACGCACAGAGCCTTATCGCGCTCGGCGGCGCTGCGGAAAGTCACGAAGGCGCAGGGCGGTTGCCCGAAGAGCTTCGTCTTGTGGGGCTGCAGCCCGAAGCGGCCCAGGAAACGCCGCACATCGCTGAAGCTGGCGTGGCGCGGCACGTTCTGCAGCTCCAGCTTGAAGACCTCCGAGGTGAACAGGCCGGCTCGGATGTAGCCGTAGGGCCCCGGCCCCGCGGGCCCGGCCGCCGCTGCCGGCTCCTCCTCCCGTCGCGGGCCCAGCGCCTCGGTACCGTCCTGGCCGGGGTCCCCGACATGCGCCCGGCCCTGCGTGCAGACGGCAGGCGCGGAGCTGGCAACGGCCCGCGCGCCCGGAGCCCCGCCCCGGCCTACCCAGCCCATCGCCGCCCCAGCCCCCAACCCCGCCGGCTCCCCCGCACCATACTTCGCTGTCCAGCTCGTCCCCCATCGTCCGCAGCGTCCGTCGCCTCGCCTGGAGCGCACACCGTCCGGCTGCGGCCTGGGAGGGGCCGGGACTCGAACCCGCGGTGCTCGGGGCCGGGCCTCGGCCACGCGCTGCGCCGCCCGCCCGCCAGGGGCCCGCGCCCGTCTGCTCGCCGAGCCCGCCGCTCTCCCGCCAGGCCGCCGGCGTGCGCAGCGCAGGAGGGGCGTCTCTATCGTCTCCGCTTCCTGTGACGTCATCACCACGCGCCGTTCGAGCCCCTCTCCCCCAGCCCAGTCCTCTAGCTCCAGGGGCGCGCGCGCGCGCGCGGCCGCGAGGCGGAAGTGCGCGCGAGGGCCGCCGGGAGTGTGTGCTCCGCCCCCCGCCCCCCCCGCCCCCCCGGTCCCTCTCCCAGTCGGCCTGGCTGGCCGGGCATGCGCCGCGGGCGTTTTGGCGGGAAGCGCGGGGCGGAGCGGACAATGCGAGTGTCCGCCTCATGAGCCCAATAAAGCTGCGCCGGTTTTGAATCGCGGCGCGTTTCCCGCCGCCGGGGTCAGGGGTCGGGGTTCGGGTCGCGGGGCGGAGGGAAGAGAGAGCGAGCGAGCGAGCGGGCGAGCGGGCGGGCGGGAGGCGCCGGCGCCAGACGCGGAGGAAGGAGCTGCGAGCAGCCGCCGAGAGGCCGCGGAGCCCGCGACGACCGAGCCCGCCGAGCCGCCGCCGCCGCCGC
>SJYT01084516.1:198555-238719 GCA_006410635.1 Cephalophus harveyi
GCCGGCCCGCGGGCCCGGGCGCCGCGCCGCGTGACCTTGGGGCGGCCGGGCCTCGCGCCCGCCCCCGGCCGCCGCCGGCCCCCCGCGCGGACGCGGCCGGCCCACTCGGCTCCCCATTCATCCGGTGCCGGTCCGCGAGCCGCTACCCGCCTCCGCGCCCGCGAGGCCTGGCGGGCGGCCCGTGGCCACCTGGGCTGGGGGAGGGAGGTGCCGTCCGGCCGAGTGGCCGGCGGAGGCCTGCGTTCCTGGGCCGAGCCGGGGAGCTCAGTCCCGGCGTCTTACCCTCCGGGGCTGTGGATCTCCAAGCCACGTGCTCCGTGAGACAACCCCAGACCTGATCCTTTGTGCCCTGTAGTTAGTCCTCCGCGCTGGATCCGAAGTCTGTGGCGTTTATTTGCGTGAATGAACCCTCTTGATTTACACGCGTCATTTCCCCAACCCAGATACAGTTGTTGGCAGAACTGAATTCTGCGTACCTAGTAGCACGCCGCCGCGACTTTTAAGCAAGAGCACAGATTTTTCTCACCCAGTAAAAACTCCAAAGGCTTTGTAAGAGGAGTGCTCGACTCGAGGCCCTTCCCTCCCACCCTCCACCCCGTCGTTGTGCCCTTAATCTGCACGTGGCAGCATCTGCATTCCCATCTTACAAATGAAGTGCGGGGCATGGGGGAGTCTGGGGAGTCTGTGAGGTGGTGTCTTGCATCTGAAAGAGGGTATCGGAGTCTAGTGTCTCACTGCAGGTTGGAGAAAGGCTTTGGGGTGGTAGGCCCTTCACTAGTGAGAATGCCTCGCTCTGGGCACTGGTGGAGCCTGGTGCAGCTGGAAGGGTCACTCACGTCCCCACCGTCACTGCAGGACACCCACGAGGACCATGACACCTCCACCGAGAATGCTGATGAGTCCAACCACGACCCCCAGTTTGAGCCAATAGTTTCTCTTCCTGAGCAAGAAATTAAAACGCTGGAAGAAGATGAAGAGGAACTTTTTAAAATGTAAGTTGGCATCTTTTCAGAAGTAGGCACATTCACTTTGAGGTCGAAAGTGTTTTTATACAGGTGTTAAGATCTTGGCTTGACCTTTAACCATAGGATTTTGTGATGGTTGCTCGCATGTTGAACCTAAGCTGCTCTTGAATACACTCCTTCCTGGCCCTTGGGACGCACACTGCCCTGAGGCCTGTCCCGCTGTGCCCACAGCTGACATCTTCACAGACCCCTGTCTTTGCCACCTCGCTTTTAAGACTCCCACAGCCCCGTGTCTGGTTGAGCATTGGGTCTTTACCAGCACTGTCTTTTTTTCTTCAACACTGGCATCCTTTGAAGCTCCTGAATTTCAGATTTAGTATTTTTATTGTACGAAATGATGCTTGGAATTACAGATAAAAGGTGGGTGGTTAGTCATCGAAGTTATATTTTTAAAAAATCATTGTGATCTTGGTGCCTTGAACAGGAGGTTGTGGTGCCGCGTTAGCTTGAAGCAGCCCTCGCAGAGGCCGTTTGGCCAGGTGACTGTGACAAAGTGCTGGTACCGCACGACACGGGGGCCTTGGGAGACACAGCTGCAGGCCAGTGGGAACCGCTGGGCGGAGGGAGGGCAGGAGGGGCCGACTCTCCGCCGCCTCCAGCTCCCTCGGAAACCCCAGAGTACGGTTTGAGTGCTCTGCCGTGGGTCAGAGGAGGGAAGCAGAGGGGATCACTCCTCTAAGACCGGGAGGCTGGAGACCAGTCCTGAGCGCCTCCCGGCCTCCCCAGGGAGGCCGGGCCAGCGGGAGGGGCCGCCTCGTGGGCCCACTGCTCCCCTGATGGTTGCATGTGGCGCAGAGAGCAGTCTGCAGGAGAGGGACCGGCAGAGCTGGGATCCTTGGCGAGGCAGATGGCGGAGCTGCTGTGGGTGGGAAGGCCGACTCGGCCCAGAACCTGTGGCCCGAGTGGAGGCCTGCAGCCTGTCTTCACAGCAGAGGAAAGGCTCCTCGTCCCTTGCCCGCATCCGTGGCGCCAGGGAGCCCCCGCACCTTTGACGGCCGCCTCGGCGGGCAGTGCAGTGCGCCCTCTGAAAGGTCAGGCTTTCCTGTAAGACTTGGGGTTCGTTGGGCCTCCTCACTTTTCTGGTGATGTCCTGACCTGCAGTTCTGGAGTAAAAGGCAGGGATGTCTGGCGAGGCCTCGGGTGTAGACCCGGCCTCGTCCCTCTTACGCCTGCCTAACGCCTTTCCCCACGGCTTTCCTCGCAGGCGGGCCAAGCTGTTCCGGTTTGCTTCAGAGAACGACCTTCCGGAGTGGAAGGAGCGGGGCACGGGGGACGTCAAGCTGCTGAAGCACAAGGAGAAGGGGACCATCCGCCTGCTCATGCGCAGGGACAAGACCCTCAAGATCTGCGCCAACCACTACAGTAGGCGGGGCTATGGGCGGGGCTCTCAGGGCGCACAGGTGACCGGGCGAGAACCTGAGGGCCCAGGAGGGTGATGTGGCTGGACAGGCAGGGACGGGCCTTCGAGTACCACGGTCCCATCGACACTCTTGGGCCAGCTTCTGCGCCCACGCTCCGAGGTCCTCCCACCCCGCCCCACTCAGCCCAGCCTGTCGCTTCTGGCCTGGTCCTTGTTCTCCAGCCCAGTTTGAGGTGTTTCCTAGAGGGTTACCCTGACCTTGCTTCTCTCAGAGCCGGGCTGGTCACCGGGTTTCCGGCCTGCTGTGCAGGTGGGTGGGTGGTGGCAGAGAGGAGCCTTGAGTGCCCGGGAGGCACGTGGGCTCACCGGGGGTCTGGGCTGGGATGAGTGGTCTCCGTGCTGGGTGTGATGTGTTCCTGGAGCTGGTCCTGGGAGACTTCTGTCAGGCATGTGGGACGAGTGTGGCCGTGGGGCGCTCATTTCTTGGGAAGCTGGCCTCCTTGAGTCCCTGCGTGGCCTGAGGGATGGGTGGCCATGCAGATTCCTGGGTGCGGCTCGATTTCCGTGGCGTACAAGCTGGTCACAGGCCTTCGGTGTCCACTTGCAGTGGCCTCTTTCCCTGGGATGTCCTTGGGCAGTGCAAGGCCGAGAGTGGTGGGTCTCCTTCACCCTACTTGTGGCTTATGCATCTCGGCTACAGCCCTGCCTGCTGTGGGCTGGGTCCTGACGTGTGCCCAGGTATGGACTTGGCCACGTGGTGGGCGCCCTGTTCAGGAAGGCTGGGCCTGCCCAGCTGCGGCCCACATGTGCCCTGGGTCTGCTCGGCCAGGGCCCGGGCCAGGGCGGCTGGTGGTGAATGGGTCTGGGGGCGTTGGAGACCCCTGCTGAGGTGTCCTCGTGGTCGGGGAATGACTGCCCTCTTCCCAGATGCAGGACAGTCCTGCTTGTAAGTGGGCACGGGGAGTTTGCAGGGGTTTGGGTAAGATCCAGACCCACAAGCCTTTGTCTGCGCCTAGTTGGCGAACCCCCAACCAGGCTTTTGCTCCAGTCGGGCCTTTAGGGGTTGGGGTGGGGGCCGGCCTGGCAGCCGTGCAGTCCTCATGGGGCTTCTTCCTCCAGTCACGCCGATGATGGAGCTGAAGCCGAACGCAGGCAGCGACCGCGCCTGGGTCTGGAACACCCATGCTGACTTCGCTGATGAGTGCCCCAAGCAGGAGCTGTTGGCCATCCGCTTCCTCAATGCCGAGAGTAAGTGAGCCCGGATGTGTCTGGGGCGGCCCGCGCTCACAGGGCCGTGCCCAGCCGGCCCTCCCCGGGCCGCGGTGTCCTCCTGCGGGTGTTGTTGAGAGTGGCACCCAGTCGCTGGCCGCCTGGTGCCGAGGAGGCCTCGCCTCTGCTCTGTGGGGCCTGCTCCAGCACGGTGCCTGGCAGGATGGGCTGCCCAGATGGGACTGGGGTGTCTATGGGACCCTGCAGGACTGCGTCCCCCTTGCTGCTCCAGGGATCTTTGGGGACATCCTCTCTTTATCTTTGCAGATGCACAGAAATTCAAGACGAAGTTTGAAGAATGCAGGAAAGAGATTGAAGAGAAAGAAAAAAAAGGTGCCGCGGGCCCGTGGGGGGGTGGGGGCTCTGCAGACTCACTCTGCACCCAGCTGCAGCCCCAGGCGGGTGCTTTTTCCGTCTGCCACAGGAACTTGCGGGGGCTGTGACCTCTGCCCTGTTAGGGCAGCGCAGCGACCCCGGTACACGGGTGCTCTCTGGGGGTGGGCTGGCCGTGCTTCCCTGGGGCCGCCGGGGCTTGGGGAGGTGCTTGTGCCACCACCGGCGTCCCGGGCGCACGCTCACCTGGAGATGCTGAGGCACGGCCGGCTGCTGCGCCTCCCTCTGACCGCGCCCCCCGTGTCCCCCAGGGTCCGGCAAGAATGACCGCGCCGAGAAGGTGGCCGAGAAGCTCGAGGCGCTGTCGGTGCAGGAGGGCGAGCAGCCCCAGGAAGCAGCCCTGGCGCCAGCCGAGGGGCAGCAGTGAGGCGCCCCAGGCGCTCGCCCCCCGTCTCCCCATTTCTTTTCTAATTTTGCCCTGCGCCGCCTTTTCGGTTTGTTTTTATTCTGTTTCGTTTTTACAAGGGACTTTATATAAAGAACTGACTTCCAGCATTCAGGTTGTTTTTTTCCAAGTTTTTGCCCTCATGCAGACAACTTCAGAAAATCCATTCCCTGGTCACGAGAATGTACCGTGCTGACTTTCTTTTCCATAGTGGAAACACTTATTTATAGTCATCAAAATAGCGAATAAACAACACATTTGAAACCTGCACGGAGGCAGGACGTGTGTGCGCCGCCCCCTCGCTCTGCCTCGGCCTTGGGGTGAGGACGCCCACCAGGTGCCCTCAGTGCGCCCCGGGCTTTGACCGGTCATCTTTGGGCGGCCCTCTGCCCTGGCGGAGCCGCCCGTCGGACCTGCAGCCGGCCGCAGTCCCGTGACAGTCCTCAGAGAAGACTGTCCTGCGCGGCTCCGGGCCCTCTCGTCTGGGTGGAGGTGGGGCGTCCTCGGGGGGCGGGTCCGGTCAGGCCCTGTGTCTTCTGCAGACCACCACCTCCGAGGGGGTCCTGTGGGGCTGGGGGTTTGGGGACACAGGCAGGACCCACCAGAGGGTGCCTGTGCTTGGCCCTGAGCCAGGCTGCGTGGGGCAGGGCGAAAGGGTGGGGTGGGGAAGGGAAGTGGCTGCTCCGTCCATGTCAGGCCTGCTCCCTGCCGCCCTTGGGAGGGGATCCCTGGGCCACAGCTCCCTGGGACCCTCTGCCCACGCCCTGCACCCACCCTCTACAGACTCAGAGACCCTGAGGGGCAGGGCTAGTACCGCAGTGTGTCTGCAGGACTTCGGGCCACCGGAGGCAGAGGCAGCCTGGTAGAGCCAGGAGGTGCCCGCTTCTTGCCTGCCTGCGGCCCCAGGGGCTGCTCCCCACCAGGCAGAGGCTGTGGCCAGGGGTGGTGGGAGGACACCCACTCGGCAGCTGCCTGGGGCCCTGGGGCCGGGCGGGGTCTCCCAGCCTGAGGGGCTCAGGCACACGGCTGCACAGCAGACGCCTCCCATGGATTCCCACATGGGGAGGGGCTGAAGGTCTTGGCTTCAGAGCAGGGGACCCAGGCTGGCCCGACCTCACTGTAGTCAGCTCCACCTTAAGTGGCAGCCGCCGGGTCCGGGGGTGGGGTTTCCTGCAGGGCGTGAGCCTGCCCAGGCAGCCTGTCCTAGGCAGGGGCAGCGCAGCCCACTCTGTCCCGCGAGGCCTGCAGCCTGGGACAGGAGCAGGCCAGTGCCCCGCCCTCCTTACCCTGCCGGCTGCCGCCCTCTCGTCCAGCTCAGGGGCTGTGAAGTGGGCAGGGGATAAACCACCAAGGCACCCTGCCCTGTCACGATCCGCCGCCCTTGGACACGTCCTGGGGCGGGAGGGGCTGCGCTCCAGGCAGGAGGGGCCTGGCCCTGCCCCGCAGGAGCTGAGGTGTGGAGGGAAAGGTCTGCGCCAAAAGGGCCCCGCGCAGGGCCCGTGGGCCGGACGTGGGGCCTGGCGGCAGCGCGAACCCCACTGAACCAGACCCCAGGCGCGCGGGCCCGCAGCAGCCCCCCAGGGTCGCGGTTCCTGGCGGGAGGGGCCCTCGAGGGGCCCCCCGGCGGGAGGGTCCGAGCCCGGCCCCGCCCCCAGCGCAGGGCGGGGAGGGCGGGCGGGGCGGCGGTCGCGAGGGGCCCCGCCTGGCCCCCGGCCCCGCGCCGGTCCACCTTAAGGGGCGCGCTGACATCAGCACGCCGCCGCGCCGCCGCGCCCGCGGGGTGGGATTTCCTCCCGGGCCGCCGCCGCCGCCGGGTCCTGCCCGTCCTGCCGGCCCCGCCCGCCCGGCCCCGGGGAGGGATGCGGCGGCGCGGCACCCAGGATGCCCCGCAGCCCCGGGACGCGCCTCAAACCCGCCAAGTACATCCCGGTGGCCACGGCGGCCGCGCTGCTGGTCGGCTCCAGCACCCTGTTCTTCGTGTTCACGTGAGTCGGCCGCGGCGGGCGCCGGGGCCAGAAGGGGCAGGGCTGCGCGCAGGGCGCTGGACGCGGCCCGGTGGCACTGGACCCCACCGGGGACTGGACAGCGGGCTGGGCCGGGTGGGGGGCACAAGGCTGTGGGCGCCGCGAGCCCCCACCCTGGGCCAAGGCTGATGCCGCGAGCCAGGCAGAGCCAGGTGAGTCCTGGGTGTGAGGACCCTGGTATCTGGCAGGCCCCCCCCCGCCCGCCCGGAGTGCCCAGGCAGGTCCCCCTGGGTGCGAGGCGCCCGCCCGGGGCAGCGGAGTGCGTGTGGATCTGCACAGGCTGTGGCTGGCTGCAGCCCTGCCCTCCCTGTGGGCCCGGGAGGGGACGCCGGCCTCCCAGGGCCACCAGCCCCCTTGCATGCAGTGGACGGTGGCTCCTGGGTGCCCTCCTGGCCGTCTGGCCCCAGGCCACAGCCAAGTTGTTCCCGTGTAGGTGTGGCCTGGCCTGGCTGCCACGTGCCTGCCCCACGGCCACTGCCGACGTTGGCCTGGCAGTCCTCTTTCCCTTGACCTCCTCAGGAAGGCCCAGTGGTCACGGCCAAAGGGCCCAACCAGGCCACGCCCAGGGACTCTGGTTCCAGTGGGCACTGGAACCCTTGAGGCAGGGGGCCAGCTGGTCCTGGGCTGGTGCAGACCAGGCGGGTGCTGATGACGAGGTTCCCTCTGCGTTGCCGTGACCCTGCCCCCTGCCCCCCACCCCAGGCACAGGGAGCGGCTGGGGACCCCGGCTTCAGCCATGCAGGTCTGCGGCCACCTCCTGCCGTGGTTTCCAGACTGGGACATGGCCAGGTGACCAGAGTACCTACTGCTCCGGCCTTCCTGGGGACCTGAGGCTTGGGCGACTGGCCAGCTGGGCACCCTTTCCCCTCGGCAGGGACGCGGGCAGCGGCCCGAGGCTGACCAGGCTGCACTGGGCGCCCGCAGGCGAGTGGCCCCTGCTGGGCTGGGTGGGCGCCACAGGCTTCCAGGAGTGTGTTTAAAAAAGGCTGTGTGGATGGGCTTATTTCTGGCTTTGGCGAGCAGACGTGTTCTTGTCACTGAGATGCTGCTGGCTGTGGGCAGCGGGTGCGGGCCAAGGGGGGACGCGTCCCGCGGGGGCTTCTGGGGGGCGGGCTCCCTGCTCTGGCTTCTGGGCCCTGGTGGGGGTCCCCGGGGGAGCCTCAGCCCTGCTTCCTCGCAGCCTGGCTGCCGCTCGCTGGTCCTGGTTCCTCACCCGCAAGTGCAATTCAGCGTTAGTCCTTCTAACTTTAAAAGGAATTCGTGTTCTTGGTGAGAACTTGTGAGATGCAAGGGAAAAGTTTTAACAAGAAGCTGAGCTCAGCATCATCCCCTCTCCTGCTCAGAGCACCCTGACCCCGCAAGGAGGGGTTCCTGTCCTGTGGCTTCCCTTGATTTCAGAGGGTCCCGATGGCCCCGCCCCCGGGGGCGAGCATGAGGGTCCCTGGCCTGCCTCTGTGCTCAGCCCCCCAGGGCGGCTCGGTGCGGAGGATGGGGGCACGGGGGCCTGGGCCGGGTGCAGGCGCAGCTGTCCTCTTGTCCGGGGACCCTCCCCGTGCCCCTGGGCCATGCTCCTTGGCGAGTGACCACCAAGGACCCCGGCCTGCTCTCAGCCCAGTCCTGCTGGGCTCCACCAAAGCAGTGCGGTTCTGCGGGGCTTCTGCCAGGCCACCCAGGCCCAGTGATGCTGCCTGCAGTGTGCCGTTCCAGGCAGGAAGGGAGCTGGGTAGGGCCCTCCTTGGACAGGGCTCGTGTCCCCCTAGCTCTGGTCCCAGGCCTGTGCGGAGCTAGACCCCTGCTCCGGGGTGCTCCCCACCCCGCCTTGGGCCTGCAGGACTGGGACTCTGTCTTCTCTGCTTCTTGGACTTTGCTGGACACTGACTGGGGCCCCTGGCCACTCTCTGTGCTCAGGAAGTATGAGCTGGCTGAGGCACATCGGCACGAGCAGCAGCTCCTGGCGTGGCTTGGAGTGGGAGCCCAGGCTGAGGGCACCGGGGACCCCTGCCTTGGGCCAGGTTGCTGAGCGGCTTGTCTGGCAGGATATTCAGACCTGTCACCAGGAGAGGCTGGGGCATGGCGAGCATGCCCAGAGGTGGGGTCCCCCCACTGAGGAAGGGTAGCATGCCACAGGGGAGCTGCCTGGCGGCCCTCCTCCTCCAGGAAGCTTTCCTGGGTTCTCAGAACAGTCGTGTCCCCCTGGGCACCAGAAGGCTCAGTGCCAGGCCGACTTAGGTGCTGGCTTGGGGGGTCTGAGAGCCCCAGGCCAGGTCCCTGACCCGCCCCTTCCAACTTCTGGAGCCACCCTGCAGGGTGATGGGGACCCTGTGAGCATCAGAGGGCCAGGGCTGTGGGGCCGGGGCCTACGGAGAGGCTGGGCTGTCTTATCTCTCTGGACCCACTGGGTTCCCTTCTGGATGTCGCACAGAGGGGTAGGCACGATGGACCTGAGTGGTCCCTATGCCCAGTTGGACCATGAAGCCCGGCCTAGGACCAAGCCGGCCTGCAGTGGGCCGACATGGACTAGCCTGCTGGCAGGGGCTACAGGGAGAGGTGAGCCCCCTGCCACGACCTGCCACGCGTGGCCTGAGGAGGCCTGGTGCCCCAAGGCACCTTCCTCCTCTGCTCGGGGGTCCGTGGGGTGGGTGCAGGAAGCCAGAGGCCCTCCTGGCCGGACCAGGGCAGAGTGGCCGCCCAGCCTCTGGTCCCGGCTGCCCTGTGCCTGAGCTTCATTAGCCAGTGTTAATGAAGAATCCGATTTAAATGAAAACGTCTGAGCTAAAATTTTCCATTCCGCATTTAGCCGTGGCTGCTTGCTACTCTGTGGAACCCCCATCCTGCTGGGTGGGGCCTCCTGCAGACCCAGGTGGGGTCATGGGAGGCTCGGGGGGAGGGGGCCGGCCGGAGCCGGCAGCACAGCTGCCCTGGTGAGCGGTGTCCAACCCCCAGCTGGCAGGGGGGGCCTGGAGCACGCCGTTCCTTGGCGGGGTCGGGGGGTTGTCCCGAGGACCAAGAGGTCCCCCTGGGGCCCGGCTCAGGCTCAGATGCCCAGGCAGTGCCCGCCAGGCCTTGCCCACTGAGCGCATGCTTCCTCACTCCCTCCTCACGCTTGCCCGGCCCACGGGGAACGGACAGGGGTCCAGAGAGGGCGGGGGGTGAGAGTCCACCGGAAGGGGACGTGTCTGCGTCCGTGTCTGTGGGTATGGATGAGTCACTCTTGTGCACGAGTGTGCTTGTCTGTACACACGTCAGCGCACACCCGGCTGTTCTGTTGCACTTGTCCTCTGTGTGTGCACGAGTGTGCTTGTGTGTACACACGTCAGCGCACACCCGGCTGTTCTGTTGCACTTATCCTCTGTGTGTGCACGAGTGTGCTTGTCTGTACGCACGTCAGCGCACACCCTGCTGTTCTGTTGCACTTGGCCTGTGTGTGGGCATGCTTATCCAGTGTCCACACACATATGCATGTGTGCGTGCTCACAGGGACGTGTGCTCTTTTGTTCTCTCCCCTGCTTAGCTGTTCTTGGGTCCTGGCAGCACTGGTGACTGAGCGGTCTCTGTGGGGGACCCAGGCCTGAGACCGCTTTCAGCACGCCTGGGGTGGAGGTTGCGAGCGGAAGGACGGGGGCCAGGGTGCAGGGCAGCCCCTGACCCCGTGTTCAAGTCAAGCCTAGGGGGCTAGAGATAGTGAATGGAGGGGGCTCAGGCCCCTGTCAGAAAACCCGTGTCCCCCCAGGCTTGCCCTGCCCTCGCTGAAGCCGCACCCTGCCCTCCCTGGGACATGCTACCCATGGGCACTGGGGGGCAGGTGGTGCCCATCCGGGACAGAGGCCATCCGGCAAGGGTGGCTCCGCCGCCTTGCAGCTCTTGCCCCGGTCCTGCTGCCGCTTAGGGCCACGGGGGCTCAGGGAGGACAGGGCGGCGTGGGCTGCCGGGGGCGGGGCAACGACCCTGATACCCACCCCCGACAGTGAAGCGGGGCTGACAGGCGCGCCACCCTGCTGCATCTTGCGTCCGCGTGTCTGTCTGTTCCCGTCCTGGCCCCTTCCTCGGGAGCGGGCTGGCTTCCCCACGGCACCAGTGCAGGAGAGCACATTTCCTTCCACATGGAGGCCGCGGCCAGCCGTTTCCAGAAGGCGCGTGGGGAGCCAGTTCTCCGCGCCAGGGCTGGTCTGCAGCACCCACCTGTCCCCAGTCCCGGCCAGTCCTGGCTCTGTCTCACCCACCCGTCTCCATTGGCATCTGGGTTGTTAGCCCCTCCCACCCCGTTGGGCAGAACACGCCTCCGGGGCCCACTGCTGACCCTCCAAATGGCGTTGGACCAGAGGCCACGAATGTGCACCGAGTGCCGCCTGCGTGCCTGGCCAGCACGCAGGGATGGGCGCGGGGAAGGCGTCTGCTCCCGGCCATGGGCAGGCACGGTGGAGGTGGGCCCCCCGCCCGGCAGGCAGACGCTGTGTCCTCGGGCTGCGTGTCACCTACACGGCAGGTCCCGGAGAAGAGGAAGGGGTGATGCACGGCTCCCAGCCCGCCCAGCGTGCGGCTGTGGGAGCGGAGTCTTTAAATAGCCTCTCGCTTTCCACTAAAAATAGAGGCGATCCACCCGCACGGAGGTGGTTGCTGGGGCGGTGGGGCTGGCGGCTGGCCAAGGCAGGCTTGGGTGCCAGTGTGCCCAGGGTGGGCTGGCCAGGGCCGCCCATACGACTCGCTCGCGCGTGGCCATAGGGCCTGTCCCCGAGGCCGGTGTCGGGGATCCCGGGGCTCCTGGGCTCCATGCAGGGCCTGGGTGTGCAGAGCGGACCCACTGGGTGCCCCCTGCTCAGCACAGGAGGGACAGGGAGCCTGGAGCCAGAGGCGCTTTGGGGTAGCCTGGTGAGCAAACTCAAGGAACCCCCAAGGGTGGGGGCAGGGGGCCCCGGGCCACTGCCTGAGGCCAGGCACATCCTCAGAGAGGGCTGCGGGTGGGTCCTGTGAGAGCTGGGAAGACACTCTGGTGCCAGAGTGTCCATGTGCAAGACCTCCACAGCGAGCCAGCAGTCTGGGAAGGCTTACTGGAGGAGGGGACAGCCCTGGAGCCCAGTGTGGAGGGGTGATGAGAGATGGCGAAGGCGTAGGGGCCTGTGCCTTCAGAGTCCACAGGGATTCTGTACTGCCCTGCGGAGAGAAAGGTGACAAGCTAAGAAGGGGCTGGGGCCCCCGGGGGTCCAGTGGCTGGGGATCTGCCTGCCGATCCGATGCAGGTTGGACGCCTGCTTGGGGAGCTGAGTCCCCCCTGCCGCGGAGCAGCTTAGCCTGTGTGCCTCGACGGGAGAAGCCGGTACGCCTGGATCCTGTGTGCCGCAACTGAGGCCTGACACAGCCACAGACAAATGCATAAAATAATGAGGCAAGGCTGTCTGGGTGCAGACGCACCTAGGCCCAGGCGCTGAGACCGCACCCCACAGGGGACGGCACGCACCCTCCGCACCATGCATTCACAGACCCAGGAAGGCAGCTCCCCACATCACACCCCAGAACCTCCCTGGAAGCAGGGGCCTGCCAGGCTGGGGACAGGTCTGGGTGAGACCCAGGGCTGGCCTGAGCTGCCCAGCGGATCACTGGCCTCTGCCCATCAGAGTACATGGGCAGAGAGGGGCTCTCACCCCGTCTGTGTCCACCCCTCCCGGGGCAGGGGACCCAGGAAAGATGCCCAACGGGGGTGGGAGGACAAGGCTTAGCTCTGGCCAACCCCTCCGGCCCTTCCTCTGAGCCTCAGTTTTCTCAGCTGGGAGCTGAGTTCCTGGCAGGCGCTTGGGGCTGGCCGGGTTGGAGCTCGCTCTGGCGGCCACCCTGAGTGCCGCATGTGTGTGGCCTAAGGCCGCTGCCCCACATCCCCTCCCCACACACCTGCCACACCCCAGACCGAGCTCCCCTGCTGTCCGACACAGGTGCCCATGGTTGACACGCGCCGTGTCCCCAGCCGTCCCCGTCTACAATGGCATCCTCTTCCTCTTTGTACTGGCCAACTTCAGCATGGCCACCTTCATGGACCCTGGCGTCTTCCCCCGAGGTAGGGCCCTGTGCAGGGCGGCTCCCCACTCGCTCTCGCTCGAATGTGAGTGGCTGACGAGGGCAAGCCGGGCCGGGAGCGGACTGGCTGGGGAAGGGCTGGCCTCTCCTGCCAGGGCGGTCAATTTCCTGCTGCCCCTGGCCCACAGCGGATGAGGACGAGGACAAGGAGGACGACTTCCGGGCCCCGCTGTACAAGAACGTGGATGTGCGGGGCATCCAGGTCCGTATGAAGTGGTGTGCCACCTGCCACTTCTACCGCCCGCCGCGGTGCTCCCACTGCAGCGTCTGCGACAACTGCGTGGAGGTGACACCGCCCCGCCCCGCCCTGCCCTGCCCTTCCCTTCCCTGGCCTCACCTCCGCTCCACCCCTGGCCCCGCCCCTCCTCTGCTCTGCCGGCAGTTCCGCCCCGCCTCCGGCCTGTCTCTTATACACATCTAGATGTGTATAAGAGACAGGCACGAGTGTGCCTGGGGCTCGCGTGGCAGCTTCATCCCCGCGCGTTACAACAGCTCGCGTGCCAAATGCATCAAGTGCGGTTACTGCAGCATGTACTTCTCGCCTAACAAGTTCATCTTCCACTCGCACCGCACACCGGACGCCAAGTACACGCAGCCCGACGCAGCCAACTTTAACTCGTGGCGCCGACACCTCAAACTCAGTGACAAGTCGGCCACAGACGAACTGAGCCACGCTTGGGAGGACGTCAAGGCCATGTTCAATGGTGGGACCCGCAAGCGGACCTTCTCGCTGCAAGGAGGCGGCGGCGGCGGCGCTAACGGAGGGTCGGGTGGACAGGGGAAGGGTGGTGCTGGCGGCGGCGGCGGTGGGGGCGGCCCGGGGTGCGGCGCAGACATGGCCCCAGGTCCGCCGCCGCACAAAAGCCTGCGCTGTGGCGAAGAAGAGGCCGCCGGGCCTCCCGGGCCGCCGCCTCCTCACGCGCAGCGGGGACTTGGTCTGGCGACGGGAGCTGGCGGCCCCGCGGGCCCTGGAGGGCCTGGTGGCGGCGCCGGGGTCCGCAGCTACCCTGTGATCCCAGTGCCCAGCAAGGGCTTTGGCCTCTTGCAGAAGCTGCCCCCACCTCTTTTCCCTCATCCCTATGGCTTCCCCACGGCCTTTGGTCTCTGCCCCAAAAAGGATGACCCTGTGTTAGGCGCTGGCGAACCCAAGGGCGGCCCAGGTCCCGGGAGTGGCGGGGGCGCGGGCACTGGGGCAGGAGCGGGCGGTCCAGGAACCGGCCATTTGCCCCCCGGGGCGGGGACGGGCCCGGGCGGCGGCACCATGTTCTGGGGTCACCAGCCCTCCGGCGCAGCCAAGGACGCGGCGGCCGTAGCTGCGGCCGCGGCCGCAGCCACTGTGTACCCGACGTTTCCCATGTTCTGGCCGGCCGCAGGCAGCCTCCCGGTGCCGCCCTATCCGGCCGCGCAGACCCAAGCCAAAGCCGTGGCGGCGGCCGTAGCGGCGGCAGCGGCGGCGGCCGCGGCTGCTGCGGGAGGTGGCGGCCCCGAGCCCCTGGACGGTACCGAGCCGACCAAGGAGGGAGGCCTGGTCGCAGAGGAGCGCTGCCCCAGCGCGCTGTCCCGCGGGCCGCTGGACGAGGACGGCGCGGACGAGGCGCTGCCGCCCCCGCTGGCCCCGCTGGCCCCGCCGCCCCCGCCGCCCGCTCGCAAAGCCTCCTACGTGTCGGCCTTCCGGCCTGTAGTCAAGGACGCCGAAAGCATCGCCAAGCAGCCCCGCCCCACCCCC
Source organism: Cephalophus harveyi (assembly GCA_006410635.1). Classification (NCBI taxonomy): domain Eukaryota; kingdom Metazoa; phylum Chordata; class Mammalia; order Artiodactyla; family Bovidae; genus Cephalophus; species Cephalophus harveyi. The sequence continues at coordinate 212,801 of SJYT01084516.1, forward strand.
CGCGTGCTGACAAGCTGTTCCCACCCAGGACTTCGACCACCACTGCCCCTGGGTCAACAACTGCATCGGGCGCCGCAACTACCGCTATTTCTTCCTGTTCCTGCTGTCGCTCAGCGCGCACATGGTGGGCGTCGTCGCCTTCGGGCTGGTCTACGTGCTGAACCACGCGGAGGGGCTGGGTGCCGCCCACACCACCATTACGTATCCTTGGCCTGGCCACAAAGGCGGTGTGGGCCGGGGACACAGCTCGCGGGGGAAGTCGAGGCGGGGAGGGCTGGGGCGGAGCCCGGCAGCCCCCGGGGAGTGGGCCCTTCCCTGCGTGGGTGGGGGGGGGGCCTGAGCCGTCTGCCCACGGCAGCTGCTCCGCCCTCGCCCTTGGCCGTTGGCCTTAACGGGCCAGCATGGCTGTCATGTGCGTGGCCGGCCTCTTCTTCATCCCCGTCGTCGGCCTCACGGGCTTCCACGTGGTGCTGGTCACTCGGGGCCGCACCACCAACGAGCAGGTGCAGACCCGGGGGCGCCGCGCGATCTTGACGGGACAGGTGTGGGCGGGTCCCTAACCGGCTGAGCGAGGAGCCCGGGCCACACGACGACGTGCTGGAGCGTGGTCGGAACAGGGGCCTGGGGGCCCTTGGCTGATGCGCAGCAGTGCTGGGGGAGGCTCCAGCCCTGGAGCCCGGCTCTGGAGCTCCCAGGGGGGTTTGGCACGTAGGGCTCCGGCTCTGGAGCCCCTGTGGGGTTTGGCACGTAGGGTCGTGCCTGCCCTGTACCCCTCCACACCTCCATCGGTGGCCACTGTGGCCACCAGCGAATCAACCTGGAAGTTCCACTGCATGCAGGGGCAGGTCCTGGTGACCTAGGTGGGGGACACCCCTGGGCTGACGCTACGCAGCTGACCTCTGAGGAACCCCGCCGTCCCTGCTTGTCTCCGCTCCTTGGCTGGACCCTGGGTGGCCAGGCTGGCTGAGGGGTTCCATATCCACAGGTGACGGGGAAGTTCCGTGGGGGCGTGAACCCCTTCACCCGCGGCTGCTACGGGAACGTAGAGCACGTGCTGTGCAGCCCCCTGGCGCCCCGGTGAGGCTCTCAGCCCGTCCAATCTGCTCTCGCCTGGCGGGCCCTCCCCTCGGCGCGCATTCGAGCGGGGCCCGCCCTGGCCACTGACCCTCTGCCCTGGTGCAGGTATGTGGTGGAGCCGCCCCGGCTGCCGCTGGCTGCTCGCCTGAAGCCGCCCTTCCTTCGGCCGGAGCTCCTGGAGCGAGCGCCACCGCTCAAGGTCAAGCTTAGTGACAATGGGCTGAAGGCTGGCCTGGGCCGCAGCAAGGTGGGCGCCCAGGGGAGGGCGGGGGATGGGGAGCGGCGGGAAGCCGCCAGGTTGGCGGGACCACGTAGAAGGGAGAGGACCGAGCCGCAAAAAGAAGGGTGCTGGGAGCCAGGATGGAGTCCCCAGTAAAGCCCTGCCCCTGGCCTGAACCATATCCCCTTCCAGTCCAAGGGCAGCCTGGACCGGCTGGATGAGAAGCCCCTGGACCTGGGGCCGCCACTGCCCCCTAAGGTGGAGGCCGGCACGTTTGGTAGCGACCTGCAGACCCCGCGCCCGGGCAGTGCTGGTGAGGTGGGAGCGCCCGAGCGGAGGGAGGGGCGCCGAGCGATCCCAGCCTGACCGCGGCTCGTCTTCTCCAGAGAGCGCCCTGTCGGCGCAGAGGACCAGCCCCCCGACACCCGCCATGTACAAGTTCCGGCCCTCCTTTCCCACGGGTCCCAAGGCGCCATTCTGCGGGCCGCCGGAGCAGGTGAGGAAGCCTGGCCGCGCCCGGGCTCCCGAGGCCCCGCCCGGGAAGCCCCGCCCCCAGGAGGTCCTACCTGAGAAAGCCCCGCCCCAGGAGGGCCTACCCGAGGAGGCCCCGCCCCCATGAGACACTCCTGAAGACCCCTTCTGGGTCACAGAGGGTGAGCGTGCCAGCTGGGGCAGGGTGTGCTGGCTGTTCCCCGGGCCACTGTCCCCCGGCAGCACTGTGGGCTGGCTTCTGGAATTCCATGTTAGTCACTGCCTGAGGCCTTCAGGGCCCCCGCGAAGGCTTCAGAGGAATTTGAAATTGTCTGAGGAAGCACATTTATTCTCTGCGTTCGCGTGGGGCAGTGGGCGGCCTGAGCAGAGGACAAGAGCCCTGAGGTCCCCGGGCTGCATGCTTCCTCATGGCCACTGGGGGCAGGCCCGTGACGGGCCAGCACGCCCAGGTCCCCAGGGAGCTCCCCCAGGACTGACGGCATGCCGGGCCAGGGTCTGGTGGCCCTTAGAACGGGCACCACCTTCCTGGGGTTGTCCTGGATCCCACGGAGGGTCTGGCTGGTGGTCCATGTGCCCTGAGGCCACCCACACTGCCGTGCCCACCCTGGGCCTCTTCCTTCTGGGTGCAAGGGGACTGCGGGCTTCTGGGAGCAGTGACGAGCTGCACCTGGCACTTGATGGCAGCTTCCCAGAGGGCACAGGGCCTCTGGCAGGGTCTGGGGTGGGCAGACGTGGACGTGCCTTCTAGTCGTGCCTGCCCTGTACCCCTCCACACCTCCATCGGTGGCCACTGTGGCCACCAGCGAATCAACCTGGAAGTTCCACTGCATGCAGGGGCAGGTCCTGGTGACCTAGGTGGGGGACACCCCTGGGCTGACGCTACGCAGCTGACCTCTGAGGAACCCCGCCGTCCCTGCTTGTCTCCGCTCCTTGGCTGGACCCTGGGTGGCCAGGCTGGCTGAGGGGTTCCATATCCACAGGTGACGGGGAAGTTCCGTGGGGGCGTGAACCCCTTCACCCGCGGCTGCTACGGGAACGTAGAGCACGTGCTGTGCAGCCCCCTGGCGCCCCGGTGAGGCTCTCAGCCCGTCCAATCTGCTCTCGCCTGGCGGGCCCTCCCCTCGGCGCGCATTCGAGCGGGGCCCGCCCTGGCCACTGACCCTCTGCCCTGGTGCAGGTATGTGGTGGAGCCGCCCCGGCTGCCGCTGGCTGCTCGCCTGAAGCCGCCCTTCCTTCGGCCGGAGCTCCTGGAGCGAGCGCCACCGCTCAAGGTCAAGCTTAGTGACAATGGGCTGAAGGCTGGCCTGGGCCGCAGCAAGGTGGGCGCCCAGGGGAGGGCGGGGGATGGGGAGCGGCGGGAAGCCGCCAGGTTGGCGGGACCACGTAGAAGGGAGAGGACCGAGCCGCAAAAAGAAGGGTGCTGGGAGCCAGGATGGAGTCCCCAGTAAAGCCCTGCCCCTGGCCTGAACCATATCCCCTTCCAGTCCAAGGGCAGCCTGGACCGGCTGGATGAGAAGCCCCTGGACCTGGGGCCGCCACTGCCCCCTAAGGTGGAGGCCGGCACGTTTGGTAGCGACCTGCAGACCCCGCGCCCGGGCAGTGCTGGTGAGGTGGGAGCGCCCGAGCGGAGGGAGGGGCGCCGAGCGATCCCAGCCTGACCGCGGCTCGTCTTCTCCAGAGAGCGCCCTGTCGGCGCAGAGGACCAGCCCCCCGACACCCGCCATGTACAAGTTCCGGCCCTCCTTTCCCACGGGTCCCAAGGCGCCATTCTGCGGGCCGCCGGAGCAGGTGAGGAAGCCTGGCCGCGCCCGGGCTCCCGAGGCCCCGCCCGGGAAGCCCCGCCCCCAGGAGGTCCTACCTGAGAAAGCCCCGCCCCAGGAGGGCCTACCCGAGGAGGCCCCGCCCCCATGAGACACTCCTGAAGACCCCTTCTGGGTCACAGAGGGTGAGCGTGCCAGCTGGGGCAGGGTGTGCTGGCTGTTCCCCGGGCCACTGTCCCCCGGCAGCACTGTGGGCTGGCTTCTGGAATTCCATGTTAGTCACTGCCTGAGGCCTTCAGGGCCCCCGCGAAGGCTTCAGAGGAATTTGAAATTGTCTGAGGAAGCACATTTATTCTCTGCGTTCGCGTGGGGCAGTGGGCGGCCTGAGCAGAGGACAAGAGCCCTGAGGTCCCCGGGCTGCATGCTTCCTCATGGCCACTGGGGGCAGGCCCGTGACGGGCCAGCACGCCCAGGTCCCCAGGGAGCTCCCCCAGGACTGACGGCATGCCGGGCCAGGGTCTGGTGGCCCTTAGAACGGGCACCACCTTCCTGGGGTTGTCCTGGATCCCACGGAGGGTCTGGCTGGTGGTCCATGTGCCCTGAGGCCACCCACACTGCCGTGCCCACCCTGGGCCTCTTCCTTCTGGGTGCAAGGGGACTGCGGGCTTCTGGGAGCAGTGACGAGCTGCACCTGGCACTTGATGGCAGCTTCCCAGAGGGCACAGGGCCTCTGGCAGGGTCTGGGGTGGGCAGACGTGGACGTGCCTTCTGTCCCTGCAGGTCACGGGCACCGACTCCCTGACGCTGGGGGAGGACAGCATCCACAGCTTGGACTTTGCGTCCGAGCCCAGCCTGGACCTGCCTGACTACCCGCCCCTCAGCGCGGCCGACACCTTCTCAGGCGCCCTGCGCTCCCTGAGCCTCAAGGCGGCCGGTCGGCGGGGCGGGGACCACGTGGCCCTGCAGCCCCTGCGCTCCGAGGGTGGGCCCCCCACGCCCCACCGCAGCCTCTTTGCCCCCCACGCGCTGCCCAACCGCAACGGCAGCCTGTCCTACGATAGCCTGTTGAACCCCGGCTCCCCCGGGGGCCACGCCTGCCCGGCCCACCCCGCAGCCGGCGCCCCCAGCTACCGCTCGCCCTACCTACACGCGGGGGCACCAGGCGACCTGCCACGGCCGCCGCCCCGCAGCTTCAGCCCGGTGCTGGGCCCGCGGCCGCGGGAGCCCTCGCCGGTGCGCTACGACAACCTCTCCCGGACCATCATGGCCTCCATCCAGGAGCGCAAGGACAGGGAGGAGCGAGAGCGGCTGCTGCGCTCTCAGGCCGACTCGCTCTTCGGCGACTCGGGTGTCTACGACACGCCCAGCTCCTACAGCCTGCAGCAGGCCGGCGTGCTGTCCGAGGGCCCACGTGGCCCCGGGCTGCACTGCGGCTCCCGGGATGACCTGGTGGCCGGGCCTGGCTTCGGGGGCGCCCGCAACCCCGCACTGCAGACCTCGCTGTCCTCGCTGTCCAGCGCGGTGAGCCGGGCACCACGGACCTCCTCCTCCTCTCTGCAGACAGACCTGGCCAGTAGCGGCGGCCCAGGGGCCCGGCCCGCCAGCGGCCCGCACAGGTCGCCAGCGCACCAGGTGCCCCCGTCCCCACCTGGCACCCCCTGCTCACCCTCCTATGCCGGCCCCAAGGCCGTCGCCTTCATCCACGCGGACCTCCCGGAACCGCCGCCCTCGCTGGCTGTGCAGAGGTGGGTGCTGGGGTGTGGCTGCCCACTGGGCACGGGGCAGGGATCTGCGGGGCTCTTGGCTGGGAGGCTGCCCAGGAGGCCTGAGGCTACCCTAGGGCGTGGGCCTCACCCGCCCTGGAGGCTCCTACTGGCCAGCGTGAGGGTCGCCGGCTCCAAGGACGCCCTGGACACCCTGGGGTGGGGGCAGGTGATTTTGCCAACAGCCCACACTCTTCCCGGGCTGACAGACCCAGTGCGTGGGGCATCCCGGGTCCTTCTAGAGACGGTCAACTGCCCATGTTCAGAAGGCCAAGTCAGGGTGACATCATCCTGCAGCGGGACATGCGCTCTGGGCACCACGGTCCTGGCCCTCCAGGGCCTTCCCTGCTCAGACGGGCAAAGGGAGGCTTGGGCGGGGGGCGGAGGCAGGCTGGGTGACAGGCCCAGCAGGCGGCAAGGTCCACGTTATTGGTTAGCGCCCAGCAGCTGCAGGGCCGAAGGGCAGCCCCTTGCTTTCCTCAAAGGTAGCAGGGAGGAGGTCAGAGGGTGACTGTGGGCTCCCCAGCTCAGGGCGCCAGGACACGGATGCACTGCCCGGGGTCCACCTGGCCTCCCTGTGCTCTTGGTCTGTGCTGAGCGGCCTGGGAAGGGATGGTGGCTGTTCTGACAGATGTCTGTCCTCCACCCCCCGCCCCCCATTTCCATGTGGGACTGTCCAGGCTCGGAGGCGGGGGCTGCCCAGGGCTCCGTCTGTCTGTGTCCTCTGTCCATTGCCTCTGCTGGCCGTGTTCTGCCGTGTTCCCGTGTTCACCGTGTGTGTGTGTCTGCTTGTTTCGATGCAGGGACCACCCTCAGCTGAAGACCCCCCCAAGTAAGCTTAATGGGCAGTCCCCGGGTCTGACCCGCTTGGGGCCGGCCTCCGGCCCCCCGGGGCCCTCCGCCAGCCCCGCCCGGCACACGCTGGTTAAGAAGGTGTCCGGCGTGGGTGGGACCACATACGAGATCTCGGTGTGAGGACCGACTGCCCCCCCCGCGTCGCTGAGCGCCATGGGAACCACGAACCCCCGCGGCCACCCCTCCCAGCTTCTCTGCCCCTGGAGAGGAGGCCCAGGCCTGGCGCAGATGCCTCGGCGAGGAAAGCCACGCCTCTGCAGCCCGTCCCTCGTCCTCAGCTGCCCGTCCGCACCTGCTCACCAGGTGCCGTGGGGCTGCGGGCTGTGGGGCTGCAGGGCCTGTGTGTTGGTGGTCCTGTTCCTGTGAGCTGGGGCGGCGAGGGGCACGGAGCGCGCCTGTGCCCCTGAGGTTGTCACCCGGCCTGCCCCACCCGCTTCCCTTCTGCGCGGGTCCCCGCGGCCCAGAGACGGACAGAGAGGCCTGAGCCCCTGGCCGAGGGCCCTGCCACCCGGCTGCCCCGACTCCTTGCCTTTCAGGGACCTGCTGCAAGCTTGTAGCTTGGCATGGCCAGCTCTCCCACAGGGAGCACGGGCCCAGCCCGCAGGCACCCAGCTATTCTGACAGACAGGTGGACAGCCAGCCAGCCAGCCAGCTGTGGGTGGGGTCCTGGCTCCGTGTGTCTCGTCTCGCCCCCACTGGTGGGCGCATCCCCACGTCTGTGCTCTGAGCTGCCATGCTGCGTCCCACGTGTCAACGCTCAGGCCCCTGCCGTCCCCCTCCCCCACCCTGCCTGGAAACTCGCTTTAACTGAAGCCTTAACCTCTGCTTTATGCTCTTGTGGGAGGCGATGGGGGCTGAGAGAGCAGACAGGAGGCCCGACGCCGCCCCTGGGGGCCCAGGCCACCCCGAGCCCCCTCCCTGCAAACTGGAGACCCCCACCCAAGGCACGCAAAGCCCAGGCCCCGCTGGAGCCTGGGGCCCACGTGGGAAGCACATCGGGAGGGCTCGGAGTTTCGTCTGGTGCCAGGGACCCGAGAGTAAGCACACGGCAGTGTCCGCTTGCATTGTGTCTGTTCTATGTTTTTATATCTACATCTATATATCTATAATTTTATTAAAAAAAGAAAAAGAGTCACTCGGGTCCTTTCCTTGAGCAAGACCAGGGCTCCTGGCGGGGCACAGGGGTCAGGCCGCGGGAGAGGGGCTGGCAGCCTTTCTGGGCCTGGCTGCTCTGTGTGGGTGTTCCTGAACCGGTGCCAGGCTGGAGGCTGGGCAGGGGTGTGTGGCCTCCTGTGTCTGTGTCACCCTGGAAGTAACACCCCCTGGTGTTGGGGGAGCTGGGCTGAGTCGCCCTGGGGCCCCTGAGCAGGGGGTGCCCGTGGGCTGGGATGTTGGGCAGCTGGACCGGTCCCTACACCCGTCCTTAGACACGCGGTGGGCAGGGTGGGAGGAATCCACAGCCTTTCAGGGACTGGAGGCCCGGGGTAGGGCCTGGTCCGCTGACCTCCGCCTTTCTGCTCTCTCACTGGACGCTGCGACCCGCAGGGGCTGGATCGGCACCTGCAGCCGTGGATGGGGGCGGCGCGGCCAGCCCTGGGCGCCCCCCGGCCTGCACCTGTGCCACTTCGGCCTCCCAGAGGACCACCCGCCGCTGCGGGCCCCCTGGAGCCCGGCCCCAGGGGTGCCTCCCCGGGGGGCTGTGTGCCGGCTGCACCTGGCTGCCTCTAGCCTCTTCCCCAGCCTCTCGGGGCCCGAGCGGGACACCAAGTAGGCCACTCTGGGGCCCCGGAGGGCCGGGCTGCTGTGGACCCTAGGGGCCCCGGGGCCTCCGTTCCACCAGCCACAGCTAGACTTGACCCCCAGCCTGCCAGGGCCCGTGACCCTGTGCCCTCCTGGCTCAGGAGACCCCCGCCCGCCGCAGAGGGTCAGACCCCGCAGGTGGGGGCCCCAGAGCTGCTGGGGCCACCACAGTCTCCTGGGCTGTGTCTGCCCCCGCACCCGACCCTCGCGTCCCTTCCTTCCCAGGGAGCCCGGCCTCTGCGCTGGGCTGGGCCGGCTGGGGGTCTCAGGCAGCCCCTGCACTGCCCCCGCCCCCTGCACCCTGCACATGAGCGGATGCCTTAAGCTCCAGCAGCCAGCCAGAGGAGACCCCAGCCCGCCAGCCCTGCCCCTACGGTCTTCCTTCCTTCTCTGCACACCTGGGGTACTCAGAGGGCCCCGCCATCCCCAGCCCTGCAGCCCCGAGCCAGCTGGGCCCCCCTGACGCCCCCAGGGGCCCTGGCCAGGGCCCTGGCCAGCCCCCACCTCTTGCCAGCAGAGCTGTTTGTCCCACGTGGGGCCGAGCAGCCACAAATCTGGTCTCTTGTTCTAAAAGGTATTCCCTCGCCCCAGTTTAATGCAGTAAATAAAATCTTTGGTGTTTTACCACCACCATGGTCCCCCTATCCTTCAAGCCTGGACTGGACAGGGGCCCTGGGTTGGGGAGGTCAACAGGAATGGGGTGGGAGGGCGCTGGGTGGTGGCTGGGCAGGTGTGGGAAGTGGGTGGTAGGTCAGACAGGGACACGGGTTGTGTTTGGGTTCAGCAGCACCTGTGGAGCAGAGAACCTGCTCCCCGAGGTCCGCCCACCTGGGGATGAGGCCTGGGGAGCTCACTTTCACTGGGGCTCGCTCCCCGCTCCTGGTGGAAAGGGGGCTGCGGAGAGGCTGCCCCCGCCGCAGGTGGGCGAGGGATGCCAGAGAGGGGCGCCACCCCGGGGACCTTCGCTGCAAGATCAGCCCGGTAAGGCCTCACAGCCACTGGCGCCAGCCCCGGTATCCATGGAAACAAGCACACAGGCCCAGAGTCACGACTATATGTCCGGCCGCAGGCCTGGCCCTCAGGACAGCCACCGCCCCCTCCCTTCTCCAAGCCTCCGGGCGGGGACGGTGCGCCGCAGTGCCGTAAGCAGGGGCCGGCGCGGCCGCTGGGCGCTGGGGGCCGCGCCGGCCTGCTGGTTTCCTCCTCGCTGGGGCCGCTGGGCCTCCGGCCTAGAAGGGCAGGAAGCCGTCCACCTCGAGGCGCAGGAACGGGCCCAGAAGGGCCCGCAGCTTCCAGACGGCGGCGCGGCTCAGCAGGGGTGGCACCAGCCCCTCGAAGGGCGCGGGGTCGACCACGTACACGTAGGCGGCGGTGCAGGCCAGCAGGGCGCCCAGCAGCAGCCTCAGGGCCAGCAGCCTGCGGGCGGCGGTGGTCAGGGGGCGGGGCGCCCGGGGACGGGCCCTGGGCACTGGGCTCGGTCCCTACGCCGGCTGGGCCACCTACCAGAGCTGACCTCTGAGGCCCTCGGAGCATCCCAGCTGCAGCCGTGCCTTCTGCGGAGGAGGGGCCAAGCCGGTGAGGTCAGGGCAAGCCTGCTCACCGGGCTCCTCCCTCGCTGCCCGAGCGCGGCTTCCGGGAGGGTGGGGGTGGGGGCTTACCCCTCTGCATGCCATCTTCTGGTCCTTCCTGGCCTGGGTCCGACACTGGGCCCGTTCCCTGAGGGGGCGGGGGTGTTGCAGTCAGCACCATAGGTATACCCCCTCCTCAGCCCGCACCACTACCCTGGCGCTGGGGAACTGGGGACCCGTCAGGGACGGGTCCACCGCACCCTGACCCAGACACCATCGCAGCTCAGCCAGCCCCCGCCCCCGGGCCTCCAGCCCCTACATCACCCCAGGATCTCCAGCTGGATGTCCTCCATCTGGTCCAGCACACCCCTGATGTCTTTCTTGAGGTTCTGAGGGCCAGAGAGGGTAAAGTGGGGGTCCTGCTCGCCCGCCCCTTCCCCGCCCGCTCACCCTCTGGACCTCGCGCCTCAGGGGACCTACCAGGAGCCCGGTGGCCTGGTTGTTCAGGGCCATGTGCACTTCAGCCACGCCGTCCCACACCTGGTGGGAGGGGCGAGGCTGGGTCACGCCCTCAGGATGGAGCAGGGCCCGTGCTGGACGCCTCTCTCCACAGGTGGAGCCACTGATGGGGCCGGGGCACAGGGTCTGGCGGGGCCTGCTTGTGGGGCGTGGGGTCTGGCAGGGCCGGGGCCCGGTGCTCACCAGACTCTGGTTCTCCTGCTCCAGCTGAAGGAAAGACGGCTCTGCGGGCCCCAGGGAAATGCCCTGGAGCTGGGGGGGCTCTGCCCTGGGTGAGGCCGAGGCCCCAGTGCCCGGGATCAGGGGTGGGCACGGGCAGGGCCGGGGCCCCGAGGTGGGCCCTGCCGCCTGCTGGGGAGCCCTCTGCTCTGGCTCGTGGCTGGAGTGCAGGGCCCAGCCCCACCCCAGCCTGGTGTCCATCTGTCCTTGTCTCGTCCTTGCTGGGTCTCGCGGCCTCTGCCGCTGCAGCTCGCTGTCCTCGCTTGCGATGAAGTTCCCAGGTACCTCGCCCCCGACCCTGGGTCCCCCACCCCCTGTCCCCAGGGCTGAGAAAGGCCTGGCAGTCTCCATTGAGTGGGTGGGGCTGAGAGGCGCCATGCAGGGCCACCTGGTGAACCCCGGGCAGGGTGGGTCCAGGCACCCCCCGCGGCTGCCCGGAGCCGGGGGCTGGGGGCACTGGGGGTAGGTGTGGCCACAGGGTCCCAGGGTTTTCGGCCCCTCCATTCCTCCCTGTGACCCCTTCCTGACCCCAGGTCCAGGCTTGGGCCTGGCCTGTCCTGCCACCCTCTTACTCAGGGAGCTCTGGGTGTCATGGCTCCTAGGCACCCCAGGGGCCACTGTCACAAAGGCCTGGGCTGGACCAGGGAGGTCATAATGGGCTGGGCGGTGGCTGGAGCGGGGCTGACCGGGCCCCTCCCACCACGTCCCGCCAGCTACTGTCTTAAACTGCACAGCAGGTCCTGCAGACACGAGCTAAAGGCAAAGTCAGACAGCAGCAGGAGTCTGAGGTGGCCCTGCCCCATCCGAGAGCCCCATGCTGAGGCCTTCCTGGAGGCAGGGGCCCACGCCTCTCTCCACCCAGAAGAGACCATCCCACCGCCTGACCTTGGCACCTGTGAATCTCCAGGGTTTTTCTTGTTTTTGTTTTTAAGTCATTTATTGGACATTCAGTGGTCCCACAAGGACTGTTACCCAAGGTTGAGTCACCCACTGGCGGCCACGGCCTGTTCAGTGGCTGGACTCCGGTCCAGCTTGTCACCACTTCAGGGGTCTTTCCAGAGACTGCAGAGCGCCAGCCAGATCTGGCACCCCACCGCCCGGTTTCCCCTCCCTCCTGACAGCCTCATGCGGTGTCCCGCTCTCTGACCCACTGCACCCCCGCCCTCCACGGCGCCCCCTCTCCTGGAGCCCCCAGCCCACAGCCCGCCCTTTCAGTTTCCTCCCTCGCCTCTCAGAAGTGCGTCCGCAAGCGGCCTCCTCAGAGAGGAGGGCTGGCGGAAGCCTGAGTGCCCGTGCAGGGACACAGCTGCAGACCCCGCCCGTCCCTGCGTCCTCGACCCTTGGCGACGTGACCCTGGGCTCCAGGCTAGCTTGAGTCCAGGGGGCCTGCTTGGGCCTGTGGACGCTTACCAGGAGATCTGAACAGCACTTGTGTGTTGGGCGATGACTTTCTCGCTGCTCTCTGGATCCTCTGTGACCTTGCTCTCGGATTCCAGGTCACGGGGAAGCGGGGGGCTCTGGTCGTCCGGCGGGTCCCCAGCTCCCGGGAGGGGATTGACAAGCCCAGCGAGACCACAGAGACCCACCCGGTGGGGCCAGCCAAGTGGACCAAGCCCGGCTGACGGGTGTTTGCTTTAGCCTCTGCTGTGGGAGTTAGATCGGGAGAGCCCTGGGGATCAGCCGATCTCAGGCTGCTTGCCTGTGAGCCTGGGCCGGTCAGATGGAGTTCCCTGTGGGAGACCCTGCTGTAACGTTCCAGGACGTCTCCATTGTTCTCTGCCTCTCCCTATTCTTTTCTTAGAGCTTCCTGTTCTCCTTTAGGGACAAAGTGGATTTGTGGCGGGGAGGGGAGCTTTCACTTCCTGCTGCTTCTCCTTGAGGATCTTCTGTTTGGAAGGCCTTCCTGCCAGGAATGGTTAAGGGCTTTGCTACTCCCCACTAGCAGCCGGGGAGTCCTCAGGGCAGACGTGTGGAGGGGGCCAGCCTGGGGAATTGCCTGTGGGTCCCCTGCCACCTGCTGACTCTCCTACATGCTGGGCGGCCCCCTGAGCCTCCCCCTAGCCAGCCCGGGTCAGTAGCCCTGCCTCGTCCACACCCAGGTGCGGTCAGCCCCCGCTTCCTGTCTGAAGATGTCTGGCGCCCCCGCTGCGTGCGGAACACCCACAGAGGAGGGGCACGCACCGTCCACAGGCTGTGCCCAGCTGGACGCACGTGGCCTGGCCCCAGGCCCCCATGGCCTCCTGAGCCCACACCCCACCGGAGAAGATGGCACCCCCGGGCTGAGGTGGGGGCACCGTCCAGCAGGAGCCAGCAGGTGCTGGGGAATGCTCAGTGTGGGGAGAGAAGCTCCTCGCGGAGACGGGGGCCTCTGTACTGACAGCAGAGACACCCCGGGAACTGTCGGCAGGGGCCTTGCGTCTCTCCTGGGCCACCAGGCTGGTCTGCAGGAGGGGGTGCCCGGGACGCCCAATGGCAGCAGAGCCTCCGCAGCCGCCTGGAACCTGCTCCTGGACGCAGCCTGTGCCTCGCCGTGCCCTGCCTGGGCAGCTTGCTGCTGGCTCCGAACCCAGCCCCAAAGACCCCACACCCCGAAACCGTCCTCACCCGTCCCTGTGGTCCTTGCGGTGCGGCCCTGAGCTTGGGCGGGCCCCGGGGGTGGGGGCTCTCAGAGGGAACCCCAGCTGTGATGGCATTTCCACAGACAGGCCATGGGGTCAGAGTTGGACATGGCCGAGCACACGTGTGCGCATGCACACACACGCATGCCCGCGGCAGAGCGCCCTGCAAATCTCACTAGCGTGGGGGTGCCCCCCCACTCCCGAATCGAGGCCAGGCCCCAGGAGGCTCACTAGGGGCTCGGGGTGAGTCCCTGTGGCCAAGTTCCGTGCCACAGCGGGAAGCTGGGCCAGCTCGAGCGTCGCGGGGAGCCGCGGTCCTCGTTACCAAGCAGCGCGCCTCCCTGGACGCCAGTTGCCATGGTGGCCGCTCCCTGCCCAAGGTGCTGTGACGCCCGGGGACCTCGGGGAGCCTGGCTCTGTGAGCAGAGCTGGGCCGCGAGGGAGAGGCCTGGAGGCCGCACACCTCCTGCCCGGCCTGGCCTCTCTGTGGCCCCGCTGTCCAGGGCCCCAGGCTTGCTTCCCAAGTGGGTCAACAGGCCTGGGGCATGTGGGGCTCCGGGCCCCTGGTTCAGCCACAGTCTTCAGGGGCAACCCCCTCTTCACACCCCCAGGGCAAGCCCCTGACACAGACCCGCCCCCTCCTCAGACCCTTGGGCCTGCCGGCTTCCTGGAGCAGCCCCAGGCTGGGGACCCCCCCATCTCTGGGCCTTCAGGACACTCCCAGGGCCTGGGGATCCGAGTCTGTGACGGACACCACTGGCCCAACGCTGGGCCTCGTGGGCTCCAAGGCTGGTCTGGTGCCCTCCTGGGGCTCAAGGGAGTGGCCAGACCCGCAGCCAGGAGGACGGGTCCACCAGGAGTGGCTGAGTGAGGGGGGCAGCCTGTGGACTGACCGGCCCAAACCAGGGCCAGCGCGCTGCAGGGGAGTGGACACCGGCCACTGCCTGCTGGGGGCCCCCACACTGCCCCGGCCTGAAGGACAGGGAGCAGCCGGGCCGGGCCCTGAGAGTGGGGTGCAGCTGAAGGGCGAGCAGGTGCCCGTGGAGCCCTCCTACGGCGGGTCCATCTCAGAGGCCACGGCTGGGGGTTGGGCATGCCTGCCCACCCTGGGTGACCGAGTGGCTCCCCTGGCGTGCACTGGGCAGCCCATTCCTCTTCCCTCCCTTGGAGCCCCTCTGGACAGCTGCTGCACATTTTTTATTTTAGAATCAGAAGAAAGAATACAAGTGTCAAGGAAAATCCTTGCCACAGGGCACTGTCAGCAGGGGGCTGAGGGCTGCAGGCGGGAGGCGGCCATGCTGAGGCCCCACCCGGAACGGGGGGACAGAACCTGCCCAGAGACCCCCGAGGGGGTCCCTGACAGCTGGGCTCACCCGTGCCCATGGTGAGCTAGCCCACAGTGAGCCCGGGAAGCCACCCCAGCCAGCCGAAGCTGGGGTCACCTCCTGAGACCCTTCCTGGGGCCAGGTTCCAGGATGCATGGGCACCATGCTCTCCACCCTGCCCCTGGCCCACGCTCGCTGGGAGCGAGGTGGGGGGCTCATGGGCCCATCCCTGCCCCTGGGGAGTGGACGTGGAGGGGTGAGTGAGACCCGGAGTCAGGTGGGGGGCGGAGACCGTGTGGCCGAGCCTCCCTGGCTCTGGAGGAGGGTCCATCCTCTCTAGGCCGGCCAGGCGTAGGTCCCGGAATCCACCACCAGATGGCCGCACAAGCCCACAGAAGGGCTGCAGGCTCGCGGACCCTGAGGCCCAGCGGGTGATCCTGCTCGCGTCTGCCCTGCGGGGGAGAAAGCCCTCCGCAGCTGGAGATGTGCTCCCGCGGGGGTTTGACCGCGTCCTGCCAGCACCTCCCCGGGGTCCACCCTGGGGCTCATCCCCCCTCCTTCAGCCCCTCGCCTGCTCCCTGCTCGGGGTGCTGGTGCCTGGGGTGTGGAACCTCTGGTGGCCCCGGGCTGGCCCCGGGCTGCCCGGTTGTCAGTGGTCCCAGTTCCAGCCTGTGAGGCCCAGGCGCTGGGATGCGAGGGCCTGTCTCGGGGCAGGGCAGACCGGTGTCCAGGACTCCCCGTGGGCCAGAGTGGGCAGGAGGTGGTCGCCTGCAGGGTCTCCAAGGTGCCTGGGAAGCTGGCCAGGCAGCCAGGAGCCCCTGAGGCGGCAGTGGGGTGCGTGGGGGGGTGCTCTGTGCCGAGTGCCCACCGCCCTGGGCCTGGGGTGGGGGACGGCTGGGCTGCGGGCAGAGCCACCGCTTTGGGGTGACCTCACGGTGCTACCACAGAAACAAGCCTGGATTGGGGGGGTGGGCGGGGAGGAGCTGCACCCACGGTGGGCCCATGTGGGGCCCCACCAGCCTGGTGGCGGCTGGGGGAACCCAGAGCAGGTGAGGATGCCCCGGGCCTGCCCAGCCCCCGGGCGGCTGTGTCTGGCTCCCAGGGTCCCTGTGGAAACCGAAGGGGCTCCTTGTGGGGCTTGGGCCTGATTCTCCCCGAGTGACGTCTCGGCTTTAAATAACATCCCCAGGATTAACGGCGCTGGCAGCCCACGGCTCCAGGTGATTGGAAAAGGGTTTTATGGCCCCTCGGGTGAAATTGAACCTGCTCTGGACGTGTGTTTCCAAGATGAGATTTTCCTCCCTGGCGAAGGCGTCACGTTTCACTTAATTACCGTGAGCAGGGGCTCTCTGCTGCTCGTCAGCCATGCTGCCCGGGGTCGAGGCTGGGGTCCCTGCTAGCCCCCAAATTTCGGCACTCCCTGGTGCTGGTTTTGGGGAGGTGACCTCACTCAGCCAGGGGCGGGAGGGGTGGAGGGAGGCCCCAGGTCGGGGCGGGGGGCCTGGCCCCTTCCCTCCAGGCCCGTGAGGTGAGGTGGCCCCACCGGCCCACAGGGCCCCTGGCAGCAGGGGCTGGTGCCCAGTGTCCCGCAGTGGACTTCTCCCAGAGCGATCAGCTTCCTTTCACTTGCAGTAAACACTAGGCTGTACATCCCCTTTCCAATAGTTGAACTTATTTATTTTTAACTAAGATTAAATGTTCTCTGTCAGCTCAGGATAGCCCACTGTCCTGTCAGGCCTTGTCAAGGCTCGCTCTCCTGCTGCCTCCGAGGGCAGCTCTCAGGCGGGCACCCAGCCAGCGGCTGGGGCGAGGACAGCGGCAAAACCTCATTTGTCTGGGAAACTTGCGTCCCGGAGAATCCGCTTCCATTATCACTGCTGCCACCATGGACATGACCATCCCTGCCACCACCTTCACCACCTCATCCCCCATGGCACCCTCCTCCATCACCACCTCCACCATTACCACCATCACCTCGCCCACCGTCACCTCCACCATCACCGTCACCACTACCACCTCCACCGTTACCACCATCAGCATCACCAGCGTCACCTCCGCCACCATCACCATCACCACTATCACCATCAACATCACCTCCACCATCACCATCACCACCGTCACCTCCACCATCACCATCACCACCGTCACCTCCACCATCGTCACCTCCACCATCACCTCCACCACCGTCACCTCCACCATCATCACCTCCACCATCACCATCACCACCGTCACCTCCACCATCACCTCCACCACCGTCACCTCCACCATCATCACCTCCACCATCACCATCACCACCGTCACCTCCACCATCACCTCCACCACCGTCACCTCCACCATCATCACCTCCACCATCACCATCACCACCGTCACCTCCACCATCACCTCCACCACCGTCACCTCCACCATCATCACCTCCACCATCACCATCACCACCGTCACCTCCACCATCACCTCCACCACCGTCACCTCCACCATCATCACCTCCACCATCACCATCACCACCGTCACCTCCACCATCACCTCCACCACCGTCACCTCCACCATCATCACCTCCACCATCACCATCACCACCGTCACCTCCACCATCACCTCCACCACCGTCACCTCCACCATCATCACCTCCACCATCACCATCACCACCGTCACCTCCACCATCACCTCCACCACCGTCACCTCCACCATCATCACCTCCACCATCACCATCACCACCGTCACCTCCACCATCACCTCCACCACCGTCACCTCCACCATCATCACCTCCACCATCACCATCACCACCGTCACCTCCACCATCACCTCCACCACCGTCACCTCCACCATCATCACCTCCACCATCACCATCACCACCGTCACCTCCACCATCACCTCCACCACCGTCACCTCCACCATCATCACCTCCACCATCACCATCACCACCGTCACCTCCACCATCACCTCCACCACCGTCACCTCCACCATCATCACCTCCACCATCACCATCACCACCGTCACCTCCACCATCACCTCCACCACCGTCACCTCCACCATCATCACCTCCACCATCACCATCACCACCGTCACCTCCACCATCACCTCCACCACCGTCACCTCCACCATCATCACCTCCACCATCACCATCACCACCGTCACCTCCACCATCACCTCCACCACCGTCACCTCCACCATCATCACCTCCACCATCACCATCACCACCGTCACCTCCACCATCACCTCCACCACCGTCACCTCCACCATCATCACCTCCACCATCACCATCACCACCGTCACCTCCACCATCACCTCCACCACCGTCACCTCCACCATCATCACCTCCACCATCACCATCACCACCGTCACCTCCACCATCACCTCCACCACCGTCACCTCCACCATCATCACCTCCACCATCACCATCACCACCGTCACCTCCACCATCACCTCCACCACCGTCACCTCCACCATCATCACCTCCACCATCACCATCACCACCGTCACCTCCACCATCACCTCCACCACCGTCACCTCCACCATCATCACCTCCACCATCACCATCACCACCGTCACCTCCACCATCACCTCCACCACCGTCACCTCCACCATCATCACCTCCACCATCACCATCACCACCGTCACCTCCACCATCACCTCCACCACCGTCACCTCCACCATCATCACCTCCACCATCACCATCACCACCGTCACCTCCACCATCACCTCCACCACCGTCACCTCCACCATCATCACCTCCACCATCACCATCACCACCGTCACCTCCACCATCACCTCCACCACCGTCACCTCCACCATCATCACCTCCACCATCACCATCACCACCGTCACCTCCACCATCACCTCCACCACCGTCACCTCCACCATCATCACCTCCACCATCACCATCACCACCGTCACCTCCACCATCACCTCCACCACCGTCACCTCCACCATCACCACCTCCACCATCACGGCTCCTCCTGGTCTGCTGGGCACAGGACTGAAGTTGACCTGGGGAGAGCCGGGCCCTCGCACAGCCACTATCCAGTCAACCTTGGTGGCAGGGCCTCCGAGATGTTGGCAGATGTGGGCGGGTATGGACCCTGGGAGAGGGCCACACTCCTGGCTCAGTGCTCTGGAGCCCTAAGTGGAACTGGGGAGGGTTGGGTCATGCCCAGGGCCCAGAACACACATGTAGTGGGGGGCCCTCCCTGCCTCACCCAGGTGGCGGTGGCAGGGAACATATTGAGGGGTATTAAACCTCGCTTGTGTTTGGGAAACAATATTAACAAATAAAGATCTTAAATCTTTGTGACACTCTTGGTGACCAGAAGCTTAATATAGGAGCAGATAATAATTGCCTAATGATGAATAGCTGCGCTTAATAGTTCCTGAAGTGATTGTGGTGAAGAAAAAGTTAAATGAAAGCCCATCAGAATTGCCCCTGCTCTGCACACTGCGGGAACCTCGGTGCTGGCGGGGGGTGGACGGGTCATCCTGGAACCACACACGGGTGTGGTTCCCTGGACCCTCTGCTGCCCACTTCCTGGCCTGCGCCCTGGGCATGTGTGTCACCCACATACATAGGGTGAGGATCGCACGCTTGTCTGCAGAAAGCTGGGGGGTCTTGCCCAGTCCCTGGGCCGAGTGAGTGGAGCCTGTCTCCCTCCCTTGGGGGCTTATGGAGGGGCTGTTGGGTTGGTTCAATGGGCCCAGGAATCTCTGCCCAGTACCTCTGGGTGTCCCGGGTCTCAGGGCCGGTAGACAGGGACGTTCTCTGCCCCCGTGGGAATGGCCTCTGGGCCTCCGCCCACTCTGGGCCCTGTGAGTACCCCTCTGCCATTAGACTGATGCTCAGTCTCCTGGATCAGCCCACCAGTTCTCACTAAGGTGTGAGTGGTTGCTCAGTGCTGCCGTAACATAACAGGCCTGCAGTCTCCGGAAGCCTTCACCTGAGGGCGAGGAGGAGGGCAGCTCCAGGCAACAGAGGCCCGGCACTGGTCGCCTGCGTCTCTGGACCCTGCCAGCCCTGGAGAGCCAGGAAGCCCACAGCCCTGGGCTTCCCTTCAGTGCCGCCCTTCACACTGGCAGTGTTTCCCGACCTTGGTTTCTGGCCCCACCTGGCGAGACTCTCAGCTGATGCTGCCATGTGACCCCATCACCCTGGCCTCAAGGCAGGCTCACCTGAGCCACTCCCCTCCTCCGAGCCCTCAGAGGCACCCAGTCCGCCGTCCAGGGCCAGTGGTTCCCACTTAGCCAGCCCCAAGGCAGTGTTGGGAGAGGGAGGCCCCAGGCCCTGCTCCGGGCGGGCGGGTGGCCGCTCAGGCCTGCTCCTGAGGCTCTGATGAGAGTCCACAGTTTTCAAAGCACAAGCTAAGAGCAGGTGGAGAGACAGAGAGAAGACTGCAGCCCACAGGCAGGGCTGGGCAGAGACCCCTGTCGCTCAGCACAGACAGCTGGCCGCGGGTGGGGTGAGCAGGTGCGTCAAGGCCTGGGTCCCGGCACCGCCACCCCCCTCCACCGCTGGTCTCCTACCGTGGGGGGCTCCACCTCCCTCCACCAATCTAGGGAGGATTTAGCTTAATTAAAGTGGTTGATTTGCATTCAATTGATGTAAGATATAGTCTTGCAATCCTTATCAGGAATTAAGTAAATCATACTTGCTTAAGGCTCTGAAGGCTCTTGGTCTATCTAAACTGTTGGTCTATCAGCCTTGTCCCCAGGGCTCCCTGGACAGGCAAACTGAGGCCCCGAGAGGGTGGGGGCTGCCCAAGGCCCGAAGGCAGAAGCTTGGCCCCTGGCCACTGCCCCACCCATGTCCCGTCCACAGTCCAAGCTCTCAGGTCCAGACTGTCCTGACCTCTGGCCCAGGGTCACTGCTCTGAACGACCCCTGGCCGGCGCCCCACCATCAGCCTGTCCTGGTCCTGTCCGGAGGTGTCGGTAGCTCAGACCTTTCTGGCTCCCTGGCTGGGGGTCAGCCTTGTGGGGGGATGGCTCCCAGGCTGGGGTCAGGGTCTGGGCTGGGGAGTGGCGGCCCACGGGCAGCTGCACAGGCTCGGCAGGCAGGACCTGTGTCGGCCAGTCGGCGGCACCGGGGTCCCCAGGGCCCCGAAATGGACAGTCCTGGGGCTCTGCCCCGGGGCCCAGACACCCTTGGGTCCTCGGTGCCCAGGGTCCCCCCCACTCCGCAGCCTGGCAGACCCTCCCCCTGAGAGCTTCCCTGTTCGTGCTCAGGAACTCAGGGTGAGGGAGCTGATTCACTGGTCTGTCTGACGAGGCCTCCTCATTCATAATTCATCCCTGCTAATGACCTTCCCGCCTCTGAGGCATTGAAACCGTCAGTGGGCTGGGGGTGGTGGGAGGCAGCTGGGGGCCTGGGGTCCCTGGGGTGGGGTGCTGCCCTGAGGGGCTGGTGTGGAGCCCTGTGCGGGGTCCCCGGCTCCTGGCCTTGACGTGAGACGCTCCAGAGGGTGGGTGGGACCCGGCAGGGGACCCGGGTGAGGGGTCTGTGTCCTGCGGTCAGCAGCTGTGGGTGTGGTCTGCGGCCAGGCTGGCCCACCCTGCGGACCGTGGCAAACACAGAAGAGGAGGTCTGGGGGGAAGGAGGCTGGGAGCTCATCTTCAGGGTGATCCCACAATGTTATGTCGAGAAGTAATGGCGTCCGTTCTTGCAGGGTGGGCCTGGGCCATGGAGCAGGGGCGTTATCACCTTCTTTCACAGTCGAGGATGCATGCTGGAAGGGGAGGCCCCAGCACCGGCCACGACCCCCCTCCAGGCTCTTTCCCAGGCTCATTCTGCAGACCAGGGCAGAGGACACGGCGGGCCCCAGGGAGGCCAGGGCCCACAGATGCCCCCTTCCCGGGCAGGCTCCTGCCATCCCCTCGGCAGCCACGGACAGGCATCCTCCGTCCGGCACAGTCACAAAACTTCTAAGACTTAATTAAAATCAATCTCCGATTACTCAAATGCCATCGACTTGGGGCTCGACCAATGGGGAAAATACGGTCATCATTATGGGAAACGTCGATATGAGGGTATCCACCATTCGTCTACACAGAGCCGGCCGGGGCCCTCCTGTGCTCCAGTCCGGGGCCACCCATTGCCGGCTCGGAAGCCCTGTCCAGCTCTCCCGGGATGGGTGGCCCTGCTGCTCCCTGGCTGGCATCCCCGTGGTGCTGGAAGCGGGGCTGGCTGGCAGGCTGGACAGCTTCTGAAACAGTGCCTCCTGGGGTGGCTCCCCGGGGGCGACGGTGGCCATGGGGGTCCCCGGCTGTGTCATCTCACGGGGAGCCCATGGCTCCCACCCGGTCAGCCCCGTGGCCTTGACGGGATCCTCTCACTCAAGCAGGTTAAGGGGCCTGGAGCTCATCGGACGGCCGCTGGCCAGTGACCTGCTGGGACACTCGGGCCTCTGTGCCCTTTGGGTCAAACCGCCGGGTTCAGCCTCCCAGGGGAGTGAGGATGGAGATCAGGGCACATCCACAGATCCACGAAGTCCAGGAGGGAGGAGGTGACCCTGTGCTGGGTGGGAGAAGCCGTCAGCCACCCCTGGGCCTGTTCCTGGGGGCCAGGGACAGCCCCGGCGAGGCCTCAAGGGCAGCCCACGGTGGAGAGGGACCCTGGGAGACAGCAAGGGTTCCGGGGTAGGAAACCACCTGATCTGGTTTCTGTTTGTTCTTAGAGAAAAAAGTATCAGCCCTCACTTATGCCCTTAAAATAGAAAGTCGAGTAAAGCACTTCCCATACATGCAGCGAACACTCTACCGAGCTGAACTGTCGACGAGGGCGGGGGCGAGGGGGCGGGAGGTGAGGGGCTGGGCAGAGGGCGAGGGGGCCTTGGCTGCCTGGGTCCCGTCTCTGTCTGCAGTCCTGGGCCCCCATCCCCGCGCTTGTACCCCTGTGCCCGCTGGCAGTGGGAGGTGGGAGTGCTGAGTGGTCTGTGCCCGGGGCGGGGGTCAGGCTCCTCCAGGGTGGGCCCAGGGCTGCGGGGCCCAGGCTGGCTGGCGGCCGAGGGTGGAGGACGCGGGGCTGAGGGGCGGGGGCCCACGCTCTCTGTGCTGAGCCCACCACCCTGCGAGCTGCCTGCAGCCTTCACGGCTGGTCCAGCCTGTGTTGTGCTGACTCTGTTACTTTAATTAATGCCCAGCTTCCTGATGCCTAATTAAACTGGAATTGCTCCACGTCTGTGTCCTGTTAGATACAAGTTAACGCAACCGTGGCAGTGGCTGTGAAATGAGGCTGGCGTGTCCCTGGGGACAGGCCCGGAGCACACCAGGAGGCGGGATGAATGGATGGGTGGCCGCGCCCGGGGACGGCACCCAGCCCGGGCCCGGGAGTGGCCCTTCACTGGCCCACGTGCTGGGGGGCCCAGCACAAGGGAACCTGGCACCTTTGGGCCCTGGGGGCACCCGCCAGCTTCCCCCCTCCTGAGGGGAGTTGTTTTCTCCCTGCTGACACTGTCTGTTCGGATTGCCTGAGAAGTTCGTGCCCCTGTAAGAAAGAAGAACAGGAAATGCAGAAAAATTAGAAGAGCGAAATCACAAAAACAGGTGCCCCTCCGCTGTCTTGGACTCCCGCAGCCATCACTGGGACAAGGTCCTGGAGGTGGGGGTCCCGGGGGCAGGCAGTAGGCCCAGAGGCCAACAGTGGGGAGCCCTGTGCCTTAGGACCCAGCTATTCCAAGCAGGACCCCTGGGCAGGGATGGCAGGGCTGGGAGCCAGCTCGGGGCATTCCTGCCCTGATGGCCCACTGACCACAGCAGTCCTCACGGGCGCTCTGCCAGGGGCCAAGGGGGCCCTGCCTGGTGGGCCTGTCACCCCTGAGTCTTGGTTCCGCTCCAGGAGGGACTGGGTGGCAGAGGAGTGAGCCAGTGGGAAGGCCACCTCGTGGGCACAGGCTGCCTTGGGGCTGGGCTCCCACAGCGGCCTGGTGGGGGGCAGGCCACCCTGGGCAGAGGGCAGAGGTCGGGGTGGGGGCAGCGTGGGCCCCGCTGTGGGGCCAGAGCTGGTGTCCAGCCGGTGGTCATCGCTGCCCACCCTCCGCCCAGACGCCAGGACTCTGAGCTGCCCTGGGACGGTCCCAGCCCTGAGCCCGAGGCCGGAGGAGTCACCCCCTTCCCTGCGGGAGGGAGACCAACCCCCTGGCAGGCACAGGAAGAATGGGAGGCGGCCAGCGTGGACCCCAGAGGCGGGCTCCGGGGGCCTGGCTGCAAGGAGGGGCAGGGCCCGCCTGGGGTTAGAGCGTAGCCCTAGAGCCTGTGGTCTCTGGGCCTGTCTCTCCCTGTGGCAGGTACCTGGGTACCTGTCTTTCCCCTGTCCTCCCTTCAAGCATGAGGGGAGGTGACCGGTCCATGGGCTGAGAGATGGTGCCCAGGGGCCTGGCTTCCTGAGAAAGACCCAGCTGGGCTGGGGCCTGGATCTGACTCGTCTCACTTTCTAACCCGAATCCAGATCCGATCCAGAGCCGCTGGCACACAGGATGGTGACTGGGGCCCCTCACACCGGTGAGCTCTTACGGGCACCACAAAGCCCACAGGCCCCCACGACCCGCGAGTGGGCCTTCCTTGCTGCAGCAGCAGCGCTTAGCGGCTTTGTGTTCAGGAGGAGGCTCGGGCCACATTTGCTTGACCCGGCCTGTCTGCCTGGGAGGCCATGAGCTGCTCAGGGCATGTGCCAGGCACACAGGGGCACATGGACCATAACGCAGAGCCTGCTGAAGGTCCTGGGGGCGGTGCTCGGCAAGCCGCTGGAAGGGGCAGGGGCCAGCGGGGCGGGGGGCACCCGCTCCCACCCTCCACCTCACGCGGTTGCCACAGCAGCCGAGGAACAAACAGGCCGACACGCTCCCCCCCGCGTGCTTTACAGCCCTCGTCCGCCACGAACGCTGGCTTCTGTCGGAGCGGAAGATTCACAGAATGACCGCGACTTCTGATGTTCAATGGTCCCGTTCCCTGGGGGGGGCCTGTGAACTGCCCCTTGTACCCCCAAGACCCCTGACGCCACCTCAGCCCTCTCCCCACCCTGGGCCCCCCTACCCGGGCCCTGGAGCGCTCTGAGTGCTGCACCCCGACTCCCAGCTGCTAGCCGGGCAACCTCAGTGGTCGCGGCAGCCAGGGCTGGGGGACCCCGGCCCCGGGTGAGGGGCTGCGTGCCTGCCAGGACCCGGTCCCCAGGCTCAGGCGCCCTGGGGCTCAGCTCCCCCTCCCGGAAAGAGAGTGAACGAGTAACTGGGTTGCAGAGAAAATTCTGGCCCAGAGATGTGGGTACCTGGGACAGCGCCGGGGCGGGGCGGGCGCGGGAGGCTCATGAGTTGCGGCCTCACGTCCCTTCCTTACGGTGCTGGCAGAAGATGTTCTCTGATTAGTCCACTGAATTATGAATTAGGTTCCGGGTCCCTGTGCAGCTGTTCCCGGCTTGTCATCCCCACCACTTTATTTCCCCATCTGCTTATAAAGCCAGGAGCTCCGTCCTGCAATAAACACTTCAAACGCTTTTTTTAGGGGCTAATTAATCGTGTTGCATTTCTCCGACACAGCAGCAGGCCGGACCTGCCCCGAATTCCCAATGCAGGCAGCTCCCTGGGGCCTGGGGGGCGAGGGGGCTGGAGTGTTGTGGGCCCAAGGCTCGCCCCCCCCACAGGCAGCTGCCTCCCCTGTTCTGGCTGAGTTCTTCCCCCGCCCCCTCCCTGGGCCACTGGGCACTCCTCCCCTCAGCTCACTGTGACACATCCAAGGTCAAGTTCATGCTCCTCCACATCCCCCTGTCCTTGCCACTGGCAACACTGACTGTGCCCCGCACCCCAGCACCCAGCCCCCTTGGTGCCCACACTCACACCTCCCGCCCTCGGCCACGCGGTCCCCGTGCCCTGAGCACCCCAGCCCTCCTCCACCCAGGCTTCTCCCGCCCCGGAGACCCCGCTCCGTGTCCCCCCCCTTTAGTGGTGCCTCCTCCGCTGTGCACCCTGAGGCCCAGCAGAGAGCGTGGAGGAGGAGGTTTAAAACAATGACATTAATAAGAAAACAAAATCACAATTATTGAGTTACAAAACAGGGAGCTCCAGGGCAATTAAGAGACAGCAGCCATTTGGGCTTCCCGAGTGGCTCACAGTTGAGAATCTGCCTGCGACGCAGGTGATCCAGGTTCGATCCCTGGGTCAGGAAGATCCCCTGGAGAAGGAAATGGCTACCCACTCCAGTCTTCTTGGCTGGGAACCTCCACGGACAGAGGAGCCTGGTGGGCTACAGGCCATCGGCTGCTGAGAATCAGACACGACTGAGCGGCTAACACGGGCTAGCCATTTGACTGTGCCCGATGCGAGGTCCCGGCTTTTGACCCAGTGGAGTCCACCTGGGCTCTGTTTTACCCCAGTAAGAGGTTTGCGTGTTCAGCCCATGGCCAGGCGCCTGGGTCCCCATGCAACCTCCATGGGACCCTGGAGGTGTCTGTCTGCAGATCAGTAGGGCTCCCATGGGCCCTGCGGTCTTCATCTTCAGACCATGTCGGGGGTGGAGGCTCAGCTGTGTCCCCCAGGAGAAGGTCTTGTCATCCAAAGCATAAGCTGTGGAGCTGGGCCTCCAGGTCTGGGGCTCATGGGTGCCCCCCCTGACCGGTCAGCTCAAGTCACACTGCGGGCACTGGGTGGGCTTTGCTCCTCATCCCATCAGCCCAGGGCCTGGGTGCCCTGAAGGGTGGAGGATGCTCTGGCTGGGGGGTGGGAGGGGGGCAGGGTGG
>SJYT01084516.1:239749-272856 GCA_006410635.1 Cephalophus harveyi
AGGCGGGGCGAGGGGGAGGGCTGCAGGGCGGGGGCGAGGGCAGGGCTTCCCAGTGGCTCAGCGTAAAGAACCTTCCCAGGCGACCTCCCCGCGGCCTGTGCCCCGGAGAGGCCAGGCTCAGCCGGCCTGTGCCCGCAGGCCCCTCTTCCGAGCGGTGGGCCATGAGCCTTGGTCCCCTAGGCTGCTCCCCACTGCTGCGCTGCCCCAGCCCTTGCTCTCTGCTCCGAGCCTCCGCCTCTCGCTCCTCTGGGTGACAAAGTCCTTCCTTTTTGAGCTCACGTGTCCACCCTAGAGGCGGGTCTGTGACCGCCCAGCCCTCGGGCCGCGTGGGCTCGTCCAGGCGCCTGGACGCTGCACCCCCGTGACCTTGCTGGGCTCGGGCCAGGACGCGTCCTGAGCACCCGGCGGTCCCTACCCTGGTCTGCCCGCCTGCGCCATGGCTGTGGACAGCTGCCCTGTCTGAGGCGGTCAGGCAGCCCGGCGAGGTCCGGTGGCAGTGTCCCTTGGATCTAGCCGTTCAGAGAGGCGCTGGGCTCCACCCCCGTGTCTGGCCCTGCCCTCCCCTGAGCAGGCTCGAGGGTCCCAAGGGCAGTGCCTGGCTCCGAGCCCCGGGTGCAGGGCCTCAGGGGCTCAGGGCTGGGCATGGAGACAGGTGGCTACTCTGAGTCGCTGGCACAGAATCCCGCCTGGGGGTCGCAAAGAGTCGGACACGGCTGAGCGACTGAACTGAACTGAACTGAGAGGGGCTTCTGTCAAGGTGCTGCTAAGGCCTGGAGGGAACGCATGGCCAGTGGCTGGAGCTGGGTGGGGCCACCTCTGGGTGCAGACTCAGTTCAGTTCAGTCGCTCAGTCGTGTCCGACTCTTTGCGACCCCATGAATCGCAGCACGCCAGGCCTCCCTGTCCATCACCAACTCCCGAAGTTCACCCAAACTCACGTCCATCGAGTCCGTGATGCCATCCAGCCATCTCACCCTCTGTCGTCCCATTCTCCTCCTGCCCCCAATCCCTCCCAGCGCAGGGGACCCCTAACTGTGTCTAACCTGGAGCCCCCCCTTCCTGGCTCTGCCCCAGTGTGTGGCGGGTGCTGCCAGGCGCGCCCTGCTGTCTTCCAGCTCTGTCCTGGGCCTTGTGTGTGGGCTCGGGGTGAGGCCAGAGCCGCCCAGGACAGAGCCGGCTGCGGGTCTCCACTCCCCAGTTGCCTCCTCTGAACTGGGGCCCACTAGACAGTGTTCACAGGGGGTGCCCCATTAATGCCCACTGGGTGAAGGAAGGGCCCTCTGACCCTCAGGTGGGGGCCCCCGTGCTGGCACCACTGTCCACCCAGCTCCGTGTGGAGCCGAGCTTCCGACCAGGGCTGCAGACCTGCCGGTCTGGGCCTCGTGGAGTTTTCTGACAAGTTTGTTTTCATTCTGTTTTGTATGGACACCTTCTACTTGCCGCCTGCAAGGCTTGTTTTCCATTTCCAGTGGTGCTGTAAGATTTCCTTTCAAAATATAATCATTTAAGTGAAAAAAAATCCATTTGAAGAAAACCCTCCAGTAAACAATAGTGAAGCAGGTGGGCGGATGCAGGATGGAGTGGAGTGAGCCTTGGTGGTGGGCAGGGTGAGGCAGCGGGTGGTGTAGGGAGATGGATAGGAGCTGTCTCTTATACACATCTTGCCACTGGCAAAGGGCGGGAAGGGGAGGGGCGGGAGAGGGCGGGGAAGGGGAGGGCCGGGCTGAGGAGCCCTCTGCTGCCCCGGCACATGGGCCTCCGTGGCCACTGTCGGGAGGTGGAGGCCCGTTGGCTCCTGCGCGAGAAAGTGGCCGTGGCCTTGCCTGTCCAGCCCTGGGCTCCCCTGGGCCTCACGTCTGCTTGTGCCCTCAGCTGTGCCCAGGTGTGCTCGTTATGTGCCTGCTAACCTTCGGTACATGTATTCATCCAGAGGGCGTCTAGGAAAGGAGTGTTTGGGGTGTCTGGGGCGCCCTGAGCTGGCAGGCGGCTGCTCCCGGAGCCTGCGGCCCACACAGCTGGAGGGGTTGGCATGAGGGGCTGCAGTGTATTCAGAGCAGAGAGTCACTTGCTTCCCGCCGCACGTGTGCCCCTCGGGGGCCAGGGCCTGCCTGACCCCTCCCCCGGGGCAGGCGCTCTGCCTGAGGCTACGCTGGGCTCTGGAGGTCTCGCTGCCCTGAGACCCTGAGGACCCGGCCCTGAAACCCGGGACCACCGCCTCTCAGGCCCTGCTCCCGGCCCCGCCAAGGAGGAGTCAGAATTCCCAGCTTCCTGGAAGGAGGCCCTGGGCACAGCTTCATTTAATCCGGAAGACCGAAATGCTGGGGTGCAGTGTTAGCGCTGATGGGTCGGCAGGCAGGAGCTGGAGACCTGCCCTAAGGACCGCACAGGACTGGGGACTGGCATGGCCCGCAGGGAGGCGGGGGCCACTGAGATTGAACCCCAAGACACGGTCGATGGTCTGCCAGGCCCTGGCCTTCTCCCAGCTTTCACCCTTCTTTGAAGATTGATCTGTGGGGTCTCGGGAGTGGCTAGGAATGGGCCTCCTCCTCCAAGAAGCCTCCCAGAGATATCGCCACACCTGGGCTTCCAAGATGCAAAACACTAGAGTTTATTCTGAAGACATGGATTGGGGTAAAACAGAAGGAGCTCTCCGGGGAAGAGAGAAGGGCTTGTAAAGGCAAAAGCCTCTTGTGCTAGACATGAGAAAGAAACATGTGTCTTCATGGGTGGCTGTCACGAGTTGTTTTAGGGTAAGTATCCAGTAAGCGCCTTGAGTTCCTGGCAGGCATTCTGGGCTCAAGACGTCAGATTCCACCCACCTGCACTCACCTCCTCCATGGCTCTTGCGGCAACACCAGCTGTGTCTTACTTTCTGCCCACACAGCAGCCTGGGGAGGACAGGGAGGGCACCGGCGACACGGGCTGGCCAGCGCGCGCCGCCCCGAGCCTCTCGGGCCTCGCACACGCGTGGGCCGAGGCCGAGAGAGGCCTTGGCTCCCCAGGTGCTCTCGGAAGCAAGCAGACGGCCCCAGGGACCGGGACCCCGGGGTGTCTGAGGCACAGCGACCCTGCTCCCTCCCTGGGTGGGGTGAGCAGGGCCCCAGGCCTGCAGGGCAGCGCGGCCGCCGGCGGGCTGCTCGGCTGTCCATTCATCAGCCCGCAGCTCCCCCACCCCAGCCTTTGAAGCTGCAATAAATATTGATTTGGGCAAATCGATGTGTTTCTGAGGACCAGCTCGATAGCAGAGTTGCAAGGATCAGGGCGAAGTCACCCACTTGCTGGGCACCCCCACTGAGCCGGGGCTATGTGCCCACCCAGGGGCCAGTGCGGGAGCCGCGCCTATGTGAGCGGGGGCAGGGGCTTCCCCTGTGGCTCAGACGGTGGAGAATCTGCCTGCAGAGCGGGAGACCCGGGCAACGGTAGCCCTCTCCTGGCCGAAGCTGAGTGACCTGCCTCAGGCCAGCCGCGTCTAGGTGTCTCCTGTGGGCCGTGGGCTTGGTGGCTGAGGGTCTAGGCCACAGTGGAGGACCCCTCCTTGGGGCCATCTCTGCAGCCCATGTGACAGGGAGCCCCCCGAGACAGGGACCCCCCAGGACAGGGAGCCCCCCGGGACAGGGCGCCCCCAGGACAGGGGGCTTCCATCTCCTCCCCTCCGCACTCACCCG
The DNA here is from genome assembly GCA_006410635.1 of Cephalophus harveyi. Classification (NCBI taxonomy): domain Eukaryota; kingdom Metazoa; phylum Chordata; class Mammalia; order Artiodactyla; family Bovidae; genus Cephalophus; species Cephalophus harveyi. The sequence goes on from SJYT01084516.1 coordinate 243,414, forward strand.
GCCCAGCCCAGGACGTGGCGTGGATGTGGCGCCCTCCCCAATGTCTGCACCCTCCCGGCAGCCTCTGCCTGCCCTAGCCCCTCCAGCTCAGCCCCTTCCTCCCCCAAGGAGTCTGACCCCCCCAGCTGGCCCCAGGCCCCTCCCGTGGTGCACACACCCCCCAGCTGAGAGCTGGGCCTCTGAGCTCACACCTTCCTGGAGCCGGACCTCAGAGGGTGCACTCGGAGTCGATCCTGGAGGGTGGGACGCAGGTGGGCAGGACCACTCCAGGCCACCTGGTGGGGGTACGGCGTCCCTGCCTGTCTCCCACTCTCCTCACCCCCCTCCAGGCATCTTGGAGGGGTCTCCAGTGTTTTTGGCCTCCCCCCTTCTCCCAGAACTTTGAGGCTAGGTCTGGGGCACTCTGATGGGCGGCTTTATTTACGACAGTTTAGGAAATGCAAACGTGATGTTTCCAGCCAACAAGCCCAGATCGCTCGCGCAGCCCCATTAGCAGGGAAGCCAGCCTGTGTACATCACACTCCCTCTGCCACAGTGGGAGCTGAGGCAGCGGTTTTACGACCCCATAAAACTTTGGGAGTTTATGGCTATTGAACAAACATGTAATCCGATGCTTTAGGTTCAATATATGTAGCCAGAGGCGTCCTGAGCTGGTGGGGCTGTAGCCCCTAGCCAGGCCAGGCGGTGGAGTGCTGAGACGGGCAGGAGCTGAGATGTGCAGGGGCTGGGGAGTCGGGTGGGGACTGACCAGCAGCAGGGCGGGGGTAAGACTCATGGAGGCCGCCCTGGGCTCTGTCCTTCCACACAGTGAGCCAGAGGGCGGGCAGCAGCGGGTCGGCCTGCAGCCCCCGGCAAGGGGCCAGGCTGAGGGTGCTGAGGTAGGAAAGGCAAGTAGGAAAGTGAAGTCGCTCAGTCGTGTCCGACTCTGTGCAACTCCAGGGACTGTAGCCCGCCAGGCTCCTCCACCCATGGGATTCTCCAGGCAAGAGTAACTGGAGAGGGTAGCCATCTCCTTCTCCAGGGGATCTTCCCGACCCAGGGATCGAACCCAGGTCTCCTGCACTGCAGGCGGACGCTTTACCGTCGGAGCCCCCGGGGATGTGGGCATGGCAAGGGGAGTGTGTGCCTCCCAGAAACAGGGGCCCCCAGCCGCCGGAGGGGCCGCAGGACAGGCTGGGGAGGGGCCAGTGGCTGCACCGACCCCCCATTCATCCGCCGGCCACTGCTCCACACGCTGCCTGTCCCTCCATCCTTCCATCCGCCCCCCCCCCGTCAGGCACTGGCCCGGCCACCCCTCCACACAGGAAAGGCCCCCCAACCCGGGGTGAAGCCTCAGGCCCTGACCACCTGGGAGGCGGATGTCCGGCCTGCCGAGCCCTGGAGGCTGTGGACGGGCCCCTCTGTGCTGCCTGGAGGGCGGGCGGCTGGCGAGGGCGTCTGGGGCTCCCGGGTGGGCAGTGGGTGTTTGCCGGCTGCAGGCCCCGCCCCCCGGGTCTGCTCCCGTCAGGGGGCTGGCGCTCCTCCCGTCAAGGGGCTCCCTTCCCGTCGCGTTACTGTTGGGACTTTGCCGGGCTCGTCGCTGGCCTCCAGCGCGTGGTTCCAGCTGAGCCCCGGAATCCAGCTCCCAGCACCCCGCCTTCGTCCTCAGGAAGTCCTCCCCTTGGCCTGCGGTCAGGTTTGCCTGTGGGCTCTGGCTCCTCGTTCGTGGGACCCCCAGGATTCGGGACCCCTTGTCTCAGAGGAAACTGCCCCCACGGCCTGAGTTGCGGCTAGTGAGGTGACAGCTGCGGTCGGAGTGGGTGGGGGGGCGCGGAGCGGGCCGGGGACCCCCGCACACTCTCAGAGCCATGGCCGCCCCTGCTGGGCCTCCTCCGGTTGGGTGGCGGAGGGTGGGCGGTGCCCTGTGGAGGCCCACTTTGTCCCCGGGTCAGGCTTTTGGGAACCAGGAGTGGGGAAGGTGGCAGCGCTGGGGGAGCCCCCGGAAGTGGACAGGGAGAGACGTGCAGGGAGAGACGCGCACGAGGAGGGGGCCGGGCCCACGAGGAGGCTCCTGGGGGTGGCGCCGGGCATGAGGCGGGGCCGGTGCGTGGCCTGGACAAGATGGGGCTGAGCTTGGCGGACTGGTACATCTTTGCCCCAAATCCTGATGATTCAGGGTCGGGAGGAGAAGCAGGCTTGGCCGGTCATGAGGACAAAGGCCAGAATGAGGCCACCGAGTCCACAAGTCTGCAGGGTGGCAGGATGCTGACTCGGATGCCAGCACTGGGCACGCTCCCAGCGGTCAGGCCAGGGCCCAGAGGGAGACGGGGGGTCGGTCTGCTGCGGGCACGGGGCCCGAGGCCCAGGAAAAGGCGAGGACTCAGGGGTGGGCGCCCGAAGCTGGACGTGCGCCTGATCGTGGATGCAGGGAGCTGCCCTGGGCGGTGGCCGGCGGCTGGGGTCAGCCTCGGGGGAGGGCCAGGCTGTCCGATGTCTGACTGGCCGTGACACGTTCCTGGGACGGCTAGCTGGGTCCCCTGTCTGCAGGGTGGGGGCCAGTGAGCAGGCTGGGCAGCGTGGGGGCTCGTCACTCACTGCTGCTAACTGTGGGGACGGGGCGGCCCCCCGGCCGCTGTCCTGGGGGGCTCGGGGGACTCCGGTGGGGGCTACCCCAGCGCTGGGTGGCCAGGCAGCTCTGCTCGGCTGGCACTGGGCCCGCCGTCCAGGAAGCTCCAGACTCGGAGCTCCTGGCCCTGAGCCCGAGGTAGGCGGTCCCCAGGGAGGGGCTCCGAGAGTGGGCCCCGCCCCTCCCCGGCAACCTCGTCCTACACGGGGACCGCCGAGCAGGGCCTCCGCCTCCCCAGATGCTGGAGGGACGTCATAAGAAGCACGCGTCCTGCCCCCATCGGCCGGGTCCTGGGCGCAGTAGGGGACCTCACCCTAGCCACCTTGCCCTCTCCCGGGCGTCCCAGCCCCACGTGTGGCCTTGGGCACCGGCGGCCCGGACAGACGGAGTCTGCTCGCCGGGATCCCTGGGGCCGAGCCGAGCCAGGCAGACCCTGTCGAGCCAGGCCCTCGATGTGGTTGCCACTGAGCACCGTTTTTGTGCCGCATCCCGTCAGGTCCCCTTCACGCAGCCTGGCGCCCTCTCAGCTCAGATGTAAGCAGCTTTGCTGCTGTGCAAACACAGCTAATCCCGGTTGGGTTTTGGGGATTGGAGGTGGGCAGCACTGGCCAGCATACCACCCGGGAGGAGGCCAGCCAGATGTGTATAAGAGACAGGCCCCCCACTCCCGCCAGGCACCGCCCCCAGGCACCGCCCCCGCCCTGCCCCTGCCCAGGGGGTGGTCCGGGAGCGCCCGTGTCCCACTCCCCGCTGGGCTACCCCAAGGCCTGTGAGTGATGCTCGTGGGGAGCGGGCCTTGGCGCTGCAGGGAGGGGGCCGACGGAAGCCCCCCGTCAGCACAGTCCGTCTGCTTTCCCTGGGACACACGCCTCTGCGGGGCTCTGGGTCTGTGAGTGCCCCACCGCGCCCTGAGCCCGGGCGGGGGTTGTGGCCGTGGCTGCCGTGGATCTGCCTTTGGAAGGGCGTGGCCTGTTCCCACACTCAGCCCCGTGTGGCCCAGGCACGGCCCGGGCGCCTGCCTTCACCCTGCGCTCACGGATCCTAGATCCTCGGAGAAGTCACCCTCGCGGGAGGCGGGCACAGCCCTGACCACAGGGGCACCTCTCCTCAGCCCCCAGCGCTTCCCGCCCTGAAGGATGGGTCTAACACCGGAGGGCCCAGCGGGTGGCCAGGGCGCTCCACAGGCCCTGGGTCTCACCAGCTCCCCAGCAGCGGAGGGGAGATTTATCTTCCCGACTTTATGAGGCATTGGCAGAGAGAGGCCGGGAGGCAGGGGCTGGTGCCGCAGGATCTGAAGGGAGGCCGCCGGGCAGGAGCGAGGGGTCGTGTGCCTGCCACGGGGAGCGGGGAGGCCAACCAGAGGGCTGGAACTGGGCTCGGGGCCCGGGGCAGAGCTCAGAGCGCTGGAGCGCTGGAGCCCCTTCCGTCGGGCGCCCGTCCACCACCCAGCCACCTCGCAGCTCCAGCAGCCTGGTGATCCCCACCCCAGCCACTGGGCCTGGATGTGGTCTCTGCCCGCCCTGGGCTCTGCTCTCGGCCGCGTGAGCCGCGGGGACGGGGTATGGGCCCCCCAGCTCTCCTGGGTGGCAGTCTTGGCCTCCGCCTCCCCTGAGGAGATGCCCCCTGGGCACCCCTGCCCCTCCCCCACCATCTCCTGCAGCCTGGGGGCCACTCCCCTGCCTATGGGCGGAGCACCCCCAGCAGCCAGCGGGGGGGATGGGGGCCTCTAGGAGCCCAGGCCGCGCGGAGGCCCTGCATGTGCTGCCCTCCTTCCTGCTGAGCCTGCTGTTGGGGACCCCGCGTCTGGAGGGTTTCATGGTGGGTACTTTCTGTGGCACCCGGGGCGGGGGCCCGGAGGGTGAGGTGAGCGGCCCCCCGAGCACTGCTGCAGGGTCAGCCTTGCCCACGGGCTGCACTCCCCCGCCCCGCCAGTGTCCCCTCCAGGCCCAGGCCTGCGCTCAGGGCCCGGGACCCGGTCTGGTCCGCAGGGCCTCCGCCTCCCCAGATGCTGGAGGGACGTCATAAGAAGCACGCGTCCTGCCCCCATCGGCCGGGTCCTGGGCGCAGTAGGGGACCTCACCCTAGCCACCTTGCCCTCTCCCGGGCGTCCCAGCCCCACGTGTGGCCTTGGGCACCGGCGGCCCGGACAGACGGAGTCTGCTCGCCGGGATCCCTGGGGCCGAGCCGAGCCAGGCAGACCCTGTCGAGCCAGGCCCTCGATGTGGTTGCCACTGAGCACCGTTTTTGTGCCGCATCCCGTCAGGTCCCCTTCACGCAGCCTGGCGCCCTCTCAGCTCAGATGTAAGCAGCTTTGCTGCTGTGCAAACACAGCTAATCCCGGTTGGGTTTTGGGGATTGGAGGTGGGCAGCACTGGCCAGCATACCACCCGGGAGGAGGCCAGCCAGATGTGTATAAGAGACAGGCCCCCCACTCCCGCCAGGCACCGCCCCCAGGCACCGCCCCCGCCCTGCCCCTGCCCAGGGGGTGGTCCGGGAGCGCCCGTGTCCCACTCCCCGCTGGGCTACCCCAAGGCCTGTGAGTGATGCTCGTGGGGAGCGGGCCTTGGCGCTGCAGGGAGGGGGCCGACGGAAGCCCCCCGTCAGCACAGTCCGTCTGCTTTCCCTGGGACACACGCCTCTGCGGGGCTCTGGGTCTGTGAGTGCCCCACCGCGCCCTGAGCCCGGGCGGGGGTTGTGGCCGTGGCTGCCGTGGATCTGCCTTTGGAAGGGCGTGGCCTGTTCCCACACTCAGCCCCGTGTGGCCCAGGCACGGCCCGGGCGCCTGCCTTCACCCTGCGCTCACGGATCCTAGATCCTCGGAGAAGTCACCCTCGCGGGAGGCGGGCACAGCCCTGACCACAGGGGCACCTCTCCTCAGCCCCCAGCGCTTCCCGCCCTGAAGGATGGGTCTAACACCGGAGGGCCCAGCGGGTGGCCAGGGCGCTCCACAGGCCCTGGGTCTCACCAGCTCCCCAGCAGCGGAGGGGAGATTTATCTTCCCGACTTTATGAGGCATTGGCAGAGAGAGGCCGGGAGGCAGGGGCTGGTGCCGCAGGATCTGAAGGGAGGCCGCCGGGCAGGAGCGAGGGGTCGTGTGCCTGCCACGGGGAGCGGGGAGGCCAACCAGAGGGCTGGAACTGGGCTCGGGGCCCGGGGCAGAGCTCAGAGCGCTGGAGCGCTGGAGCCCCTTCCGTCGGGCGCCCGTCCACCACCCAGCCACCTCGCAGCTCCAGCAGCCTGGTGATCCCCACCCCAGCCACTGGGCCTGGATGTGGTCTCTGCCCGCCCTGGGCTCTGCTCTCGGCCGCGTGAGCCGCGGGGACGGGGTATGGGCCCCCCAGCTCTCCTGGGTGGCAGTCTTGGCCTCCGCCTCCCCTGAGGAGATGCCCCCTGGGCACCCCTGCCCCTCCCCCACCATCTCCTGCAGCCTGGGGGCCACTCCCCTGCCTATGGGCGGAGCACCCCCAGCAGCCAGCGGGGGGGATGGGGGCCTCTAGGAGCCCAGGCCGCGCGGAGGCCCTGCATGTGCTGCCCTCCTTCCTGCTGAGCCTGCTGTTGGGGACCCCGCGTCTGGAGGGTTTCATGGTGGGTACTTTCTGTGGCACCCGGGGCGGGGGCCCGGAGGGTGAGGTGAGCGGCCCCCCGAGCACTGCTGCAGGGTCAGCCTTGCCCACGGGCTGCACTCCCCCGCCCCGCCAGTGTCCCCTCCAGGCCCAGGCCTGCGCTCAGGGCCCGGGACCCGGTCTGGTCCGCAGGGCCTCCGCCTCCCCAGATGCTGGAGGGACGTCATAAGAAGCACGCGTCCTGCCCCCATCGGCCAGGTCCTGGGCGCAGTAGGGGACCTCACCCTAGCCACCTTGCCCTCTCCCGGGCGTCCCAGCCCCACGTGTGGCCTTGGGCACCGGCGGCCCGGACAGACGGAGTCTGCTCGCCGGGATCCCTGGGGCCGAGCCGAGCCAGGCAGACCCTGTCGAGCCAGGCCCTCGATGTGGTTGCCACTGAGCACCGTTTTTGTGCCGCATCCCGTCAGGTCCCCTTCACGCAGCCTGGCGCCCTCTCAGCTCAGATGTAAGCAGCTTTGCTGCTGTGCAAACACAGCTAATCCCGGTTGGGTTTTGGGGATTGGAGGTGGGCAGCACTGGCCAGCATACCACCCGGGAGGAGGCCAGCCTGGGTCTCCTGGAGTCTCTTCCCTGCTGGGATACCAGTGCGCCCCTCTCCTGAAGGACCAGCAGGACACAGGGTGGATGGGGCGGGCCCTTCAGCCTGACACCCCGCCCTGGGGTCCGCTCCCCTCCCTCAGCCCAGCCCAGCTGCCCTCGCCTGGGTCAGGCTCCAAGCAGGCCCCTCAAGGGTTTCCTCGCTGGGCTATCCGCCCGCAGCAGAAACCGCAAAACCAACCAGAACACATGCAGCCCGCGGGCGACAGATTCAATTCGACTCCGCAAATATTGACTGCTGTCTAATCCCCTGCCCCCGGTGCCAGCTTCCTCCTCTGCGGTGCCGGGTGCGACGGCTGAATCAACACGCTTAATCCGGGCCCTGTTGAGGTCGCAGTGTTGCGGGTCATGGTGGGGGGCCCGCGGCCGAGCCGGGGTGCTGGAGCTGGGGTCTGACTCTCACCCTGAGTTGGAGACCCACAGCCGTGCCTGGGGAGGGTGTCAGGGAGGGGCGCCCTCCTGCTTCTCAGGCCCCCACCCTCCCAGCTGAGGCTGGGGTGGGCAGCTGGAGGGGTCCCCGCTGGAGGGCAGCTGTGAGCCTGGACCCCCGTGTGAGGGGGCAGCTGAGGCCTCCACAGCCTGGCCCCCTCTGTCTGCTGGGCACCAGGAAATTCATCAGCAATGGGACTGATGGATTAAAGTGGAACCGGGAGAATTGATTTTTCTTCCCTTGGGCACTTAAACGCTGCTCTCCATCAGCTGATCATCTCCTGGGCCAGCCGGCCCCGGGGACCGAGAGGCCGGCTCCAGCCCTGCGGCCGTGTGACGCTCTCCTCCTCTGGCTGGGTGAGGACCCTGGGCCGGCCCCAGCCCTGAGTGGTGGCCGTGCTTATGTGATGGGTGCATGGGGCGGGGGACTCTGCGTCTGCTCACTCACTGACTCACGCGTTTGACCGGCCCTGTGGCAGGGGGTGGTGGTCCTCGTGGGTGCACGGCGGCAGCGCTGACAGTCTGGGCCGGGTTTGTGGAGCCCCAGCACGTGCCCTTGGCCGGCTCAGGACCCACGTCCTCCTCTCCGCGGAGCCCATGGCTCCCGCCTGCCGCCCTCCGCGGCAGGAGCCCGGCATGGATCCACTCAGGCTGGCCTCCCCCTCGCACCTGTCTCTGGGCCTGAGCATGCGGCTGTGGCCCTGTGGGCCCGTCAGGCGGCCCTGGGCGGCACGGCGCCCAGGCTGGGGCTCAGGACAGCCCCTGAGTGGCCAGGGTGTTGTCACCACGGTGCCCAACCTCACTGACGGGCTTAGGACGGGCAGATGAGCCAGGGCTGGGCGTGACCTCACTGGGCTGAGGTCAGGAGGCCGTGAGGGGCCCAGGAGGCCTGGCAGGGGCCGTCCGGGGGGCAGGCGCTCCAGGGCCCTGTGGCCTGGGGGGCTGCTGGGTGGTGTCAGCAGCATTGACCTTGGGGGCTCTGAGGTTTGAACTCATCACAGACACCCCTCCACCACTGCCCCCCAAGGAAAGCCCTGCTGTGGTGACCCAGCCGGCCGGGGTGGCGCCTGGGGACGGATGCCGGTGGGGCGTGCCTGGGCGTGGTTCCCCCACGTTTGGCAAGCCGACCAGCAGAGCAAATGGAGGGGAGCGATGAAGCACAGAAGCCCTCTGACCCCTGATTAACATCCAGGCTGCTAACTCCCCTGGGTGAGACACCACCAGCCCACCCAGTGGTCTCCGGTAGCCCCTTCCCGCTGTCCTCAGGGGGGCCCACCGGACCGCAGCCCCCAACGTTCCCCACGGGCCCCACGGGTCACAGGGAGGGCAGTGGGCACCCTGAGGCCAGGCCCTCTGGGATGGTGTCAGATGGGTAGGCTAGATGCCTACCTGAGCTGCTGTCCAGGATGGACGGACAGATGGACACACGTGCAGGTGGGTGGCTGTGGGGCCCCAGACCCAGATCAGACCCAGTGCAAATCAACAAACCTGTGTGCTCGGCACCGAGGGCTCGGGGGTGAGAGGAGGTCGGAAGCGCAGGCCTGGACGGGGGCTGCCCTCAGGTGACCGGCCGACCGTCTGCGACCAGGGGAGGGCATGGAGCGAGCCCCGGCCTGAGCAGACACCGCCGCATGCTCCCGGATGGGCCCCGGAAGTTCAGGCTCCCGAGGGTCCCCTGTGGACGCAGCTGCCCTGAGGGCCCTGCCAAGCCCAGTGTGGCCCCCAGCCTCGCCGCTGCCCCCGGCCTGGGGCCTTGCCTGGAGCCTGGAGGGGCTGGTGGCCCCTGCCCAAGGGGAGGCCCGCCAGGTCCATCGCTCCACCACAGCATCCAGCCCTGAGGGGTTCCCAGGGGTTCTCACCCTCAGGGTTTTGTCAGACCAGCTGGAAAGGCACAGAAGCCTTCAGAGCCCCGACGGGGACCCCTGGGCAGGGCCCGCCTGGCCCCCAGACTGCTGGCGAGGGGCCTGCTGCCCCCGGCTGGGCCCCCCAAGCAGGGGCCCTGTGGACAGCTCCCGCCCCTCCGTCTGCCCCCAGCACTGGATCCTGCGGGGGGGTCGTGGCCGCTGCCTGTCTCCTCCCAGCCCCAGTCACCCACGGGTCAGGTGTCTCCAGGCCTTGGGGGTCTGGGGGCTGAGATCTGAGCGGGGCGGGCCCTGTCCCATCTGCAGCCTCCCCCTGACCCCTGATCCTCGGCATCCCCGTGGCCTCGGCCTCTAGGAGTGGGCTCCAGAAGCTGGCTGAGCCCATGGGACGGGCGGCCAAGCCCCTGGTCTGTCTTGAGGTTGGAATGCACGGCTCCCGGCCCTGGGTGGTGATGTGCCCAGAGGCCAGGGGCCTTCAGATGGGCAGTCCTCACCAGCCTGGAGCTGGGCACGGGCTGCAGGGTGCGGGGGACGCAGCCCTCCCCTCCACTGGGTCTCGTGAAAACCAGTGCCTCACGTGGAAAGTGCCAAAAGGGCAGGCCTGCTGTGAGCCCCTGCCCACGCTCCAAGGAAGGCAGAGGGAGGCCCTCCACAGCCGGGCCCCAGGGACACCGCCCAGGGCCTGCAACCCACCATCTACAGAGCAAGCAGGCGCGGGGCTGAGCTGTGAACCCTGAGCGGGTGAGAACAGCCTGCTAGGGGGAGTTTCGCACACACGATACGGCTCCATCAGCCAGCGGGAGCTCCCTGGCACCGACTCAGCTGTCAGGGAGCTCAGAGCCGCTGAGCCAGGGGCTGAGCACGGGGCGGGGGGCGGGGTGGGGGGGTGACACGGAAGACCCTGGCCGGGAGAGGGGTGACTCCGCCCCAGGGCTGTGCTACCAGGCGGGGGCCCCAGGGCGCCCCGGGCCAGCCTGACAGTGGCCGGGGCCTCAGGCCCAGGTCCTGTGTACTTGGCTTGTGTGTATTTCCTCCGAGTCCCCCGGCTCTTGGACAGCCTGGCCAGCTTTCAGCCTGCCCTGGGCCCTAGACGCTGTGGCTGAGCTCTGTCCCCACTGGGAAGCAGCGCTGGACTGGGGACACCATGCCTCTGGGGCTACAGGGGTGGGGAGCACCCCCCCCCAGCTTGGATGCCCCCCGCCTCTCCATGCCAGCACGCCCATCTCCACCACAACTATTCCAGCAGCTCCAGGCAGGCGTGGAAAGCCTGGCGCTGGCTCCATTGGCGTTTTGGGGAAATGGCTGCTCGAGGAGGGGCTGTCTGGCTGTGGGGGGCTCAGCCTCACCCCTGCACCACCCCCCCTCCAGGGGCTCTTGGCTCCGCAGGCTGCCTTCCTGCCTGGCACACCCCTGGCCACTGCCACCCTTCTCAGTGCGAGATTTCGCAGTGGAGGCTCCTCGCCCGGCAGCTTGTGTCTCACGTAGGGGATGTTTCCATTTTTACAGCAGATCCAAGCGCGGCCCCCGGGGGAGCTGCTGCCGCCCGCGTCAGAGGCTGGGGGGGCCGCGGGCCGCTCTGCCAGCCTCGGCCCTAATTGCTGTCACTCAGGGAACCAGCTCCAGCCAGGGGGGCGCAGAGTGACTGATGGCAGGGGCGGGCGGACGGAGCCGGGGGACACAGGGCAGGGCTCTGCTTGCGGGACGGGCATCTGGTGGGTGCCTGGTGGCTGGGCGGGGAGCTGGGCTGGACCCCTGGCCCTGTATGGGCCTGGCCTGGCCTGGCTCTGGCCCCTGTACCCCGTCCTCGGGCTGCAGCCACCCCACCATCGCCACTCCCAGACTCCACCTTGTTGCCAGGTGCTGCCTGCGGCCTCTGGCTGCATCTTTGGGTGGGGAGACACAGGCCATCCCCTGTCACCGTCCAACCTTGCTTGGGGCTGGTCTCCCAGGATGCAAGACTGTCCGAGCACAAGCATCCTCGGGAAGACCCAGGAGTCTGACGTCCAAGGCCCTCGCTGGCCAGAGTGCCTGCTCCTCGGTTCCTGAGACGCAGCTAAAGAGGGCTGGAAGCAGAGCTCTCTGTGATTCCCAAGTCAAGCGATGAGACGTCTCAGGAGGTGGAGGGCGACTCAGCCTCCCCCTCCCCAGAGCTGTGCGCCCGGGCACGCAGGGCGCTGCTGGGCTCATCAGGAGGCTGTCCCGGGCACTGCTGACCCTGCAGCCCCAGGGTCCCGCCAGCGCTGGTGGGCACAGGCTGGGAGTCCAGCCAAGGTGGCCGTGGGGGAGGCTGGGTCCCAGAACGCAGGGTGGGTGCTGGGCTGCGCTCCCCCCTGCCCGTGGCTGCCGTCTGGATGCGTCCCCAGGCTCCAGACAAGGAGGACTGGGCAGCTTGAGGCTTGGGGCGGGTGGCCTGGCACGGGGAGGTGTGTCCAGCCTGGACTCGGTGATGCCCACCTTCTTGCAGGCCTTGCAGTGACCCGGGGCACCTGGCTATCCTCGGTGGCGTGGATCTGAGCCTGGGGGGAGTTGCCCGCCAACCCCCCCTCCCGTGCAACCGGGCCCCCTGGGGCTCAGTTCCCTGGCCTCAGCAGCCCTCTGCCCCCGGGACACTGCTGGGGTGACGTGTGCCGTTTCTGGGTTCCCTCACAGCCCCCCTCGTCTCCCTGAGGAGGGAGCCTGCTGTGAGAGCCGGGTCCCGTCTGAGGCTCCACAGAGGTCCTGGCTCCTCCTCGGTCAAGACCCGTGTCCCTGGAACCTCAGTTTCCCTCCCTGGATGGGGCGGCGTCTCCGTCCCCTGCAGGCTTCCAGCTGCTGCCTGTCCCGCATCACCACACCTGGCAGGCCGGACGCCCACCTAGGAGTCAGGACCCCTGGTGGGCGAGGCTGCTGTCCTCCGAGGTGGGACCTCACTCTCACAAGCTGGATGTGCCTGTCCTTCCCCGAGTGACTGGCCCGTAGCATGACAGCTTCCAGGGGCCCAGCTGAGTCTGCCCGCGCCTGTCACTTCAAGCCTGGGCTCTGTCCCCCTGCCCAGCTGGGCCCCACCCCCGGATGCAGGAGTCTCGGAGGCGCCTCAGGCCTGGCGGTGGATCCCGAGCCCAGGAGAGGCGACGTTGGGAAGTGGACCTGGCCTGTGTCCAGCGAAGCCAGGGCCCTGAGGTCTGAGCCACTGGACAGACTCAAGGGCCGCCCTGGAGGTGAGAGGCCACCAGGCCCGAGGACATGCCCAGGCCCCTGAGGTCCAGCTGGCAGCCCAGCCTCCTGGTGGCCTGCTGTGCTGCAGGGGACCCCTCCCCGCCCAGCCCCGCCCCTCCCCCTGGCAGGGGCTGACCACAGAAAGCCCAGCTCCCAGTGGCCCCCGGGCCGGGCAGCTTGCACCTGCAGGAGGAGCCTGTGGCCAGCATCTCCTCCGTCCTAGCTCTGGTCCAACCCTGCCCGTCCTGGACCCCAGGCTCTGGGGGTCCCCCACTTCCTAATCTCAGCCCCCTGGGGCTTTGGACAGAGCCCCCTGCTGTTCAACATACTTGCACCCAGCGGACTGAGGTGAGGGGAATGCATCCGCCTGATCCAGCCCACCCCCCCAGTACCCAGGGCCTCATGCCCCGCAGTGCCTGGGGCTGTCCTCCCAGCCCCGGTGCTCAGGGCCCTGTGCCCACTGCACACACCGTCCTGGGGAGCCAGTGGTCCCTGGGGGGCCCCCACCTGGGGGGGGGCTGGCCCAGAGGGATGAGGTCCCCGCACCCCTGCTCAGCCCTGCAGATGACACCCCCTCCATGGCCCTGACGCGTCTCAGCGGGTTGCCTGTTTTAAATGTAGGTCTTGTTACTAATATTACTCAGGTATTATTACTCACCGACTCAGTGGACGTGAGTCTGCGCAAAGTCCGGAGATGGTGAAGGACAGAGAGGCCTGGCGCGCTGCAGTCCACAGGGGTCGGGCGTGACCGAGTGACTGAACAGCAGAGACGGCCGAGCCAGCGGGCGGCAGACCGCCATCGTCGGGACGGGGGCTGCTCCTCCTGGGCCCCGAGAAGGGGGGCCCCGTGGGGGCGCTGCCGCAGGAGCCTCTGTTGTTCCTGCTGGAAGGACAGGGAGGCTGGGAGAGTGGCCTCAGGATGCCAGGCTGTCCCTGCTTGTCTGGCCCCGCCCCTGGGCGACCAGGGAAGGGGGACGTGGCCTGCAGTGTGGGAACCCCAGGGTGGGGCTCTGGATTGCTGGCTGTGGATGAAATGTTGGGAGCTGGCTAGCTTGGGGCGGGCGGGTGGTCGCTCCAGGGTCAGTGAGGAGCGTGACAAATCAGAACACAGAAAATAGAAGGGGTGGGGAGCCCTGGGTCAGGGGCTGCTGACCGCCACCCCCAACCAGCCGGGGCCCTGGCACGACCCCTTCCTGAGAGGACCACGTGGGGCCTTTCCCACAGGGGCGCCCGCCTTCCAGCAGCTGCGGGGGAGCCGGTGCCGGCCCACCTGGGCCTCCGTCCTGTGGCCGCGATGACCCGCATGCAGAGACAGAGGGTGTGTAACCGGGACGCCCTCTCAGCAGATGGCCCGGCGCCTCAACCTAGAATGGAGGCCCGGACTATTTTTACGACTTTTAAACACGTTGACAGCACATACACTTACAAGGTGAGGGGTGGTGTCTGGAGGGAAGACGGCCTTTTATCTTCAACGTGGTCAAGCGTGTTCGTCGCTCAGTCGTGTCCGACTCTCTGAGACCCTGTGGACTGCAGCCCGCCAGGCTCTCCTGCCCGTGGAATTCTCCAGGGGAGATCCCTGGGGCGGATAGTCCTGCCCGCCTCCTGGGGATCTTTCCGGTCCAGGGACTGAACCTGGGTCTCCTGCGCTGCAGGCAGGTTCTTCACTGCCTGAGCCACCGGGGGAGCCCCTAATGTGGTGAGGTGCAGCACACCGCTCGCCCTTTGACCGTTCTCAGGTGTGAGGCTCAGCAGCGCGGATGCCCAGGCCGTCCTGCGGCCCTCAGCAGTCACCTCCAAACCTGTGCCCGTTACATGGGCAGCCCCACTGCAGCCTGGCAAGCCCGCTTCCTGCTTCTGCAACTCTGACGGCCCCAGGGACCTCTTGTGACTGGGGCCACGCCGCCTCGCTCCGTCCGTGTCTGGCCTGTGTCTGCTGCAGGCCTTTCACTGCCTGGCGCCTGGGCTTTCTGTGCCCTGCAGCACCGGGTGAGCGGACGTCCTGCTCTTGATTTCAAGGGCTGAGTCTCAGTTTTCAAACACGCGACGGCCTCTCTGGTTCTGCAAGGATTGGGCACTTGTGAGGAAGGGGTTCCTGCGACCTCCCGCGGAGCAGGCTGTGGACGGTGCCTGGATGGAGCCTGAGCCCTGGGGGCCCGCAGCCCATTCCCGGGGCCAACAGGACCGCCATGCTGAGTCCCACGGGCTGGGAGCACAGGCTCTGCTGTGAACCCCCAGGCCCGGGGACGTCTTCCAGAACCGCCGGGCTCCAGGTGGCCCCAGGACTGAGTGCCTGGGCCCCCGGTACCATGCCTCTCCTTGGTGAACCTTCCCGATGGGTGGGTCCCCGTGCCAGGCCCCAGGCCCCAGGCCCCAGTACTGTTGGGCTTGTACCCTCTGACTGGATGGACCCAACTGTGCTTCAGGGTGAGAAACCCCACGGAAGCGTCCGACGGGGGGTTGTGTTCTGCGCCTCGGTCCAGTCTGAATTCCCCCTCCAGCCCGGGGGGGTCAGATGGCCCCCTGCGCCCCGACACTGTGAAGGGACCAGGCAGGCCGCCTCCCCCGCGGGCTCTCTGGGGCCCCTGTCTCCTCGGGGCCACAGGCATTAGTCCTGCTTCTTCGTCTGCCGCCTGCTCACGTGTGCAGGACCTGCAGGGGTGGCCTGGCCTCCCGCTTGCCCGTCGGGGACCGGGCCGGTGCCTGGACTCTCACTGAGCCCTCGGCCAGCAGCGCGGGGCTGGCCTGCGCCTTCTACAGCCAGCTCGGCACGTGTTCTGTAGATGGCGAGCTTCTGAGAGTGTTTGGGGAGCCCTGGTGTGACTTTGGCGTGTGCTGGTGATGACCGCGGGGCGTCGGAGACGACAGGCTTTACAAATGGGAATCTGCTGAAATGCCCCGTTATGGAGATTTATGCTGGTCCTTAAATATCGGAGATTAATTTTTTGAAAACATATATAAAGTTAAGAGATTTATACCTGAAACAATACTGTACACTGTGGCAAGGAGGGATTAGAGTCAATTTATTTGTGTATTAGTCAAAAACTCAATTTCATATATTGTGCAGAAAAATTAAACCCTTTCTGCGTTTTATTACAAATTATGTATTCTCCATATATGGAGATAAATAATTGATAGGGTTACAGATACTTAATCTAGAAAATGTTTATTAGGAGCAGACAACTCATTTTTCATGTGTTTTCTTGAGGACAATATCGCACACTCTAAAAAATTAATGACCACGTTTTGCAAGAAGAAAAATGTCTACGCCCCAATTCTTTTGTTCAGCATTGCGCTCTAGCCACAGGCGGCGGGATGGAGGTGTGGGGGCCGTAACGTCCACCCCTGACCCCTCTGTGGGCACACGGGGCATCGTGCCCTGGGCCAGTGGAGCCTCAGGTCGGCGGAGGCGCTTTCAGAGGCTGTTCTACTGATTGCACGCTCCCGGCTTGTAGGTGAAGAAATCGTTGTCTCATAACAGCATCTGAAGATGGGCTCCCAGAGCCGAGAAATCATCGCCCGCTGACTCCCCGCTCATTGAACTGCTGGTCCAGGCCACCAGCCCTGTCGAGAGCTCAGTGCGTGGAGGAGGGCGGCTTCACAGTGGTGGAGGGGGCGGGGGTGCACGTTCTCAAGGCTTGCTGGGCCCGCCCGTCACGTGCTGTTCTGCCAGGGGCACCTGCTTGCGCCTGGAACTCTGCGAGGCCACCTGGCCCTGGGCTCCACCCACCCATCGCCCCAGCCCAGGCCTGCGGGGGGGCGACGAGAGAGGACCCGGGGTGGGGGGCGTGCTCCGGGAAGGGCGCACCACTGCCTGTGCCCTCTGCACTCTGCCCTACTGTGTGCTCAGGAGGCTGGGCAGTGGGTGGGGGCTGACCGGCCTGTCAGGCCTCCCCAGGGAGCCTAGGGTGGAATAAGTAACTATTAAATAGTGCTTATGAAAGAATAAATTTGGTATCTAACGGAAGTGTTGTTTCTATACATAGAAGAAAAAAGATTTAAAATAAAAACCAAAACAGTTTCAAAGGCGCCGTGGTATTAATTATTCATTTCTTGCTAATGAAAACATGCGTTTGCAGGCGACATGCCCTCCATGGGGCTCCCTGAGAAGCCTGGCCCAAGGGCTGGGGCAGGGGGCCTGAGCCTTGCTGTCCCCTCAAGTAAAATGGGGGACCAGGTACCCCCTCGAGGCTGCCAGGTGAGCACCTGCCGTGTGCCAGGCAGGCCGCTCGAATGCTGAGGACCCAGCAGGGGATAAGGGACGGCCTGGCCTGGAGGAGCGACCGGCGGGCGCTGGTCGCCAGGACCCCCCACCCCTCCACAGCCTGGCCAGGGGAGTGGGGGGGGGTCTGACCTGGGCGGGAGGGAAGGGGGATGGAGGCCGGATGACTCAGGCCGCAGGGCAGCTGGGTGCACAGCCCACGGCACCAGCCAGGCTGGACCACGGGGCCTTGGCTCTTGAGGGAGAGGCCGACCTCACTGACACGCGGCCCAAGGCGCGGAAAGGCACAGAGGCCGCGCCTGCACGCCCGTGCGGCCGGCCAGCCCATCAGATTCTGCCTCATGGGCTTCAAGCCTGCAGACGTCCGCCCAGGAGGGGGCGTTTCGTCCACGCCTCCCCGGGCAGCCTCAGACCCGGCTTGTCTCCTGTCTCTGTGTCCAGGGCTTGATCCCGTGTCAGGCAGACGACACCACAGCAAGCAGCTCCCACTGCTCCGCTCGCGCGAGCCCTGCTGTTACCAGGGCACCCTGGCCCAAACCACTTGCCCACCCAGGCCGACGGGCAGCCAACAGCTGGGACCTCGCTGGACCCTGGCCGAGGGTGAGAGGGAGCCCCTGGCCTGGCGCCCAGCCCCACGTGCCCTGCCGCGCTGTTCGCAGGCCATTGGCCAGAACTGCCCACTGCCATTGCGTGAGAAGGGCCGGACTCTTCGGCGGGGAAGGCACTGAGGGGAATGCTTGGCTAGCGTGATTTTGCCCTGCAGAGGTGGCACCACACATCCTGCCCCCCAGGGCAGTGGGTGGACCCAGGAGGCCCTGGGCACCCTGCAGCGGGCAGCGGGCACCACAGGAGCCCCAAACAGAGCTGAAGCCAGAGCCCTCCCTGGGGCCCCCGGGCGCGGGGCCTGGAGCGCAAGTTCTGGCCACCACCTGGGGCTGGCAGACCCCTGGGGATTTGTTCTTTTATCCTGTTCACTCATTCATTCATTCACTCACTCACTCATTCACTCACTCACTCACTCATTCACTCACTCACTCATTCACTCACTCACTCATTCAGTTCACTCACAAACACCACTGAGCCCCAACACCATGCAGCCTGACCTCGCACCTGGCAGGTGGGTCCCCTGGGGGACACAGGATGCCAACCCTGCTGGCCACCCCTCCAGGCCAAAGAGTGCGGGGGCCAGAGGAGCACTTTGAGCGGCACTGACAGCCTCGGGTGGCACAGGTGGCATCCACGGTGACAGCTTGCTGTGGGGATGAGCTGTGCCCTCGGGCGGGCAGCAGTGGGGGGCACCCAGTAGCGGCCTTTGAAACTCTGCCATGCTGGAGTGGGTGGGGGCAGGGTGGGGGAAAGGACCTGCCGTCCACTTGCGAGGGCCTGACCCCAGCGTTCCCCAAGGGCCAGTGGAGTCTGGTGGGGCCTGGCCCTGGGATGGCCCAGGTCAGCCTCAGGAGGCACGAGGGTGTGGGCCCAACCTGTGAGCGGTGAGGGTGGGAGCCTGGCCTGCCCCCCGTCTGCCTCCCCGCCCCCACAGCAGGTCTGACCTCGCTGTAAGCATCGCTCAGCCCAGTATGGATTTCCTGTCTTTACTGAGGAGTGCATGGCCGGCCCGACGATGTTTTCGGTCGCGGACGACGGGTGGGTGGGCTGAGCTGCTCTTCCGTCCGTGGCTCCGAGATTGCCTCACCCTGCACAGACCCATCCCCGGCCAGGACTCTCTGCCCAGCCCAGGGCACCAGCCCAGGGCCCGTTCCAGAGCGGGGTGACGAGCGCACGAGCCTCCCGCGGGGGACTGTGCGCGGGCGGCTGGCCTGGAGAGGGGCCATTGGCTGGCCAGCCTTTCACGGCCAGGCCCTGGAGGAGCGCTCCTAGAGCCTGAAGGCCAGGGTGCCGTGCAGGGTCTGGGGGGAGAGGAGCTCCGGTCGAGACTGAGGCAGGGTTCCCTTCTAGGCGGGCCGACCCCGTGACCTCACGGGCACACAGGCGTGTCTCTCATGCGATGTGTTCACTGACACACGCAGAGCTGGCCATGAACCTTGAGCAGGGGCCGCGGGAGCCGTGGGCGGGTGTCAGGGCTGCAGCAGGGGTCACCGGCCCCCAGCAGCTGCTCGCCTGCCTGGCGCGACCCCAGCCTACAGCATCCTGGGGCGTGGGCCTAGTGGTGTGGTCCCGAAGGCAGGGCCTGCTCAGAGGCCCCAGCACCATGGTGGTGGGTGGGGTGCAGGTGGAGGGGAGGAGGGGCACTCCTGGCGGTGACCGTGTCCCTGCAGCCGGTGGGGAAGCGGGCTCCAGGCTGGGCTCGGGCCCTGGAGGGTCTCAGGAAGCAGCCCCGGCCGGACGGGCTCACCCAGAATCCGGGCTGGCTGAGCCACCTCACTGCTGGGGGCGGGACCAGGGTGCGAGCTGGAGCAGGGTGTGGAATTCCCAGGGCCCTTAGCCCCAAGTTGCACAGAGAATAACGGCTCTGCTGTTAAAACAATTTATTTTGCTCTCCAAGAAACTAACAGCTGTTTACAGTCAGCGTGTCTGAGCGGCTCCCTGGGGTGGATGTTTTGTGGATCCAGCCTCCCTGCGGTTCCTTGTGTGAGGCTCAGGATGGATGGAGGCCGTGCCCGTGACCCTGAGGCGTCTCAGCCCCCAGGTCCATGTCCCGTAGGCTGAGGCCTCTGGGCCCTGTCCTGGGGAGGTGGGGAGGCCCCTCGAGGCCATGGGCTGTGAGCACAGGCCAGACGAGGGGGGAGCTTGTGCCCAGAGGGCATGCAGTGGGGGTGCAAGGCCTGGAGCCCACGCCGGCCACACCCAAGCTCGCTCAGGTCCACAGACCTGTGCCCGCCTCCCTCAGCTGCATGGACACAGGGCAGGCATCCGGAGCACACGCCCTGGGTTTGGAGCGTGGCCGTGGCGGACCATGGGCCTTTGAAAACAGGACCGTGTGCACACACTCGGGGTCTCCTCCTGCCTCCTCCTCCTCCTTCTCCAGGGAAGCCCCAAGACCTCGGGAGGCCCCAGCTGTGGGTGCTGGGGGCTGGTGGGCCTCCCGGCCCGGGCCCTGCACCATGCCCCTCGGTCACTGCGGCGCCTGCCCTTGGGGGCAGGGGTCTGCCTGGGTTCCACAGCAGCTTGTAGTGTTAACGCCAGGCAAACGGGGGTCAGGCTACCAGGGGGGCCCTCCCGACCATCGGCACAGCCCCGGGCTGAGCACGAGTGAGGGTCCAGAGCCCATGGCACCTGGCGGACTGGGGGGCTGTGCCCAGGGTTGCACGGTCAGGCCCAGGAAGCCCGTCTGCCAGGGGCAGCCAAGGGCCGTGGGGCGACAGGGAGGGCCTTAGGATGGAAGAGAGGAGCCCCAGACGCGTGACTGCGCAAGGAGGTGGAGCGCTGGTGGGCGGGGGATGTGGGGGTGCCGTGCACACTGTGGGTGCGTGAGAGTCCGCTTGCACGTCGAGGGGCTCCTCGCAGACCCGGCCCGCGTCGCGAGGTCCCTGGAGAGCGTCCACTGCTGAGCGGAGGAACCAGCCTGGGGGCCCTTTGGGGACTCCCTGAGGAGGTCTCCCTATCACCCTATTTCACAGAAGGGAAGAATGATGCCCGGTCTGGCGGGGCGGCGCCTGGGTCCACAGCCTGCGGGCCCCTCCCCGCCCCAGCCACCTCCCTGCCGCTCTGCTCCCGCCGGACGGTGCACCTGGGCTCCTGCATCCTGCCGCCTCGCGATGTGAACCATCCGCGGCAGCTTGGCCCGGCGGCCTGAGCAGGGGCGGCCGGGGCAGCTCCCCCAGCCCCAGGCTGCCCCGCCCCGGGGCCCGTGCCCCTCCGGTGCCCAGAGACCAGGAGCCTTTCGGGATGCACAGGCCTCTCTGTGGTGCCAGGCTCCAGTGAGCAAAGATCGTGCCGACGCTGACAAAGTGGGCACCGAGGTGCCCGTGTGGACGTGTCAGGGAGAAGGCCCAGAGGGGAGAGTGGGGCGGGGCGGGCCCACCGCGGGCCCACCCGAGGCAGGGGCACGCTCTGGGCTCCGGGCTCCGGGCTGGCAGGTGGACAGCACCTGTGATCATGCTGGGGGCCAGGGTGCGGGAGCTGTCCCCTGGGAGCCCACGTGCCGCCCCGCCTGCCCAGCCCACGTGCTATTTGGGGGCCCAGCCTCCAGCCGGGGCACAGGGGGTGGGTGCTGGGCACGGTGCCCCCGACCGGGACACAGGAGCACCGGGGCCTTCTGGCCCAGGGACCCCGCTGCCCATGTGGTGTCGCCGGGAAAGCACTGGTGGGCTCATGGGTGCAGCATCCCCACTCAGCTCCCTCTGGGTGGCGCACTTGGCAGCCGGCCAGAAACAGCCATCACTGGTGAGTCTCCTGGTTAATGAACAGCTGGGCACAGCGTCCAGACTGGCCCGTGCCTCCCTGGTGCCAGGGGCAGGACCGTGGAAGGCGTGGCCGTGTTGTGATGGGGACACTCTGGGGAGGCAGTGGCCCCAGCAGGGTCCGGCCCCAGCTCTTCTTCCCTCCATCGCCATCCGGCAGGAGGGGTCCAGGGCTCCTGGAGGTCTGTGGGCGCAGTTCCGGCAAGGCCCGTCCTCAGCCCTCCCCCAACCGCGTGCCTGCAGCCTGTTCCGAGGAGACGTCTGACTCCAAAGCCCCCCACGCTGCCCACGGGCCACCCCCTATGTGCCCAGCTCCGGCTGTGACGAGGTGCCAGCTCTCTGACCACTTGGACCCACCCTGCCAACTCCGAGTCCCCGCGGGGGCCTAAGGGAAGGGCTGCGCCTTTTGGGCTCTGGGCCTGCGGCTGGGGGCACGGTACCTTCCTCTCCGGCTGCCTCCCTGCTCGCAGCGTTCCACAGCCTCGGCTCCGAGCGGGCAGGGGCTGGGCTGGCGGGGCGTCCCCTGAGCCCCACTCTCTGTGCTCTCACCCGCAGCCGGGGTAGATCCCGTGCCCCGAATTCAGGTCCCCGCACCCGACGCGAGCCCGGCCTCTCCTCAGTGCTGTTTGGCCGGCTTTGCGAGTCAGATGCTTCATCGCAGCGTCTTTAGCTTGTGAGCCGAGCTCGGGAAAGGGGATGGCTCGGGAAAGATAGCTGCCCGTCGTGGAGCTTGGAGACCCCAGAGGCTGTGGGATGGGCAGACCCTCCAGATGCATCCTTCCAGGGACGCCCGGTCACCTCCCTCTGTCCAGCACCCCTCACCGGGCTCCCCAGGGAGACCCTGCCCCACCCTCACGGGCTACAGGTGACAGGTGAGCCCGGGCCCCAGCCAGGCTGCAGGAGACGGACCATCCACGACCAGGAGGACGGCAGGTTGCGTGGCTGGCGGAGGCCGGGGACCCCGCGCGGCACTGCCTGTCCTGGGGGCTCCGCCTCAGGCTGCCCCGCGGTCCCAGGAAGGCGGTGCTGCTCACGCCTCGTGCTGCTCCCACAGCCCCTCTCCAGACCAAGAAAGGCCTTCTGGGGGAGGCTGGAGGCAGCCGAGGCCCAGTGCTGGCTCATCACAGGCAGAAGGCTAGGATCTGCCCCGGATGTGGAGGGTGGGGTTGAGCCCAGACCTAACACGGCTAGGGCTCTGTCCACAGGCAGATGAGGGCTCAGACTCCGGGGCTGGTGGGTGCAGTCAGGGCCGGCCTCCAGGAGGAGGTGGCCTCTGATCTGGGTCTTGGAGCATCAGTAGGGCTCGTGGGGTGGACACCGCTGGGAGCCGGCCGCTGCACTGGCTGCCCGGTGCCCAGCACAGCGGCGAGGACGCAGCAGCTCCCGGGGATGCTGCTGTGGGGACGGCGGGCGCCAGGCGCCCCCTCACTTCCCGTAGCTCACACCCGGGCGCACGCCCTATTTCTGGAGCGCAGCGCTGGGTGCTTCTGTCTGGTGGTGCTAATTGGGGTTGGTTTTCGCAGACTGCGCCTAATGGCAGGAGACCCGCAGACGTCGCTGGACCCAGTTCACCTGCATGGGGACAGTGAGGTGGGGGCCATCCTGCCCCTTGGGTGTGTCTGTCCCCAGCAGACCAGGTGGGTCCCCAGCCGGGTCCCCCAAACAGCCTGGACCTAGCAGGGGGCACGGGGGTGGGCGAAGCAGCCCCGCCCCGGCCTGGGTGGCCGCCCGGAGTCAGGCCTGGCCTGGGACGTGGCCTTGGGGCTGCTTTGTGCCCCTGCTGGCCTGGGGGTCCGGGGCTGGCGGCCGTGTGTGTCCTGGTGGCGCTGGCCTGGTGAGAGGAGAGCCTTGGGCCCCCTCCCTCGCCTCAGCAGTGGGACCTGTTTAGGGAAGAATGGAGGGTGTGTGTGGATGGTGAGCAGGTGGACGGGCGTGTGAAGGGGCCCTTGGCCCTGCCCGGGGAGCCGGCAGAGGGGAGACAGGACAGGGGCCCTGGGGTGGGAGGACAGGTGTCAGGAACGGGGGTGGGTGAGAGCCTGGAGGTGGCCAGCGGCAACTGCAGCTGCTCCTGGAGGGCAGAGGGGCCCTGGGGGGCTCAGCCATGAAGCCCCCCTTGGTTCTCAGAGGGCTCGGTGGTCCCGAGGCGGACCCCCCTGCACCAAGCTCCCGAGGCCCAGAGACCCCCCCGACTCAGCACAACAACTGCGTCCTGGGAGCCCCTGGCACCCCTGCATCCACCCCACTGCTCGTCTCTGTTCCATCATTTTTCACAAGTAACTGTGTGCTTCACACGGCCCCTGACCTGGGGTCACTGGCTCCCATCCCCAGACCCTCCTGGGGGGCGGCCTTGTTTCCCCTGCCCAGCCTTCGTCACTCCGTGTGGTTCACATCACTGTTCCTCCATCCTGGATGAGCGCCCCCGCAGCCTGGGCCCACGTCAGAGGGGAGGGTACACCTCCCCATCCTCCCTGCCCGAGATGGATGCTCCGTTATGGCCCACAAATCTCGGCACAGCCCTTTGTGATGAGAGATCAGAGCCTCCTGGCCCCTGAGTTGTTAGGGGCAGGTTTAATTAGCGCTCCCCACAGAGCAGGGGCCAGGCCCCCTGCGGGGCTTCCGCAGGCCAGACCATACAGCTGGCCTCCCCTCGCCCGTCCCAGGCAGCCAAAGGGGTGGACACCTGAAGTCCTGTCGCACCCCTGCTGGCCCCCAGCTCTCAGCCTGGGAAACGCCAGCATGAAGGACCCCAGGCCTCCCACGGGGGCTGCAGGCTGGGCGTCGGTCTGCTTCCTGTTGCCCGGCCCGGGGTGCCGTTGGCTGCAGGAAGAAAGGGACGCTCGGTGGATGCTCCAGCCGCAGCCCCAGCAGCCCCGCTGTGGCCCGCACAGCCCAGGAATCCAAATGAGAGCTCTGAAGGCCCAGAAGACAGGCCTGTGGGGTTGGGGTGGTGTCTGCTGGGGGGACAGCTCGCAGATGGTGTGGTCGGAATGGGCTGCCCACCCTCTGCTGGGGCTGCAGCCGTCT
Organism: Cephalophus harveyi; assembly: GCA_006410635.1. Lineage (NCBI taxonomy): Eukaryota > Metazoa > Chordata > Mammalia > Artiodactyla > Bovidae > Cephalophus > Cephalophus harveyi. The sequence continues at coordinate 267,329 of SJYT01084516.1, forward strand.
CAGCGGCCCAGGAGTCAGTCCTCTGGTGCTGGCTCGGCCTGGGCCCCCCCACAGAGGTTCCGTGAGCCACAGGGACCCTGCTGTGGGGGTTTACTCATTCCTGTGACAGAAGGGAAACCGAGGGCCAGTGAGGTGTGCCGACCTGCCCCAGCCCAGGCCCCACGTCTGGACCTCCTGGACCCTTGGGTCTGGGCCCTGTGGGTGCCTTCCAGGACCTCCACGGCCACCTGGCTGGGGAAGGATAAGCCTCCCCAGCCCTCTGGGATCCCCCAGGGTTAGGGTTAACCCTGGGGGATCCCAGAGGGCTTCCTGGAGGAGGGGGTAATGTCAGAATTGAGTGTTGACATGAACAGAGGGTGCTGGGAGGAGGACCCCACGGTGCTGCTGTCTGGGCACTGGGTGGGCAGTAGTGGGGAACTGTACCCCCAGGGTTTCAGCTTGGCCACGCAGGGAGGGCTGCGTCTGGGATGCTGCTGTCCCCACCCCCCAGGACAAGCACAGGCTAGGCCGGGCATGCAGGGCTCCAGGGCAGCCTCAGGGCGGCGTGTGGGGGCAGAGAGGCTCTGTGGCGCCAGGGCAGGAGCAGGTTACCCCGCCCTGCAGCCCCGGGGCCCAGCTCACCCGCCAACAAACGCTTCTTTCCTGTAAAGGTGCTCCTGACATGTTCTCCGTCTCCGTGGACATCGGTCCACCATCAGCTGCTGAACATTCTGCTGCTTCTATTATTTCAGAACTAATTCAAGGATTATCCTGATGTTTCTTCCAATTACTGTGCGGATCCCCGGGCACCAGACAGATGGGGGCGGGTGCTCGTGTCTGGGGACCTGGGCCAGCCCTGCAGGTTGGTGGCAGTGCGGGGCGGTCCCGGGGCCCCTCAGCCCTCAGAGTCCCGCAGGCAGGCCACCCTGTCCTTCCCAGGCCCCGAGCTCGTGGCCGGCAGAGAAGTGACCCCCGGGAGCGGCCCAGCCTGAACCCAGCACCCGAGAGGGCAGCTCATCTCCCGCCGCCCCTGCCAGCCCAGGCCCCGGGGGCCGCCCTGCCCTGACCACTCTGGGTGGGGACGGGAAGGGCTGTGAGCCATGAGGGACCCGTGCGCCGTTGCCCTGTGGTTGGCCTGCCACCCTTGGACGAGGGCCAGGAGCTCCCTGGCAAACCAGCAGCCAGCCTGGGGCGGTGGACACTTGGTGCTGTTCTCGTGGCCTGAGTCAGCTCCCTACCTGGCTCCCAGTGTCCAGTGGGCCCGACCCCCGGGGACCCGGTGACGGGCGGGGGTCCGAGCTGGGTGGGACACGCAGGAGCTGAGCCTGCCGCCCTGGGCCCAGCGCCAGCTGGTGATGTCACTGCTTCCTGGGCTGTAAATATCACCCAAACTCACAACTCCCAAATTGTCCTCCAGCCTGGGCCCCTCTCCTGAGCTCAGCCTGCACAGCCCACGCGACACCCCCGCCCAGATGTCTCCTAGGCCTTGACAACGGGGGCCGCTCCTCCAGGCACCCCCGCCTCGGGCACAGGCTGCTCAGCACCAGGGCCGGGAGCCCTGCCCACCGCTGCCTTCTGCTGGGTCCGGCTCAAACATGCCCATCCCTCTTGGGCCCCATCTGACCTGGGCCTGGCCAGACCTGTGTGCCCACCCACGAGTCTCCACTGTGCTCACAGCGGCCAGATGGGCTTTTTCGGGAAATCAGAACAGGGACAAAGTCCGCGAGACCACACCCCCGCCCCCAGTCCACCAGCTTCACCCTCGGAGACCTGGCTGGCCCTGTTCCGGCTCCCTGCTCGCTGCGGCCTGGGTTTCTCTGTCCTGGGTGCTGGGAGGAGCCCCCACCTGAGGGCCAACTGGTGGGAACAGACACAGTCAGCCTTAAGAGTGCCCCAAGGGCAGACAGGTGCCTCTCAGTGAGAAGCGGTGTCCACCCCATCCCAGGAGCTGTGCAAGCGAGCGCAGGCGTGCCTCCAAGCTCTGCGCAGATGGGCATCTGCAGTTTCCTAGCCACCAAGAAGGCGGTGGGAAGACCCAGGCGTGGAGGGGAAGGGGCTGGACCTGAGAGACAGAGAGATCCCCTCCCCACCGCAGCCCGCTTCTGCTCTGGGCCTGGGCAGGGGTGGGGGTCTGAGCCTGTCTCTTATACACATCTGGGTCCCGGCTGGGGCGGGGGCTCACCAAGCCCCGCCCCTGGGGGAGGGTGGGGCGGCCACAGGGCTTCTCTAGTTCGAGTCCTTACGCCCAGGTTTTGGGAAAACGTGCATGTTGATATTTTTGCCCGTGCTGCGTGTGAGCACACGTGTGCATGCATATGTGTGCACACGTGTGGTCCCTGCCCAGCCTGTGAGTGCACGTGTGTACAGAATGGCGTGGGCGTGTGGAGCACGGGCTCGGCTCCGGCTCTGCCGTCAGCCCCCAGACCCAGGGGTGAGGGCGGCACACGGCCCCTGCGGCCTCTCGCGGCCTAGGGCTCCATCAGGGCCACCCGAGCCTACCTGCAGGATCCTCTGGGACCCCCCACCCGCCACGGGAGCTGGTGGGGGCAGCCACAGCGGTGCTGGGAGGCCGGGACCGCTAGGGGCTCGTGCAGCCCCAGAGCAGACGGCCCCACAGAGGCCGCCTTGTCTTGCTGAGCGTGGTCTGCGCTGGAGACGCCGCTGTCAGGGCGGCCAGGAGGGAGGGGCCCGAGGCGCACACGGGGTCGGCCTGAAGGCCAGCGGGGCTGGGAGGGGCGGCGGCCGGAGCGCTCCAGGTCCCTGCTGGCACAAGTGCTGGGCTGAAAGGGGTCTTGCTGCCCACTCAGGCCGCAGCGCCTGCAGCAGGCCCCCCTCCCCCACCTTCCTGGGCCTCCGGGTGCCGTGAAGGGGGCGGGGCGGCACTTCCCGGCTCACCCCCTCCCCTGACTCACAGCACCCCCCAGCCTGAGAGGCCACAGCTTACGAAAAGAGCTCTTTATTCCACATCGTCCAATATTTTTACACAAGTAAAATAAAATGCATATCTCTATATACTGCGTTCCGGGCGGGAGGCGGCGTTCTGGAACAAACGCCCCGCCGTGCCCTGTAAACATGACGGGTGGAGATGGGAGGGCAGGCAGGCGGACGGTGGGCGGCGCCGCCAGGGAGGGCGGCCGGCCGCTGGCTGGTGGCGCGAGGGGACCCCGTATGTACACACACCCAGCTGCTGAATGAGGCCTTGCGCTCGGGGGCCAGTCAACAGCGCCCGAGCACCGTCCACAGCAGCAGCGCCAGAGCCAGGGGGACGAGGCCGCCGGCGAGGCCGGGTGGGGCGCCTGAGCCCTCCACCCCGCCGCTCCCGCCGCCCCCACCACCCGCCTGGCCCAGGCGGCACTGGCTGCGCGTGCGGTTCTTGCGCGAACAGCCTGGCCGCCTTCGCGGGCCCGTGGTGGGGGAGCCCGCGGGCTGAGAACCCTCAGGCTGCACCGCGGTCAGGGGGGGCTCGGCCGAGCCTGGCAGGGTCCCGAAGGGCGAGTCGTTGATGTGCCGGGGGCCGGAGCGGTTGCCCGGGGCGCTGTCGCCGGGCGGGACTCGTCCCTTGAGAGCGTTGCCGGCCGAGGCGGGCCTCCCGGCCTCCAGCACCGAGGCCTTGTCCAGGGCGTCCGGCTGGCAGCACTTGGGCAGCCCCAGAGGCTCCTCATCGGCAGGCCCGCCGGTCCAGATGGGAGGGGCCGGCCGCGAGGCCACGGCGCAACCCTCCAGGTCGGCGGCGGCCACGCGCTTGAGGTCACGGCCGGCCAGGCGCGCGGGCAGGCTGCAGGGCAGCTCTGACGAGGAGCCGCGGAACTGCTGCAGCCAGGCCCAGAGCGGGCGCGCCCGGCAGTCGCACACCCAGGGGTTGTCGTTGAGCCGCAGGTACTGCAGGGACCTCAGGGGCGCCAAGGCCTCCGCGGGCAACGCGGAGAGGTTGTTGGCAAACAGGTAAAGCGTCATGAGGCGGCCGAGGTCCCGGAAGGCGTGCGGGTGCACGCGCGCCACGCGGTTCTGGTGCAGCAGCAGGCGGTCGAGGCTGTGCAGGCCGCGGAAGGCGCGCTCGGGCACGCTGGGGATGCGGTTGCCGTGCAGGAAGAGGTGCGTGAGGTTGCCCAGGTCGCTGAAGGCGTCGTCGGGAAGCGCCTGCAGCCCGTTGTCCTGCAGGTAGAGGTACTGTAGGGCGGCCAGGCCGCGGAACAGGCCGGGGCCCAGCTCCCGCAGGCCGCAGCGGTCCAGGTGCAGCGTGTGCAGGCGGCCCAGGCCCCGGAACGTGGCGGGGTCCACGGCCCGCAGCTGCGCGTTGTCACTGAGGTCCAGCTGCTCCAGGAGCGCCAAGCCGGAGAAGGCGGCCGCGTCGATGTGGGCGAGCGCGTTTGAGTGCAACCACAGGATGGTGAGGTTGCGGCAGGCGCGGAAGCCGGCGGCGGGCACGTACGCAATGCGGTTGCCGTGCAGGAAGACTCGCTGGCTGGCGGCCGGGATGTCGGCGGGCACAGCCTGCAGACCCTGCTGCGGGCAGCTGGTGGTCACCTTGGGTTCGCTGTAGCACACGCAGGCGCCTGGGCAGGGCGCTGCCACCCTCCACGCCTGCAGCCACAGCACCCAGGCCAGCAGCTGGCTTCCTGTGGGCAGAGGGGAGGGCGGTGAGGGGGTCGGGGCGGGGCCAGCGTTTACAGGAGGGATAACGCCCCTGTGAGTGGGCGGGGCCGGCGAGGGCGGGGCTGTGCGGAAGGGGCTGCTGTCCCTGTGAGTGGGCGGGGCCCTGTTGGGTCGGGGCTTGCAGGAGGGGCTCCGCCCCGGGACCTCTAGTGCGGGGATCCTTGCCCCACCCGCCATGAGGAAGCTGCTGCACCCCCAAACCCGCCAGGGGTCTCAAGCTCCACGGGAAATCTTGACTGCCGCCTGGGACTCAAATACACGAGCTGCCACGCCGCAGCCACCACTCGGGGTCCACGGGAAGGCCTCCTGGGATGGACACTCACACCTGCAGGCGCCAGACAGCCGGTGGGCCTGTGCGCAGCCCCAGCGCCAGCAGCTCACGGGCCAGGCGGGGAGAGAAGCCCCTGGCAAGCACTGGCGCACCAGGTGGGCCCCACTCACGCCGCGAGCCCGGGGCTACCGTTCATGTCCAGGCCTGGCTTCTGACAGCTTCTGCAGCAGCACCACCCACCCCAAGAAGGTCCTCACGGGCTGCAGGAAGGGTGGGGCTGTGACCCAGAGCCCCTGGAGCCAAGGCCTGTCTGGATTCCACGGGGGCCTCACCACCTAGGGAGCTGGGAGCTGCAGCCCCTCGGCCCTCAGTGGGGGTCTGGTCCCACAGTCGGACTCAGGAACCTGCTCCACCAGCCCCTGGATCAGGAGCCCCGAGGGCAGGGGCAGGGGGCAGGCAGGTCCAGGCCTGGGGGTGCTGCAGCCCCGCCCGAGAGCCCCTCCAGGCAGGCGTGCTTCCTGGTGAACCTCCGGCCGCCTCCTCCCCTCCGCCTCATTTTCTGCTCCATCTCCTACCCAGGCGAGGAGCTTACTCCAGTCCAGCTGCCCCCAACCCTCCCGCCCAG
>SJYT01084516.1:273005-318514 GCA_006410635.1 Cephalophus harveyi
CAACCCTCCCGCCCAGACACTCTCCCAGGGGTTCCGCCCCAGCCAGGGGGGTGCAGCTCCCCTCTTCCCTCCCCCATCGCGGGGCCTCACCCAAGACCTGGAGTGGGTGCGAGAGCGCTCCTGGGTGCTGTCCCCAGGCTGGGCTCACCGGTAGGGTCACGTGCCCAGCACTGGGCTCCCTGCCTGTCACCCCACTGTTAGAGCCTCTGCTTTGAATGCAGAGGTTCTTTCTGCCTCGGGAGTGAGTCTATTAAAATGTGAATCCCCCTGGGAGGGTTACGGCTTATCAGCTAACTCTTGAGTTATCAGCTAACACCTTCGTTGACAGCTAACACCTGCATTGACAGCTAACACCTTCCTTGGCAGCTAGCTCAGAGCACGATTCTGCAGACCTGAGGCCAGCAAAGTGCTGGGGTTGAAGCCGGGAGGGAGAAAGGAGAGGACCCCGGGCCAGCTTCCCCCACCCAGGACTGTGACCTTGGGCTCCCGCCCCTTCCTGGGTCCTCTCTGTCTGGGCAGGTGCCGACGCCTGCCCCAAGCCCAGAGGCCCAGCAGGCCGGGTGGGTCCACTGGGGCTGGGCTGTTTGTTGGCTGCTGGGGACACGGAAGCCCCAGGTCCACCCCCTGCAAGCCCTGGATGCCCCTCCCTGGCTGGCAGCACACAGGAGGTCACCGGGTGGCATCTCAGCTGGCATCCCCTCCCTACTGTCTCCTTCCAGGCCCCCTTGGGGAGGCAGGGCCCGGTGAAGCCAGCTCCGTGGCCTCTCACTGCTGTTACCGCAGAATGTGCCTGTGCTATAAAAATGGTACTTCCTGTTCCTAAAACCTTGTGGCAGGGGACTCTCTGGGGTGGGGGCCGGGCGGGGGGCAGGTCCTCCTCATCAGGCCGGACTCTGGGCCTCACCACCACGGCTGGGCTGCCGGCGTGACCAGCCCGCTGCACGCCTGCCGACTGAGCTTTGTCACCCTCGCCCCCTGACCTGGGGCTCCCAGGCCGGCAGCCGCGGTCTGTGAAGTTGTCTGGGTTGAGGTCGGCTCACCACCAGAACTGACCGTCCCCCTGAGGGGCCTCCAGAGGACCACAGGCCAGGGGCCACGTGTCTGGGCCCTGCCAGGAGGCGGCCATCAGGCACACAGACATGGCTCCCCTCTCGCCAGCCGGCGGCTTTCTGGAAACCAACTTCTGAGGGTCAGCCCCTCGGCACGGGCCCTGCCGTCAGCACAGCGGCCGGCAGCGGGCCCGCTCCTCGCCTCAGCCGCGGTAATTGGCTCCGGCCTGGTCCCCTTGGGGCCTGCCCGCTGGTCTCCATGGCAACCCCTCTGCTGAGCAAGCAGAGGGGGCATCTCTTTATGAGATAATCAAGCCCAACTTCGGGTTATGTGTTCATAATCACGGCGGGCGCCCTGGAACGTGGGGGCCCCCACCAGGTGGCGGGAGGCTGCCCCTGGCCACGCCCCAGGGTCTGGACCCCACCACTCACCTAATCCCTCCCACCTTAGAAGGCGTCCCCACCCCGTCCCTCAGCTGTCCGCAGACTGTCTCCCAGCCCCCCCCTTGTCCCGCCGCCCCCTCCTTGCTGGCTCCTGCTGTCCTGGCCTCTCCGGCCTCCAGGTCTGCCCCCATCAGATGCCCTCAGGCTGTGCCCTGCTCACCTGGCTCTCCTTTCTTTCCCCTCAATCCCCCCCAGGCTCCGGCTGGCCGCCCACTGCCCTGGCCCCACTGGACCCCAGTGGGAGCTGACCTCCTGCACAGAAGGTGAGAAAACCGCCCCGTGCGCGGGCCTCATTCACAGAGACCACGGCACGGCATGCCAGGCCCCCTCAGGCCCTGCACCTCACAACCCGGGTCCCTGCCAGGCCAGCAGGCCCCCTCAGCTTCCCCCAGAGCCAAGCCCTCCTGTCCCGGGGCCTCCGCACAGAATGGCCGGGGTCTCCTCCGGTGCTCTCCCCGCAGAGGGGCGCCTCCAGCTTAGGCCAGGCCTGCTCTGGAGCCATGGTCCATGGCTCAGGGCTGCACTCCAGGGAGGACCAGCCCCTAGGGCCTTGGGGACAGGGGCTTGGGGACCAGACGCTGTTCAGGGTCTCTCTTCCTAGCTGGCTGACAAGGCCGGGAAGCTGGGAGGTGTCGGGCCTGGCATGGCCTCCAAGGCCATCTGCACCAAAGAGATGGCGCAGGGCTGCCAGCCTTGAGGCCCAGAGCCTCCCTGCGGCAACGGAGTGGCTGCGACACCCACTCCCAGGCTGTCACGAGGGCCCACCAGCTGGTACAAAAAGGCCTGAGTCGGAGTCGCACGAGAAGCCGTTTTCTTTTTGGTGTGTGAGCCCACCTTCAGGTTAGGAAGCTGAGGCGGTGAGAGGCTAAGCTGTGACCTGCTGCCACTCAGAGCAGGTCCTGGGGGAACATGGGCAGGACAGGGAGACACAGGAGGGGCGGGGGCACCGGCAGTCCCGGCCCGAGGGCAGCCGGCGTGGCCGCGGCCGGGCCAGGGGGGCTGGGAACCGCAGACTGTCTCCCAGCCCCCCCCTTGTCCCGCCGCCCCCTCCTTGCTGGCTCCTGCTGTCCTGGCCTCTCCGGCCTCCAGGTCTGCCCCCATCAGATGCCCTCAGGCTGTGCCCTGCTCACCTGGCTCTCCTTTCTTTCCCCTCAATCCCCCCCAGGCTCCGGCTGGCCGCCCACTGCCCTGGCCCCACTGGACCCCAGTGGGAGCTGACCTCCTGCACAGAAGGTGAGAAAACCGCCCCGTGCGCGGGCCTCATTCACAGAGACCACGGCACGGCATGCCAGGCCCCCTCAGGCCCTGCACCTCACAACCCGGGTCCCTGCCAGGCCAGCAGGCCCCCTCAGCTTCCCCCAGAGCCAAGCCCTCCTGTCCCGGGGCCTCCGCACAGAATGGCCGGGGTCTCCTCCGGTGCTCTCCCCGCAGAGGGGCGCCTCCAGCTTAGGCCAGGCCTGCTCTGGAGCCATGGTCCATGGCTCAGGGCTGCACTCCAGGGAGGACCAGCCCCTAGGGCCTTGGGGACAGGGGCTTGGGGACCAGACGCTGTTCAGGGTCTCTCTTCCTAGCTGGCTGACAAGGCCGGGAAGCTGGGAGGTGTCGGGCCTGGCATGGCCTCCAAGGCCATCTGCACCAAAGAGATGGCGCAGGGCTGCCAGCCTTGAGGCCCAGAGCCTCCCTGCGGCAACGGAGTGGCTGCGACACCCACTCCCAGGCTGTCACGAGGGCCCACCAGCTGGTACAAAAAGGCCTGAGTCGGAGTCGCACGAGAAGCCGTTTTCTTTTTGGTGTGTGAGCCCACCTTCAGGTTAGGAAGCTGAGGCGGTGAGAGGCTAAGCTGTGACCTGCTGCCACTCAGAGCAGGTCCTGGGGGAACATGGGCAGGACAGGGAGACACAGGAGGGGCGGGGGCACCGGCAGTCCCGGCCCGAGGGCAGCCGGCGTGGCCGCGGCCGGGCCAGGGGGGCTGGGAGGTGTGGGCGCTGGCCCCAGGTCCTGGAGCCGGGGGTCGGTGGTCTGTGGCGGGTTTGGGCAGCATCCGCCGAGGACCCTCTCGAGCACCAAGAACGTCCCACAGAGGGTCACATCGCCAACCACGGTTACAAGGCAGAACAGGAGGCCACAGCCAGCTTAACCAGGCCAGAAATAGCTCGGGTGGGGGTGGTGTCCACGCACTGCAGAGGGTCACGGCTCCCCAGCGTGGCTGCGCCCGTGCCCCCTCCCTGCCGGCCCCACCCGTGACGGGCTCACCGCCCGCCCCCGACGTCCATCTGTCCCCCTCGGTCATCGCTGTTTCTCATCCTCACCGCCCACCTTCCGGCCGGCCGGCAGGCACAGACACGCTCAGTGCGGCACACGTGGCCAGGCCGTTTCGGGCCCCTTGCCCGGCTTGGGGGTGGGTGGTGGGGGGGCATGGGCTGACCCGATCCCTAGCGGGCAAGGTGACCCCCCGTGGCGGGAGGGTGCGGGACACGGACTTGAGCGGTGGGGGTGGCAGGCCCGCTGTGGGCAGAGCCAGTGACAGGCAGACCCGGGCTGAGCAGGCCCGGCGGTCTCCGGGGGACTAGTGTGTGGCCCGTTTTACAGGCGAGGGGGTGCGGTTTTGGGGTGGTGGGTGGGGCACCCGCTCACAGCCCAGGAACTGGCAGGCGTCCCAGTCTCGGGGGTCCGGGCACTGAAAGGCCTGCCTGAGCTGCAGAGAGGCTCCTACCGCTGCCTCAGCCAGCAGCCCTGCCTCAAGGCCCTGATTTCCAGCCAACACGGCACCTGGGAGGCAGTTACACAGAGGGTGACGGCGGGGCGGGGGGCCTGGCCGCACAGAAGCGGGAGGCCTGGGTGCCCCACCCGTGTGCTCTGAGGGTGGCTCGGGCGTGGCCCTGCTGGGACCCTGTGGTCCAGGCGCACGCTAGACCCCACCACGTGGCGTCGGGGGGCTGCTGGGGCCATGGAAACCAGCTGGCCGCAGGCAGACATGGAGGGAAGTGCGCTGGAGCCCGCCGCAAGTGAGGACCCAAGAGCACCCTCTGCCAGGCGGGACGCGGGGTGCGTGGGCTGCAGGCCTCGGAGCCGAGCCTGGGCTGCCGGCACGCAGGGCTTGGGACCCTGCCCTGTCCAGGCACGTGCTCTTCCACGGCGCCCACCTCCCCGGGGCCCCACTGGGCGGGCGGCGGCGGGGAGGGGTGGCGCTGATAACACCACATGGGAAGCCTGGTTCAGCCCCAGGACCGTGGTGCAGGCCACGCCTGACACCCAGCAGGGACTCAGCAGGCACTTCCACCTCCCACCACGCACACCTCGGCCCGCAGCAAACACCGGCCGCCTAGTTACCCGGGGCCCTCTGTCTCAGGGTCCTGTGCTAATGCAGGGCAGTGGCCGCTGTCGGCTCGCGTCCCCAGTGGATGCTGATGAGGAACTGGCTGCTGGCCGACATGCCCCTGCCCCGGGGGGCCCAGAGACGGGGCCCGCCCCACGCCAGGGCCTGGGCCCTGCTGCCACACAGGCACCACGAGGCCCACCAGCCTGCCCCGCCGCCATCCACTGCCCGCTCCTGTCCTGGACCGGATGCCGAGCCTGGCAGGGCCGACAGCTGGCTCCCGCCCTCCCCTGTCCCGGGACCTTGCCTCTGCGGTCAGCTTGAAGCTGACCGTTCCCGTGAGGCCTGCTGGCCGCCTCCGGCAAGGCCACTGAAGTGTGGGGGCCCACGCCCGGGGCCCACGCTTCGGGCGTGCACCGTGGCACGCACACACATACCCCCTCTCTGCACACACACACACCCCCTCCCGGCAAGGGAGGCGGTGGGGAGAAGCAGCAAGGCCCACGGAGCACCCCGGCTAGAGGCAAGCGGGGGGCCCGGACCCTCAGCCCGAGACGCTGCCACTGGCCAAGGCCACCACCTCCGGGTGGCCGTGTGTCCACGGGAGGCTCCGTGGAGGCCTGCTGGCAAGGAGGTCCTGCGTGCCACGGCCCCTCCCCTTTCCTGACCAAGGTGCCCCACTTGTATTATTTGTCCTTAAATGGGAGGAGCTGTCAGCCACGGCCTGGATCCGGACGTTGGGGGAAGTATGTCAAACCTGGCTCTCTGTCCCCTCCTCCTACCAAGTGGATGCGTGGTACTGGCGGGCCAGCGAGTGCCCCGCTCCCCGCGTGACCCGGCCCCGAGCCCCGGAGGAGGAGAGGCCCTCCCGCCCCAGCACAGGGCAGACACCGGGCAGCCCCGAGCACTCCAGCCTCAGGGCCGAGGGTCATGCAGGGCTGTCGTGACCAAGCTCGGCTCCCAGGGAGGCCCTGTCTGTCCACCCTGGCACCCCAGCTTCACATGCACCCAGCGCCAGTGGGCCTCCTGGGAACACCCAAGGCACCAACACCCCTCACTCCTGGGGGCTAAGCTACACGCCCCCAGTGCAGCGCGGAGAGGACCATCAGCCCCACGCCTCAGACGCGGAAACAGAGCCTGATGGAGTGCACAGGACGCTCAGGGGCTCTCCAGGTGACCGGGCACAGCATGCAAGACCGCCACCTGCCACCCCAAGTGCCCAGGGCAGGCCCCAAGCCCCAAGGGACCCAGAGAGCTTGCTGGGGAAGCAGCCCCTGTGGTGGACGAGCCGCTGAGCCCCCTGCCCAGTGCAGGCGGTGGGCTCCCTGACCCCCCGAGCGCTGCCGCCTCAGCCCAAGCGTCCCACTCCGTGGGCTGCCTGAGGTGGACCCCAGGGAACGAGGGCCCTGGTCTCTGCCGTGGCCTCTGGGATGTGCCGAGTGGCTCCCGCCTGACCACCCGCACCCACCAGTCGACGGCCCCGCTCTCAGCAGAGCACCCCACCAGCCTCCATGCCTCCCCGGTAAACATTACCAGAAAACCCGGTGTCTGGAAGAGGTGCCAGTGCTGACAAAGTGGGAACGATTCTAGAAGAAGCAGAAACTGCGGTGAGTAGATGGAAACTAGGGAAATCCAACCGGCGTCCTCACAGGGACAGGGGAGGCTCTAAACAAGAGCAGGGTGCTATGGAAAAGGCTGTCAGGAAACGAGAGGAGCCCTGGGAGCTAGAGATGGGCCTGCCAAAGTCGCCAGAAATCAATGGAGAGGCTGGAAATCAAGGGCAAGGGAGCCTTCCAGAAAGAACGACAACAACGAGAAAAAACGGAAGAGAGACAGAGGAACACAGAGCCGACACCTGCCTTAGGAAACTCCAGAAAGGAAAACACGATGAGAGGGGAAATTACCGAGAAATGACGCTTGAGAACTTCCCAGAGCTGAAGACCCCCTCGGGCGAGTGCCTGGCACAATGTGGGACATTCGTGGCGCGACCTCAGGCCTCAGGGTCAGGAGGGGAACCGCGACACGGCTGCACACTCACTCTGGAGTGGGCCACGCGGCTGAGACCTGCTGACATTCGAGGGCTCACAGACTGGTTCTTCACGGGGCCTTTTTTAGACAGTGGAATGTGCTTCGGCTAAAACTGGACGTGCACCCAGAAAGGGAGAAGCACGAACCCCAAGAAAGACTGGGTGTGAAGGGCAGTCAGGGCAGCTGTGAGGGGATGGCCGCGTGCCTGGCCCAGGAGGGGATGGCAGGGGAAGGCCTGGACGGAGATACTCCTTCCGCCCCGGGGAGAAACCAGACCGCCAGCAGAGTGCCTGCCACGGAGCAGAGGAGGCCCCGGAGGGCGGCCCCGGGGACAAGGGCGAAAGACAAAGTCAGCTGTAAACTCCAGGAAAAACCCAGGGCCATGCCAGAGCCAGGGGTCACCCCCGTGGCCACGCGGTGACGAGCATCCACGTGACCTGGGTCAGGAAACACTGGCTGTGAATTCAACGGGCAGCCTCGCTGGCGAGCGTGCTAGAGAACGGGGGGCGGGGGGCTGGGGTCGGAGCCATGGACACGCGGGGGCAGCCACCGGGAAGAACAGGGCACGCGGCGGCAGCAGGTGGGCTGGAGGAGGACCGCGCACCAGAGCCCCAGGACCAGCCTCCCAGGGCCCGGCGCAGGCTTTAACTTTGAGCAAGACGCGGCCGACCACGGTGTTATCTTTTTAAAAAGACTGCAGGCTTGGCAGTGAAACCTCAGAAACAGAGATAAATAAAAAGAAGAAAATAAAGTGTCTCTGCCAGAAGGTGAAGAGGAACGTGGGTTAGCGGCAGCATTTCCAAGGTGCGGGGCGGGGGAGAGACTGGGACTGATGCTCCCCAAGCCTCCGGCGCACGGCGGGCGGCTGGCTGCTCTTCAGCCGTTGCTCGGCCAAGGGTGGCCAAGGGCGCCCCCGGTCTCCAGGGAGCGTCGGGCGCTCGGCTCTGAGGCCTTGGAAATCCAGGCTCTCGGAGGGATCGCTTCCAGCCTGAAGGTCATCCGTGCGCCGGGCCCCTCGGAGTCCCCCACCCCCGGTGCTCCCGGGTCACAGATCCAACCCCTGACCCCAGACTGGGGGCCCTCAGGAGCAGGGAAGCCGGGGGAAAAGCCCCGGGGCCTCGGGGTGGGGTCCGCTGACCCTGGCAGAGCGTGGACAGGCCTCCCCCGCCTCTATGCGCGCCCCAGTCGCGTGCCTGCATCCAAACGCCCGGCGTGCGGAAGGGGTGGGTGACGTGAATAAGTAATTGCTCTTTTATTAACGAGTGATAAATTATTCCTATATGATTGTGTGATAACTCTGCCTTATTTGAAATCAATTTGGGATGGAGCTCGTTGGCGGCTTCTCACCAGCGAGGGTGGGAGCACCGGGCGCCGCTGCTCGTGGAAAGCAGGTCAGGGCACTTTGGCCGCTGTGCCAGGCGCCCCGGGGCGGGGCAGGCAGGCTGGCCTGGTTTCCTGAGCACCCGCCCCCGGGGCCCAGAAGTGCCTGAGGCCGAGGTCGGGCTGGGGAGCAGCTCCGGAAGGCCCCGGGCATCACTGGGGACGCCCCGCAGCTGGGCACCGGGGGCCACCTGCACGTCACACCACTTGGCCCTGCTGAGGCCCTGCCTCTCGCCCACCTGCCTCCCGCCCGGGCCTCCGCGCTCTGCCCAGCCTGACAAACACATTTGCCTTTTCGCCCAGATTTTTCCTAATTTATTTCACGTCCTCTCTCCCTGCTCAGCCCGGGAACTCCGGCAACCTTGGCTTCTCAGACCCAGGTTTGTGGTCTGTGAATGGGGCCTGGTGCTGAAGGGAGGGCTCCGGAGAGGCGCCGAACCCCCAGGCTGCTGCCCCCCGCCGCCCGCCCCCTCCACCCCCCCCCGCCCCCCCCCCCCAGGGGCGGCTGCCACGCGGCCGGTGGGCGGGTGGGTGGGGGAACCCACACTCCCATCTGAGCGCCACCCGATATCCTCGGGGCAGGGCAGGACGTGGGGTCTCAGGCAGCCCCATCACAGCCTCTTCTCCTATAGCATGGCCCAGCGCAGGGCAGGGGGCTCCCGGCTGAGCAGAAAGGGGCCCCAAGAGCTGGGACAGTCAAGCCCCCAGTGGGGCCCCGGGCAGCAGTATCCACCGACTCCCTTCGAAACCTCTTGAGTGGCAGGGAGGCCCAGAGGGCGAGGGGCCTGCTGGGGCATGGCCCGCCCGGGGCCAAACCCCAGGCTCTGCACGCAGGGCCCCTGCGCTCTCGTGGAGAGCACTGCCCACAGGTGGGCACCCTCTGCAGACCTGCACCCTGGGGGCCACCTTGGGCACCCGGCCCGTGCTCAGCTGCCACTGGCCCCAAAGACCACTGGCGCCCGGGGCCCTGGGCACTGACTCCGGGCACTCCTGAGGGCCACCCCAGCGCTCCTGCACCCACCCCAGCCTGCGCCCAGACGGCAGCCCTGGGCTGAGCCTGGAGACGTGGACGGTGGGGAGGCAGGGGTGTGAGTGCCAGATGCTGGGACGCGGGAGCCGGAGTGGAAGAGACTCTCCTGAACGAGACCCCCAATGCAGGCCTTGTTGAGGGGGGCGGACACAGGAGAGTTTGGGACAGGAGGAGCTTGGCTGGCAGCAGGTTTTAGGACAGCGTCTCAGAGCCTGAAAGGAGGATGAGATGGCGGCGAGCATACGTGGGCGTCCGTGGCCACGGGACCAGGAGTGGGCCAGTCCGCAGCAGACCCCCGGGGAGGGATACAGGAGGCGGGTGGGAAGGAGTCCAGCTTGACACTGGACTTGCCCTTGGGGAAGGGTAGCGGGAAGTGGCCAGGACACTGGGCCTTGGGCCCGGATGCTGGGGTGGAGGGACGTGTGGTACAGGGCAGTGACCAGCAGACAGACTGAAGCTGGGGAGCCCGAGACCCCCCGAGAGGCACGTGGAGGGGAACGGGTATAGAGCTGCCAGGGGTGGCAGCCCAGGGGCCTGAGACGCCCCTCATTCGCACATGCCTGGCACACAGCCCGGAGGCGTGGACATCTGTTAACCAACCCCTGGGAGCTGAGGCCCAGACAGCACTCCGTGGCAGGCCAGGCTGGGGCCTCAGAGCTGGTCCTGCCCGGCTGGCCCAGAGGCCAGCAGGTCCAGGGGCTGGGGACTGCCTACTGGCCTCGAGCCCCGCCCCGCCGTGCAAGTCCTCTCTGTGTGTGCGCTGAGCACCTACTCTCCGCCTGGAGCAGCCACAGGACGCCGTGAGCCAGCCCCCTGCCCCCACGGGCCCCGCACACACACCCAGCACCCCACACACCTCCTACTCAGGGCGTTTTCCCACCCACGAAGGCACCAGGCCGGGAGTTGGCCGCCGTGGGCCACGGACGAGGCGTCTGGTGGCCGGGAGAGGGTGGTGCTGCCCAAGGTCACACAGCAGGCCGGCCCGGCCCGGGCTGATCCAACGGCCGCCAGACTTCAGGCCGGGAGAATTCTGGCAGGTCCCCGAGCCCGTCCCATCTGGGCTCTGGCGGGAGGTAAATAAAGGCACTGTCTCAGCAAGGTCGCAAGGGTTGGGACAGACCAGGGACACCGTGCTGGGCCCAAGCAGTTGAGGGGCAATCTGAGAGGGCTCCCTGGAGGAGGTGAGGGACCCAGGGCCCTGCCATGGCTCAAGCCCCTCAGTACCCCACCTCTTCCTCGATGGGCCCCTCACCCATCAGCTTCAGCCTCAGCCTGACATTTCCCGTGACATTTGCTGCAAAGAAATAGAGCCATAAACCCAAAGGTTAAATTTGCACATTGCCTTGCTGCCAGGAGAGCAAGGTCCCTCCGCCTACCAGGTTTGTGGCTGCAGGGCTTGTGTGGGACAGCCCACCCTCCCCGGGGCCCTGGGTGGGGGCCCCAAGGTCCCCCTCCCAGCCCTTCCATTGGCTCTCAGCCACCAGTTCCCAAAGCGGGCCCCTGGGCACCACAGGCCCTGAGCGTGCTATACAGGGTGCCCGTCAGAGGGGGTCTGCCCATCCAACGCCCTGCACTAAAGAAGCTCCATCAGCACCTCCTACCCAGCCAGTCCCAAACCCGCCCGACCACGAAACGCTCGTCCAATCCCCCCAACACTCCATGGAACCAAGATCCCCTGGAGCCTGCTCTGTGATGGCGTTGGGCCAGGGAGCACCCTCCCCCGCCCCGGGGGCGCCAGGCGGCTGCCTGAACAAAGCTGAGTCAGCTTGGGACACCCCGCTTCCTGTCCCGGGCTCCCCGGGTCAGCACGGGCCTGGCTCCACGTGCCAGGGCCTGGCTGGGGCAGGCCAAGTGCCGGGTGTGAGTGCGGCTGCCCGGCTCCTTCAGCTCCACCTCTGGGTTAGGGTGGGCAGGGGGCAAGGCAGTGGCCAGGGCCCCCATGGCCCACTGTCCATCCCAGGCCTGCTAGGAGATGGCAGTTAGGACTCTGCAGGGCCGGGGTGGGGGCTGTCAGAAGGCAGCAGGGAAGAGGCCGGCCCACTGCGCCGGGGGCACCAGGGCTGGACCAGGGTGCGGCCAGCAGGCCCAGGCGGGGCGTGAGAGGCCCTTGGAGCCCGGCTCTGGGCAGGTGGGCTGGGCTGGGCCAGGCCCCGCCTCCTAAGGGGCCCCTGGCCACGCCCCCGGCCCCTGCGTGGGGTCTGCACCCGGCTTTGTGTCCTGCTGCCCAAGCGGCTGCGGTGAGAGCCCAGGGCCGCGTAGGACGCACGACTGAGGCAGGTCCTCGGAAAGGGCTTCCGCCCTCGCCCGCACACCCGGGCACACGGGAGCGGCTCCCATCGTGTGCAGAGTTTCAGATACAGCAACCAAGGAACAGACCGCAGCAGGGGACGCCCGGCCAGGCCCACAGGCTCGCGCGGTGGCGGAGACGCAGGCTGCGGGCACAGCCCGCCCTGGGGCCCGGGCGATGCTTCCAGCTCCGTGGTCACCTGTCCTTCACAAGCGTTCAGTCCTAGCAGCTCGAGATGGGCAAGGGCCACGATCCTCAGCTGTTGGGTTCAGAGGGGGTCTGACAGGCCAGGAGAGCCAGGGAGGGAGTGAGTGAAGGGCCACCCAGGAGCAAAGGTGGGATCTGGGGACCGGCCGCTGGGAGGGGAGGAGCGGGTGGACCTGGGAGCCGGAGGTCAGGGCACATTGAAGGCGCAGAGCCAAGAGCAGTCAGGAAGGCCAGGACGGGGCCCAGGGGCGGGGGAGCCACTCACACCTACCCCCCACTCCCAGCGACACCCCTACTCTCCCCTCGGGCTCCTGACCCCCTGTGCACGCACAGACCGAGGCTCTGTGAGAACTTTCTGGCTCCAGGCCCGGGAGAGCAAAAAACACAGCCCCCCCGGGGAGGGGGCTCCCCTCTGCCTCCTGGAGCCCCAGCATGTCTCCCACAGACCCCCTGCAAGACCGCCTGCTGGCGGAGACGCCCAGCCCAGGCTCGCCTGCCCCACCTTGCCTCCACGAGCACAAGGAGAGCCAGCCCTGACCGCGGGCCCCCGGCTGGCACTGGTCGTCATGTCAGGAAGCCAAAGCTCGGGGTTCAGCAGCCTGGCGTGGGGGATACCCGTGGCCATGCCCCCCTCCCGCAACACCCTCTCTCCCTTCTGCCCCCCCGACCCTCCCTTCTCCAGCCCCCCGGGGCCTCCGTGGGCCTTTGCTCCCATCTTAGTGGGGAGCACCCTGCCGGCAGTGCAGGGGTCCAGCAGGGCCTCCCTGTGTGGGGCTGCAGACCAGCGCGGGGTGCTGGTGTTCTCAGTAGGCTGCAGGCAGAAGCACTGGGGCCAGCACTCTGTGGGGGCCTCACCCTTCACGTGTCCCTAGCTACTCCCGAGGGAGGCCTGATCACTGACCCATGTCCCCAGTGAGGTGAACCGCATACCCAAGGTCACACCACGGCTGGTGGCGGAGGTGGGACCACATCCGGGCCCTGATTCTCCTGCCATTCCACACCCAGGGACTGGGGTCTGTGGGCAGCCTCCTGCCTCACGTGGGCACTGGTTCGTCTCTCACCTCCAGTGGAGCAGGAGTGGGAAGGGTACCCACTTTACAGATGGGAAGACTGAGGCTGAGAAAGGGAGCAGCCAGCCCCCACTGCCTGCCCCATCACGGGGCCCACCCCACAACCTATAGGGACGAGCTGCTTGGCCTCATTCTATAGACAAAGACTGGCCCTGTTGGAGGGGGCCAGGTGGTGTGGCCCCACCTCTCTGAGCCCTGGCCTGGGGTCCTGCTCTCCACGGTGAGAGCGGGTAACCTGCACCCTTACCTCAGTCCTCCACTTCAGCAGCTGAGGCAGGTGACCCACCACAGAACCCCCTACCCAGAGGATTCTCGCTGTGGGTTAGGGTTAGGGTAACCCTAACCAGCCACCAGGGACAGAGCCTTCGTGAGGTCACCCTGGGTCAGCTGTGGGGTGGGCCTATGCCCTCCCTGAACTGGACCAAGTGGCAGACTCCAGGGCGTGCCAGGGGCTGGCCTGTGTGTCACGGGACTGAGGCACTGACCTCGAGGTGTGAAGTGGGCCTTCCCCACCCTGGGGGGTCCCAGCCCCCATCAGCCAGCTCTGCCTCAGCCTGGGGGGAGGGGGGCAATCAGACACCTCTTTGGCCTCAAGCCCAGGGCTGGGCACTGAACTGGCTCCCAGCACACGGTTCCTGGGCTCTGCCAGATCCGGGTAGGGGGAAGCCTGCCTGGGCACCTGCACTGGGCGTAGAAGCGACACACGCGGCTGTGCTCACAGGAGCATGCGGTCATGAGAACCGAGACACACGTGCATGTCGAGTTCAGGCCACACAGGCTCCGGGGCTGGGCACGGAGGATCCCTGGACACCGGGCGGCTCCTCCAGCCGGATTCCCCCACCCTGAGTTCCCGCTGCCCGGCCTCCCCGCCAGGACACGTGCTCCTGTGCGCCCAGCATGAGCCCAGTGAGGCGACCACAGCGCCCGTGCTATGTGCACGCGGGGCCGTGGGCGTGCGGGCGGGGGTGGATGTGCACCACAGCGTGTGCGCGCGTGCACGCGGGGCAGCCCGGCACGCGTGTGCACATGCGTGTGCAAGTGTGCAGCCTTGTGGACATGAGCACGTGCAGAGAAACGTGTGCAGCCTGCGGCACCACGGACACGAAGGGGGGGAGACCAGGGGCGCACCCTCCAGGAAACCATGCCCCACCCGCCCCCAGCCCTTCCACCAGGTAGAGGGGAAGGGTCCCGCGGGAGCCGCCAGGGAGGGGGCGCTCGAGCCCCTCCACGTCCCCTGCCCCTCCGCGCAGCCCGCAGGGGCCCGCAGGTTGCGGATGGGGGTGCTTGCCTGCACCTCTGCTCGCCCGCCCCCTGGGGGGTACAGCTCTGGGTCAGCCCCGCCCTCCGCGCCCTCTACTGTCGCCGACGC
Source organism: Cephalophus harveyi (assembly GCA_006410635.1). Classification (NCBI taxonomy): domain Eukaryota; kingdom Metazoa; phylum Chordata; class Mammalia; order Artiodactyla; family Bovidae; genus Cephalophus; species Cephalophus harveyi. Next base: position 287,186 of record SJYT01084516.1, read on the forward strand.
CCCCATCATCCCGCTGCGGTCTGACCCCAGAAAAACCAGAGGTCCTGAGCCGAGTCCGCGGGGCGTGAGGAGGGAGGCGGCTGGACACCCCCACCCCTGCTGGGTGCCCGCGTTTCTGCAGACCTGCTCGTTAACCCCTTAGCGGCCGGGCGCTCCGAAGCGGGACCCACCCTTCCCGACAGCCGACCCCCACCTTGGCCCCGCCGCCGGCCCCGCCACCGCCGCCAACTTTCCCGGAAAGCGGCAACTTTTCCTGCCGCCGCGGGCCCCGCCCTCCCGGGGCCGGGCGGCACTGCGGTGACCCTCCGCAGCCCCCGGCAGCCCGGGCGCGCCCCGCGGCTCGGGGAGGGGCGCCCGGATCCCGCGCGCGGCCGGCCCGGGCGCGGCACTCACCTCTGGCGGACGCCCTCTTCATCGTAGGGGTCGGGCGGGGCGCGTCGGAAACCGAAAGTCGCTCCGGGGCCGACGCCCGTCCGCCCGCGGCCGGGTCCGCATCCAGGCGCCGCCGCTCCGGCCCGGCCCCGGCCCGGCCGCGGGACGAGGCTGCGCGCTCCGCCCGGTCGGCTGGGCTGCGGGCGGCGGCGCGGAGGCGAGGGCGGCGGGCCGGGAGCCGATGAATGTTTTATGGGATCATGTGGTTTGACGCGCGAGCGCTCCGCCGGGTCCCCGCCGGCCGGGCCGGGAGATGTGTATAAGAGACAGGCTCTGCACCGGGCCGGGCCGGCCGGGCCGGGCCGGCGGGAGGGGCGTGGGCCGGGGACGCGGGCGCTGGGCGGCGGGGAGGCGCTCGGCCCGCCCGGTGCAGCGGCGCCGCGCGGCCCGGACAAAGGCGGCGCGTTTCTAAAGAGGCGGCGGCCCCTGCAGGCGGCAGCGGGGATGGCGGTCCGGCCGAGCCGGCTGGGGGTGCGGGTCGAGGGCGTGGCGGCCCGGGCTCGCGGCGTTTGGGGTTCCCCGAGCAGCCAGGTACCCCTCAGGGCTTTGTCTGCAGGCCGGGGAGCGGGGTGCGCCTTGGCGTGGCCGACGCCCTTCCTCGCTTCAATAAACACCGGAGGCCAACCCCCTCCGCCAGCAGCTCTCTGCTGGGGGAGCCTTGCTCCATTTTTCAGTTGGAAAACAGGCTCGAAGCTTCGCCGACTTCCTAGGGCCCCACCTGTCTTTGTGACCCAGGGATGGGGCTCAGGCCCAGGCCTGCCCCTAACCTCCACAGGCGTCTGCCCCCACCCCGCCCCGTCCCACTTGCTTGGTGCCCCCAACCCTGCACAGAGTCAGGCCAGACTCTAGGGCCAGAGAACCCAGGGCCGCACCCTCACGCTCCGGGGACACCTGCACAGCTGTCCCGCCTTCCTCTGGAGGGGGAGTTCTCCTGAGTCTTCAGCCAGTCCCCGGGTCAGCATCCCTGCAGGCTGCCCGAGGGCCACGTGGATGCGGACTGGCTGGCAGGGGGCCCCTGGGATCCTGTGCTCAGGGCGGCCTTGGGTCCTCTCTGTGACTGCAGCATGCTGGCTGAGGGCTTGGGAATCCCCCCGGGAACCCAGCCAGTGTCCCCCAGAGGCCGAGGGGCGGATGAGTGGGAGGCCTGGCACGTTCTGCCTGCCCATCAGACCTGCCGCCCTCCTGACCGCAGAGGAGGCTTGGGCGAGGTCGGCAGAGCGTGGGGGAGCAAGGCCTGCTGGCCTTCCGAGGGCAGGCGGGGCCTCTCTGAGTCCAGCGTTCCCGTCTGCACACAGAGTCACAGGCAGCGCCCGGGCTGGACACCACTGCTGGTGCCTGGACCCCTTCAGTGCTGCATGTGGCACCAAGCTTTGCCCGCTGCGCCCCAGTCACCCTTGTCCCAGGCTTGGCTTACCGGGTCATTTGGAGCACCCTCGATTCCCAGACACATGGGAGGTAAGCGGGAGTCAGGACCCCTAGCCTTGGTGTCCTTGGGCCCGCCCCCAGCCACGCACGCACAGCTGCCTCCCCAGTGGATGCTGGGTGCCACCAGTGATTCCTGCCGCCTCGTGGAGGCGTGTCCCCCACTGTGCAGGCGGGCAACCTGGGGTCGGGCTCACAGGGTTGGCAGGAGGCAGAGGCTTGTCCCTGGCGTCAGCCCTTCCCCCACGGCCCCTGCATGTGGCAGCAGCCCCCAGACCCGGAAGAAGCTCTCCCCTCAGGCCCACCTGAGGCCAGAGGACTGGCCGCGGGACACTCAGTGGCCGTCATTCTGAGGTTAGGGCGAGTGTGGGCCTTGACCCAATGTTCCTGGGTGGCTGTAACCATCTAGGTCCCCGGGTGGGCCCACCACTGCTAAAGCTTGTTCCCTGCCTGCCTGTAGATTCAAAGCCCTTCCTGGCAGCAGTAGGGGCCACCCGTTCTGGGGCCACACGTTTCACCCACTGAGCTCAGATGTTCTGGCTCTTCTGGCCTGGGGCTTGGGCCTGCCACTCACCCAAAGGTCTGTGTGGTGGGAGTGGGCTGAGGCCTACAAGCCACTGTGGACTGCGGGAAAGGACACCGGGAGACTGTGTCTCCCAAGTCAGCACCACGGCCAGCGCCGCCCCCCCTCGCCCCCCCTCCCCCCCGTCACTCATGGCTGGGGAAGGGGTAGATGGGTGTGGACCCGCAGGGAGAGTGGTGCTGGGCAGGGCTGGGTGGCAGGTCAGCCTGCCTCCAGCAGGAGGCTGTGGGGCGTGGGCGTGTGGTAGGGTGTGGGTACACCCAGGAAAACCTGGGGGACGTGCTGCAGCCTCTGGGGGTCAGCAACCGGTGCCGGAGCTGGAGACACCATGGGAAGGGCCTGGTCGCACTCTGCAGACCAACTGCTGGGCTGCCCAGCGGGGATGAATAGACGACAGGCTGTGGTCCAGGCCACGCCGATGTGAGCTGCCCAGGCTTTCTGGACACGTGTCTCTGGGGCCGGGAGCCTGTGGACACCTTGCCTCTCACGGCTGCACAGCCTGTCCCCCCACCTGGGCTGAGCTGCCTGAGCTGGCCCCACAGCCGCCACACACAGGGAGTGGCCTCTGTCAGCTCTCCCGCTCTGCCCCTCTGGTGAGGCCACATTCCTGGCTGCCTCACCCCCACTCCATCCTGGGGACCAGCCCCTGAGATCAGCCTGTCAGGCAGGAGAGGCCTTGTGGGCTGTGTGACCTCGGCCCAGGCCCTGGCCTCGCTGAGCTCAGGGCAGCACGTGGATGAGGTGGACACTGATGCCTCCTGGCCTCCATCCCTGAGGGGGCATGCGAGAGTCTCCCTCAAGCCTCCAGGTCCTCTGGCACAACCCAGCCTGGACCAGGGGACACTTCCATCGTGGTTGGTGCCGGGTGATGGGTTTGAACCTGCTCGGAAGCTCCCAGGGGCTGTGTTCCATCCCGCAGAGACAGGCCCGCGGTGGCCTTGCTCGGTGGCTGGTGTGGGACTCGTGGCATGTGGTCCCCTGACGGCGGTCTGGGGAAGGATGGGGGCATGGGGCGTGGTTTCTGCTGCACACACATCACTCAGGATCACCTGAGGAAGGGCCTGATTTTGCTCAAGTGCTGTTCCAATGTGACCCTTCCTGGCACTGAGTGGGTGGCTGGGAGTGTGATCCCAGTGCCAGGGAGCTGGGGGGTGTTGGCCTGCCATCTGGCATCTCAGTGGAGGGCAGCTGCCTGCTCGAGGCCCAGAGGAGCTCTGTGCCAGGCCTGCTGAGCGCATCATCGCCTCCTGTGCTGGGGTGCGGACACCACCCCCCCCCACTTTACAGACAGGACAGTGGAGGCCGAGGGGCTTGGGTAGACCCACGTCCTGGCAGCCCCTCCTGCTGCTTCACCTAGACGCTCCCTGTCCCCCACCCCAGCCCCAGGGCTGCAGAGGGTGTTCTGACCCCTGTCACCATCAGCCCTGTGCCCCTGAAGAGTCCCTCCGCCCCGTTTTGCTGATGTTAGGCCACCATTAGTCCACCTCCCCATCTCTTATTCATCAAAGCCACGGGCAGCAGCTGCCAGGGCCGCGCAGGGAAGGGGTGACAGCCCGACCCCCGGCAGCCGCATCCCTGCATCCCGCTGGGCCTGCCCAGCTCTGAGCACCTCCAACCTCCACAGCAGTCAGAGGCCTCTTCCCACAGGGCGGCCTCAGGGGTTCACCCTGCAGGGAGTGCCCTCCTACCCGCGGGAGGCGTGTGCGTGACACCACGGCGGCCCTCACGCAGCCCCGACCCCCAGTCCGACGGCCAGCCTCTGGGATGGGAGCCTGGGCCTGGGGAGGAGCTGCGTGGAGCTGTGGCCCTGGCCCCTGCCCCCTGCCCGTGGCTGCACCTGCCCCTTCTCCTGACTCCCAGGCTGGGCTGAGTCCCCAGGGCTCCCTGCGGGCAGGCGCAGTGTCCCATCTCAGAGAGTGTAGGTCGCCGGCCCCTGCCTGGGTGCCAGCTGGGGCCAGGCCGGGGCCTGAGTAGGACACTCCTGGCCCCCCGGGGAGCCCAGAGTCTGTGCAGGGGCTGCACTCCCGAAGGCAGGGTCCCCAGGCTTCGCCCCAGGCGGCAGGCTTGATTCACGCCCCTCCCCCACGCCTGCAGGGAATGCGGATCTTTCCAGAGCCACCCACCCAGCAGTGACAGCTAAATCGGGAGTCGCTATTCACACCAGGAGCCCAGCGAGTGGTCAAAACCGGGTCGGGGGAGGGGGCACTGGGCCCACAAGCGCCCAGCGGGGTGGGGAAGGTGGCTGGGGCTGCCAGGTGGAGTGGGCATGCAGACCTGCCCGGAGCCACAGGGAGAGGTTCCTGTGGGGCCGACCCGGGCTGAGTGAGAACCCAGTGCTGCTTTTCCTGGGGTTCCCTGGACCCCGAGACCTTCTCCAGGTTGCCGGAGTTCATGGGGCGTGAAGACTGACTCCATTCTCCGGGTGGAGGGTCTGAGAGCAGGGTAGGGCCAGTCCAGCTGGAGCTCAGCACTCGCCCCCGAGTGTACTGTGAAGCCCCTGGCCCTCCTCCCCTCAATGCCTTCATCCACTCCATTTCTCAGTCATTTAGTCATTCAACAAACATACTGAAGACTCACTCCAGACACCCTTAAGTCTCTCCAGACTCAGGCCCTCTCACTCTCACGATACAGATGGGGAGGTTGAGCTCCAGGGGGAAAGCCTTGTCCTGGGGTCACTTCTGTACTGAAGGGTCACCCAGAAGCCCGCAGGGACTGACGTCCAGTGGAGCGGGCAGCTGAAGCGGAGCCAGCTTGGGATTCACCCACCGCCCTGACACCTTGCTGGGGGGCTCAGCCTGAGGTCCTGAGGCTCTGCCCCTGGCAAATGGCTCTTCACCCTGGAGCCACAGGACAGAGGGCCATGCCCCACACCCCAGACTATTCTGGAGCGAGCCTTGCCTTGCCCCCTGCCCCATGCCCAGGGTCACGAGCAGGGAGCAGGCCAGGGCCCAGACCTTGCCTTCAAGTGATAGAGGCCTCAGTGGCCAGACCTGGAGACTAGGGTGCTGCCTGGGACTTGCCAGGTGCAGTTCCGAGCTTCCTCGTCTGTTCAACCGGCTCTATCGCCCGCCTTCCCCTGGGGCTGAAGGGCATGTGTGCAATGTCTGGCTTGAGGAGGGGGCTCCAAGGCGGCTGCATCAGCAGGCAGGCCTCTGAGACCGGGGTATTTTTAGCCAGGATTCCTGCTGACAGGCCAGGCTGGCCGAGGTTTGCTGCCAGCCGCAGAGGCGCTTCTCCCAGCCTGCATCAGGACACACAGCGTCTGCCCCCTAGCCCAGCCCCTGCTTCGGGTCCCTGCCCCTCACCCGTCCAGGTGCAACCTTTCCGGTCAGGGGGCTGACACTCCGGGAACTGAGCCTGGTCCTGGGGAAACGCTGAATTCAGGTGAGGGGAGACTCTGCTACGGAGCCATCTGCTGCCCGGGTCCTGGGCCTCGGGCTCGGGCTGCCACTCCTGACCCGCCTGAGGGTGGGGTTTCTGGGAGGCACCAGTCAGCGCACAGGCTCCCGGCTGCAGGGTCTGTCTGAGGGCCCCCTGGCTGCTGCCTCTCTGCCCCGCTGCCGGCCCCCTCCGGAATGTCTAGTCAGCAGAATGGCCAGAGCCATCAGCCCCGGGCCCGGCTCCTCGCCCCCCGGACACCCCTGCCCAGTGCCGCCCACCTGCTCCGGCCACTGGGTCTCTCTAGCCTATCCTACAGGGTGGGCTGCTCTGCATGTGAACACGGGGCCACGCCTGGGCCTGCAGAGCTTCCTGGCTCAGCCAGAACCGTGTCTCTTCCCACAGGCAGGAGAGGACACCCAGAAAGGTACTGCGCCTGGGCCGCGCCCTCCGCACGCTCCACTCCCCAGGGGCAGGGGCCGAATCACGGTCCAGCACGCTGGACAGCGCCGCGCCTGCGCACTCTGCGCGAGGGCGGGCAGGGGGCGGGGCCGCGGGCGCAGGTCAGGGGCGGTGGCCTGGCGCGGGGGTGCGTCGGGCGGGGGCCCCGCAGGAGTGCCGACTGGTGGTTCTCTGGGTAAATCAGGAGGCCCTGCCAAAGTAATTCTGAGCAAGCAAAGAAACCCAGGAAAAAATTTTAAAATAAGCATACTGAGGGAGACAGGCCATGTGGCATCCGAAAATATACTCTAGAACACAGTAATTAACACAACCCATGGACAGTCAGATGATGGAAGAGAAAGCCCAGAAAGAGGCTTCAGTGCGAATGTGAGACGGGAGCAGGTGAAATCCAGGAGGAGAAACGGATTATCCAATAAATAATTCAAAATATATAACAAATACATCATTTTAGGACAACTAAACAGACATTTGGGGGATATGTTTGGATTCCCTACCCCACTCCTGATACTGAAATAAGTTCCAAATGGACTACAGCTTTAAAAAGTATAAAAACCACAAAACTACTAGAAGAAGAAGGAAAAAACCCTGTAAATTGAATCATTCCAAGAATTATACAAAAACCAGAGTCGGATATATCCAACCTCATAAAAATAAAAGGCAGATGCTTGGCAGTGAGTGGGGGGCACAAGATAAAAAGGTAAACAGCATACCGTGGGAGTATCCACGACTCACCTCACAAAAAGACACTTGCTGTTGCATTCAAAGAATTCTCACCCATCAGTTAGGAAAAGACCAACAACGCAAGAGAAAGTGACCAAGATATGACATGAGTCCATCAAAACAGGCTCAATCTGACTCAAAATAAGAAACACGCAAATGTGAATTACGGTGGGATGAGCGACTTCCCTGGCAATCTGGTGACTAAGGCTTCACCATCCAGTGCAGGGGCTGTGGGTTCAATCCCTGGTCAGGGAACTAAGATCCCATGTAGTTTGTCTCAGATGCCACGTGGTGTGGCCAAAAATTTAAAAAAAAAAAAAAAATGACAGTGAGATGCCATCTCCTGACCCTCTGACAGGGCCACAGAGTCCGTTAAGGCTCAGAGACTCACGTTGTGAGAGAGGTGGTGGTGGTTTAGTTGCTAAGTCGTGTCCGACTCTCTCGACCCCATGGACTGTAGCCCACCAGGCCCCTCTGCCCATGGGATTCTCCAGGCAAGAGCACTGGAGTGAGTTGCCATTGCCTTCTCCAGGGGATCTTCCCGACCCAGGGATCGAACCCGGGTCTCCTGCACTGCAGGCAGATTCTCTACCTACTGAGCTGCAGGGGAAGGCCTGTGAGAGAGGGCACGCCTGCGTGGAGGGCCGGGGGTGAGGAGGGAAGAGTCACCCTCAGGTGGGGCTGGGCTGCCAGATGCTTGGAGACGGAGTGAGAGGGACACGCGCTCCTGGGCCCCTTTTATCCACATCTCAGGTTGGAGATCCAGTGACAACAGAAAATAAATCATTATTTGCAAATAGCCCAAGTGCCCCCCTCCAGCTGTGGCGGGCAGCGGGCAGGGGCTCTCCTGGTGCCCAGCCATGTGGAGCCCGCACCAGGCGCCCCGCCATCTGCCCGTGCCCTCGCTGGCATGGGGCCAGACTGACAGGGGGGTGGAGGCCCTGCACCCCCAGCCCCCCCAGGAGGGCCACCGCTTATCCCTGGAGGTCCTGTCGACTTTGCCCACACCTCTGAGTCACATCCCAGCCATGCCCACTTGTCATGGGCCGGCAGACCCTGGGCTCCCATCAGCCTGCAGCGTGTCCCCAGGCAGGCCCTTGCCCTTCCAGCCTCAGGCCCCTGTTGCTGAAATGGGGTGACACCAACTTCTCAGGAGGTGCAATTAACAAGCGAGGGGCAGGCAGGAGGGATGTGGGGGGAGCAGCCTCCCTGGCAGTGTCCCTGACTTTGCAGATACCGTGTGGGGCTGTCCATGGGAGGTGCGGAGACGACAGTCTCGTTTGGAGAAGAGGTGGGTAATTTAGGAGCGCTGCCTGGAAGGGGCAGGTGGCTGCTCCTGAGTGCTGGGCCGGGGCGGCTAAGGCTGACTGTCCTCTCCTCAGGGACCCACTTCGTACCCATGAGCAGTGAGGGGATGCTTGACCTGCCGGAGTGCTGGGCAGCCCCTGGGGCTGCGCTTCGTGGACCAGAGCCGGGCGGGACCTGCTCTCACTGCAGCTGAGCATGGTCTCCCTTGTCCATCTCTCACCAGCTTGTCTTGGCCTGGCAGAGCCTTTAGAGGGGAAAAGGAGGCTGATGGAGGCAGGATGGCAGTGGGAAGGGGCTGAGAACTGGGGGAGACGCCTGCAGAGGCTGTTCAGCTGCCCAGTCAGAAGCGACTCCTGTGTACCCCTCGGGGAGCAGGCTGTGCCCCACCCAGGCCCCAGGATGGGGAGACCCCATGTGGGGGACCGGGCTCCCAGGAAGGAGAGTCCAGCCGCAGGAGCGTGGATCACAGCCGCACGCGCGTCAGGTGCTGAGCGTGGTGCAGACGTGGCCGTGGCCTGGCCCAGGCCACAGACGGGGGACTGAGGCCCAGGAGGGCACCCTCGTGCACAGGAAGCGAGGAGGGGGAGCCCACAGCCTGGTGAGTGGGCGGGGGCCACCGTCTCCGCCCCGCCAGGCCTGGGTCCCACGAGCGCCCGATGCCCGGTGTGTTGGGGGCCCTGGTGATGAGCCACACCTCTGCGTCCCTTTGTTCTTGAGGAGTTTCAGGGACTCAGAGGCAGCTCCTTCAGAGGGTAAAGGGCATCAAGTAAAAAACGGAGGAAAGAAGAACAGAGTGCAGGCTGTGTTTGGTAACAGCGGCGTGTCAATATCGGCTCACTGGTCGCACGTCCGAGGCAGAATGCTAACAACGGGGGGCCGGATGGGCACCGCCTGGGAGCGCCCTGTGCTGTGCTCTTGGTTCTTCTCTAAATGCAAAGACTGTTCTGAAATTTTAAGGTTTATTTGAAAAAAGAGGAAGAGATGGGGGGCGCTCCCCTGGTGGGGAGAGTCCACCTGCCAGTGCCGGGGACATGGGCTCGATCCCCGGTCCAGGAAGACCCCACGTGCCTTGGAGCTCCTAAGCCCGGGAGTCACAGCCGCCGAAGCCTGCGTGCCGCTCGGCCCGTGTTTGCAGCCAGAGAAGCCACCCCACGGAGACACCCGCGCTCTGCAGGGAGAGAGGAGAGAAAGCCCGCGCAGCGATGGGACCCCGCACAGTCAAGAATGAACAGATAATGCTTCTAGAGAAAGGCGTGTGGGGTCTATAGGAGGGAGCCGGAGGACCCTCCCTCCTGGACTGCCCGTTTCCTCCCCGCTGGGCCCAGCACCGTGCTGCCCCCTCCCCACGCCCCCCAGCACCCGCTGAACCGCTCTTCCGGGCGGGGGGAGGCCCGGCGGGCGTGACCGTTGGGCCTGGCGGTGGGTTCTGAGTTAGGCCAGCTCTCACTCTGCACTCAGCACCCAGCCCGGCTTGGGCGCTTTGGAGCTCCCAGAGGGCTGGGGCCGTGGGCTGGGTCCTCCCCCTCCTTCTCTGGGGGTGTGGCTCCTTCAGTCTCTTCTGCAGAAAGCAGGGCGCTCTGGGCGACACCAGGCCCGAGGGGCAGACAGACACGGGTCACCCCTGCCCACCCCACGGCCCCGGAGCTCTGTCCTTCCTTCCTTGAGCGGCGGCCCTGTTGCCAGGCTGGGGCCCCTGCGAATCTCCGGGGGTCGGGGAGCTCGGCTGTGTACACTGGGGCTTGCCCAGCCATGCCCGCCTGCTGGAGGAGGGCCCCCAGGGCTCTGCTGCAGGAAGCTGTCCCTCCGCTGGGCCTGGGCACCCAAAAGCTCAAACCGGGCGATGTCTGCGTGCTTGTCCCCAGGAGTGACGAGAGGCTGAGGGCCCAGCTCTGTTACTGACCACTGTGAGCCAGCCCCTAGGGCCCGACATACCGGAGGCTCTGTCAGTCCCAGCCTCCGCCCTCTTCTCCTTCCACAGCCGGAGGCCTCACCAGGGGCTCTCCTGGAGCCTGGAGCCCTGACCTGGCCCCACGGTGCCCACAACCACCGGAAGCCCTCGTCTGGGGAGCTGGGGCACAGTGAGTGGTCCTGGGAGGTGGCCAGGGCCCTTCTCTGCTGGGACTGGGTCTGCACGTGCACCAGAGCCCATGCGGGCATCTCCTGGCTTCTGTGACGGCATCGCCCAGTCATGACAAGGGAAACCAGAGCCCCCCAGGCTCTTTGCAGAAGGCAGTGCCTGCTCCCAGGAGTTTCCCGTTAAACACGGAGGGAGGGCTGCCCGGGGGGCTGGGCCCTGTCGCAGGGTCCCGGCCTACATGCCCTCCGCGCTTTGTGTTCACACCCCTCGCCTGCTCTAGGGGCTGGGACCGTGGCCCTCTCAGCGCTCCCTGTGGGGGTGAGGGCTACCGTGGGCCCAGGGCATCCAGGCCAGGGATGGCAGGTGCAGAGTGCGGCCCCATGGGACGTGGGGAGCGGCCTGGCTCCCGTTCCCCCACCGTAAACTCCCACGAAGGCCCTCACCAGCCAGCCTGCTGTGGGGCGTGGGGCAGCCAGTGAGGTCCCTGCTGGGTCGACCTCTCCAGACTGCCTGGGTTGGACACAGGGGCAGGGTCTCCTCCTAAGCCGTGAGGCCCCCGCAGAGCCCAGCCCCCGACCCTGACATCTGGGGACAGGTGTCTGAGGGCTGATGGTTGCTTCTATCAGGTTGCTTCTATCAACCACTGAGCCTCAAGGTTGTCCCAGATGCCCCCAAGGGCCACAGTGAGCAGGTGGCACCCCAAAGGGCCAGCTCCCCATGCCGTGCCAGGGGCCGGGAGGGCAGTGGCAGCACCCGGGAAGCTCTGTGTGGACGCTTGCAGTTGCCTGAGTCTGAGGAGGTGATTAGAGGGTAGACTGTGGGGAGATGAAGTGTGAGTGGTGCTCAGGGTGTGGAGAAAGACCCTGAGACACTGTGAGTGGGGTGACTCGGACTCAGCGCTGCACAGTGGACCTGCAGACCAGAGGGGGCAGGTGGTCTGGGGTCAGGGGCCTGGACCGTGCCTGCTGTGGGCTTGCACGGCCTGAGCCTCACGGGCCCTGGGGGCACTCCACAGCTGTGCCCTGTGCACACAGCGGCTTTGCCCAGGAGTGAGGAGGGCGCGTCTGCTCCACTGCGCACACCCGCGTGGTGCCCACGTGCCCAGCGCCTCCTGGGCTTCATAGAGATTGCGGGAGTCGGGGCCGCCAAGCCTCAGTGTCCCCCGCTCTGAATAAGATCCTGGGAGAAGCAGCGGGAGTCAGTCGTGGCCGAGCCTGGCGTTTCACGGGATGGAGAGGAGGCGGCACGAGCCCCCAGCGTCCCGGCTTCCCCCAGCGGCCCGCCGGGACAGGAGGGAAAGCCTTGAAGTGCCAGGGCTTTGAATCCCATCTCCATGGCAACGTGTGGGCACAAAGGGCTGGGTGAGCTGGCTGCAGCAGCGCTAGGCTGTGGGGAGAAGGGGCCTTTCATTTACGGGGACGGGGCGCGGGGAGTGGGGCTCTTCCCAGCCAGGCCCGGCCGAGCTCTGGAGGCTGTGCCCAGCGCCCAGCGGCCAGCACCAGCCCGCACAGCCCCAGGCCCCCTGGCCCACCCCAGAGGGCAGAGCAGTCAGTCACGGGGGTAAATCAGTCACGGGCAGGGCTGCAGCGAGCGTCCGGCGCACACCCAGCCTGAGAAGCCGCCCAGAGGCCCCGGGGCGGAGGGAGCCCCGCCGACCCCGGCACCCGAGTCTGCAGGGCATGTGGCAATGTGGCTGAACTCAGCTGCCACCTAAAGGCCTCTCAGAGAAGGAGACTGGGATGGGCCCGGCCCAAGAGCAAAGGCCCCGAGGCAGGACAGAGCTGGGAGAATCTAGGGTGGGTGGGACGCTGGGAGCCCCCCACAGACCCCCTCAAGCCCAAACCCGGCCACGGGCGCTTGCCCCTCCGACGTCAGGCTGGAGGCGTGTCCAGCCCTGCTTCCAGCTGCCGGCCCCGCCTGGCCCGAGCGCCCCTCAGCACCCACACCCGCCCCTGAGCCGCCACGTGCAAGGGACATAGGCCAGAGAGATACTGACCCAGAGACCTGGGGGCCGCCCAGAAACCACCCCCGGGAGGCAGGGGTTTCCCTGCACTTTTAAAAACATCCGGGTCCCCGCCACCCAGGTCTGGGGAGGATGCTGGGAAGCCACGGACCCCTGTGCTCAGGTGTCCCCGCCACGCGCCAGACGGGAGTTTTCACCCGCTCCACGCGCCAGCACTTCTGTGTGCGCTGCTTCAGCCTCAGGAATCTCACACCCCTCACACCCCTCACACCCCTCACAGCCCTCACAGCCCTCACAGCCCTCACACCCCTCACACACCCCTCACACACCCCTCACACACCCCTCACACACCCCTCACACACTTCACACCCCTGTCTCTTATACACATCTGGTGAGGGCTACCGTGGGCCCAGGGCATCCAGGCCAGGGATGGCAGGTGCAGAGTGCGGCCCCATGGGACGTGGGGAGCGGCCTGGCTCCCGTTCCCCCACCGTAAACTCCCACGAAGGCCCTCACCAGCCAGCCTGCTGTGGGGCGTGGGGCAGCCAGTGAGGTCCCTGCTGGGTCGACCTCTCCAGACTGCCTGGGTTGGACACAGGGGCAGGGTCTCCTCCTAAGCCGTGAGGCCCCCGCAGAGCCCAGCCCCCGACCCTGACATCTGGGGACAGGTGTCTGAGGGCTGATGGTTGCTTCTATCAGGTTGCTTCTATCAACCACTGAGCCTCAAGGTTGTCCCAGATGCCCCCAAGGGCCACAGTGAGCAGGTGGCACCCCAAAGGGCCAGCTCCCCATGCCGTGCCAGGGGCCGGGAGGGCAGTGGCAGCACCCGGGAAGCTCTGTGTGGACGCTTGCAGTTGCCTGAGTCTGAGGAGGTGATTAGAGGGTAGACTGTGGGGAGATGAAGTGTGAGTGGTGCTCAGGGTGTGGAGAAAGACCCTGAGACACTGTGAGTGGGGTGACTCGGACTCAGCGCTGCACAGTGGACCTGCAGACCAGAGGGGGCAGGTGGTCTGGGGTCAGGGGCCTGGACCGTGCCTGCTGTGGGCTTGCACGGCCTGAGCCTCACGGGCCCTGGGGGCACTCCACAGCTGTGCCCTGTGCACACAGCGGCTTTGCCCGGGAGTGAGGAGGGCGCGTCTGCTCCACTGCGCACACCCGCGTGGTGCCCACGTGCCCAGCGCCTCCTGGGCTTCATAGAGATTGCGGGAGTCGGGGCCGCCAAGCCTCAGTGTCCCCCGCTCTGAATAAGATCCTGGGAGAAGCAGCGGGAGTCAGTCGTGGCCGAGCCTGGCGTTTCACGGGATGGAGAGGAGGCGGCACGAGCCCCCAGCGGCCCGCCGGGACAGGAGGGAAAGCCTTGAAGTGCCAGGGCTTTGAATCCCATCTCCATGGCAACGTGTGGGCACAAAGGGCTGGGTGAGCTGGCTGCAGCAGCGCGAGGCTGTGGGGAGAAGGGGCCTTTCATTTACGGGGACGGAGCGCGGGGAGTGGGGCTCTTCCCAGCCAGGCCCGGCCGAGCTCTGGAGGCTGTGCCCAGCGCCCAGCGGCCAGCACCAAGATGTGTATAAGAGACAGCCCCTCACACCCCTCATACACCCCTCACACACCCCTCGACCGCTCACACACACCTCACACACCCTCCACACCCCTCACACCCCTCACACACCCCCACACCCCTCACACTCTCATACATCCCTCCACCCCTCACACACCCGTCACACCCTCACACCTTCACACATCCCTCACACCTCCCACATCCCTCACACCTCCCACATCCCTCACACCCCTCTCACAGCCCTCATACCCCTCACACAACCCCCACACACCCCTAACACATCCCTCACACCCCTCACGTCACTCTCTTTAAGCTGGGCTGCCTCCTTCCCTGTGGTACCGGTTTGGGTCTCCCCATGGCCTCTGGGTCGGTTTGGGGGAGATGCAAGGTCAACTCTGGGGTCTGAGCCCAGGGACAGGGCAGTGGGGGCTCCTGGGAGCCAGGCAGGACCACGCGGAAAGGGAGGGTGTGCGGGTGGGCCTGGATGGGCTGCATGGTTGGGCGGCCAGCTCGCGGCTCCTTCTCCCCAGGGGACCCTGCCCATTCTGAAGGGGGACCCTCCAGCTCAGCTGCCCTGGAGGACCATGCTCTTCAAACTGCGGCCCCCTCCCAGACCACCTTGGATTGTGCCCACTGCCCACCCCTGCAGGGCTCCCGCCCAGACAGGCCCCAACTGCTCCCAGCACTCAGAGAAAAGGCTGGGGCTTCCACCTGCACATCGGTTCCCACACATCCCCACCAGCCCCACCGAGGACGTCCTCCCACCACATCGGTCTGACACTCCCATCCCACGTCAGCTCCCCTGCAGAGCCGAGGGGCAGCAAGGTGAGGTCTGGGAGCCAGGAAGCCCAAGCTCAGGCCAGGAGCCCTCAATGCCTCCCAGGCCTCAATGCCACCTCCCCGCCAGACTCCGTGTGGCTGGACTCTCCCCAGACACAGCCTCTGCCCCTCCCTCCAAGGCTGGGAGCCGTGTTGGCTGCCCTGTGCCCACTGGAGACCTCAGGTCTCTGAGCCTGGATGAGTGGGCATTGTGAAACAGGGTGCAGACAGGCACAGAGCGAGTGAATGCAGCGAGGAAATTCAGTGACGGGACGGGAGGTCTGGGGTGACCCTGCCAGCCAGGTGGCTGGACCAGGCAGATGGCCTCTGCTCTGTGCGGGGAAGGGGCTGTGCGCGGGCTGGCCAGGGGCTCTGTTCATTTCTAAGTGGGGCGGGCTGTCTGTGAGGCAGGTGCACGGCCTCTGCTGCCCTCTGCCGGCCAGCCCTGGCCCTCAGCGCCCCCGCAGGCTCAAAGGGCCTGGACCCCAAGAAGACAAACCAGGAGGTGCAAGGGCCAGGCTTCAGGCTTCCCTGGAGGCTCAGATGGTAAAGAACCTGCCTGAAGCGCAGGAGGAGACGGTGGTTGGATCCCTGGGTCGGGCAGGTCTTCTGGAGAAGGGAGCGGCTGCCACTGCAGGCTTCCTGCCTGCTGCAGCTACTGAAGGCCACGCGCCCTATAGCCTGTGCTCCACAACTCGAAAAGCTCCTGCGATGAGAAGCCTGGACTCTGCAAGGAAGGACAGCCCCGCCCACCCCAACTAGAGGAAAGCCTGCGCGGCAGCGGAGAGCCGGCACTGCCCAAGGAAGCAAATACGACGTGTCCGAACGAGAGGAAACCAGCGTGTTCCAAACCTGTGAAGTACTCTGAGGGGCTGAGAGTAAGGCCTGGGGGGTCCAGAGAGAGGCTCCTGGACCGTGGGAGGGGGCCTAAGGCAGAAGTGGGGGCGCCTCAGGACTCTGTTTTAGTATTGTGTGTGTGCATGAGTGTATGTATATGAGTGTGTGTGTGTTTATGTGTGTGTATGTGTATGAGTGTGCGTACATGTATGTGTGTGTGAGTATGTATATGTGTGTATGTGTATGTGTGTGTGTATCAGTATGTGTGTATGTGTATGTATATGCATGTGTATGTGTGTGTATATGCATGTGTAGTGTTTATAAATGTGTGTGTATATGTGTGTATGAGTATGTGTGTGTATATGCATGTGTATGTGTGTGTAAATGTGTGTATGTGTGTATGATTATGTATGTGCATGTATATGTGTGTATATGTATGTGTGCATGTGTATGGGCATGTATATGCATGTGTACGTGTGTGTTGGTAAATATGTGCATGTGTGTGTCTATGCATGTGTATGAATATGTGTGTATGTGTGTGTAAATGTGCATGTGTATGTGTATCAGTATGTGTGTATGTGTGTGTATATGCATGTGTATGTGTATGTATATGTGTATGAGTATGTGTGTGTGTATATGCATGTGTATGTGATTATAAATGTGTGTATGAGTATGTGTATGAGTGTATGTGTATATGTATGTGTACGTGTGTGTTGGTAAATATGTGCATGTGTGTGTCTATGCATGTGTATGTGTATGAATATGTGTGTATGTGTGTGTATATGTGTATGAGTATGTATGTGTATGTGTGGGTATGCATATGTATGTGTTTGTAAATGTGTGTATGTGTGTGTATGAGTATGTGTGTGTATATGCATGTGTATGTGTGTGTAAATGTGTGTACGACTATGTGTGTGCATGTATATGTGTGTATATGTATGTGTGCATGTGCATGTGCATGTATATGCATGTGTACGTGTGTGTTGGTAAATATGTGCGTGTGTGTACATGCATGTGTATGTGTATGAATATGTGTATGTGTGTGTGTATGTGTATGAGTGTGTATGTATGTGTGTATATGCATGTGTGTGTTTGTAAATATGTGTATATATGTGTGTATGAGTATGTATGTGCACGTATGTGTTTGTAAATATGTGTATGTGTGTGTCTATGCACGTGTATGTGTATGAATATGTGTGTGTGTATATGTGTATGAGTGTGTGTGTATATGCATGTGTGTATGTGTTTGTAAATGTGTGTATATATGTGTGTATGAATGTGTATGTGTATGTGCATGTATGCATATGTATGTGTAAATGTGTGTGTATGAGTATGTGTGTGTATGAGTATGTGTGTGTATGTATGCATGTGTATGTGTGTGTGTGTAAATGTATGTGTATGAGTATGTGTGTGTATATGCATATGTGTGTATATGCATGTGTCTATGTGTTTGTAAATGTGTGTATATATATGTGTATGAGGAGTATGTATGTTTGTAAATGTGTGTATGTGTGAGTATGAGTATGTGTATGTATATGCATATGTATGTGTGTAAATGTGTGTATGTGTGAGTATGTATGTGTATGTGCGTGTATGCATATGAATGTGTTTGTAAATGTGTGTGTGTGAGTATGTGTGTGTATATGCATATGCATGTGTGTATAAATGTGTGCATGGGTATCTGTGTGTATGTGTATGCATGCACGTGTGTGTGTGTATGTGTGTGTGTAACTGTGTGTATGTGTCCGTGTTGCATTTCTCATCAGCCATCCTGCACCTCTGGGCCCCCACTCTCACCAGGACCCCCCAGCTGGTGTCCTCATGGCCTGGAGCTGGAGCCTGCGCACCGAGCCCCACAGCCCGCCCTGGCCCAGGGCCCGGGGAGCTTGCTGGGCTCGCCTGAGGTGGGCACCTGAGGCCCCACTCTGTGCCCGGGAGGAGGAAGGCAGCCAGCCCCGAGCCTCCTGTGTCCCTGCAGCCTCTTTAGAGCGGACAGAGCACACACCTCTCTGCTCCTGCGGTCCCCCATCTCCCTCACTCGTGTTTACACAGTAATTGAGGAGGGGGGGCCCATGTGCACCACTCTCTGCAACACGGTGTCTGCGTGGACGGTCGGGGGCTGGGTTGTCCATGCCCTGGGTTGCGTGCTGGCCTCTCCAGGAGGTGGCACATTGCAGAGGAGGACTGTGCGGTCTGCCGGGGGCGGGGAGGCCAAGGTCAGCATGCGGAGCATGCGGAGGTATGCACAGCTGGGCCCAACTTCAAAGTGTGGCCGGAGCAGGAAGGGAAATCAGTGCTGGGCTAGGGCACTACCAGCAGCCGCAGCTGGGGCATGCAGGGGCCCGCTGGGGGCCCGAGGCCCTGCACCTCCCCCGTGGGACACTGGGGCGCTGTTCACCTGGCCTGCCTGCCCTATGGTGGTCGGGCTCCTGGCCCAGCTGGAGTAGAACTGTTGACTGTGCATGGGGATGGATCCAGACAAGAGCTGGGGACCTTGAACAGTGACCTGGAGACAGCCCAGACCCGTGCCTGCACCCCGCCCAAACCAACCTCCACAGAGCCCTGGTGAGCCTGGGGTGCAGGGAGCTGGTGAGGGGCTGGCCAGGGGCCCATGTGTCCATCTTTGACCCGCCCTGATTATTACACACCACAGTATAAGCTACACAGTTATTTTATGACGTTTACTTTTGCAAAAAAAGACGCTGAGTCTTTATAAAGAAGGGCAATTGACACGAAGACGTTACCATACAAGACAAGAGTCGCCAGCCCTGGCCTCCCCGCTCACCCGGCCCTGGCCTCCTCGATTCACCCGTTCATGTCCCACTTTCACCCCTGTCCGTGGCCTCTGTGGGCACCAGGGAAGTCTCTCGAAATAGTTTTTAATCACAGAAGTCACCCTGCTTGTTGGGAGAAGAAGCTCCAAGTGGGAAGGCATATAAAGGAGCACGGCTGTGTCTGTCCTGCGGCACCCCTCCCGGGAGACCCCACTGGGCCCGGGCACTCACAGATACCACTGGAGCAGCTGTCAGTGGCGGCACCCTCGTCCCCGGAGAGGCCAGGCGGGCCCCCTGGAGGAGCTGGACGGGGCTGGGGGTTACCGTCACTGGGCTGGATACAAAGGGCATGGCTGGCCCAGTGTCAACTGGGCTTCTGGTCAACCCCAGGGGACCAGGTGGCATGTCTCTCACATCCTGCTCAGACTCACGGGTTGTGGGGGGGCACCCAAGGAGGGCTGCAGTGTGGGGGGGACCGAAGTCCCGGCTTCTGGTCAACCCCAGGGGACCAGGTGGCATGTCTCTCACATCCTGCTCAGACTCACGGGTTGTGGGGGGGCACCCAAGGAGGGCTGCAGTGTGGGGGGGACCGAAGTCCCGGCTTCTGGTCAACCCCAGGGGACCAGGTGGCATGTCTCTCACATCCTGCTCAGACTCACGGGTTGTGGGGGGGCACCCAAGGAGGGCTGCAGTGTGGGGGGGACCGAAGTCCCGGCTTCTGGTCAACCCCAGGGGACCAGGTGGCATGTCTCTCACATCCTGCTCAGACTCACGGGTTGTGGGGGGGCACCCAAGGAGGGCTGCAGTGTGGGGGGGACCGAAGTCCCGGCTTCTGGTCAACCCCAGGGGACCAGGTGGCATGTCTCTCACATCCTGCTCAGACTCACGGGTTGTGGGGGGGCACCCAAGGAGGGCTGCAGTGTGGGGGGGACCGAAGTCCCGGCTTCTGGTCAACCCCAGGGGACCAGGTGGCATGTCTCTCACATCCTGCTCAGACTCACGGGTTGTGGGGGGGCACCCAAGGAGGGCTGCAGTGTGGGGGGGACCGAAGTCCCGGCTTCTGGTCAACCCCAGGGGACCAGGTGGCATGTCTCTCACATCCTGCTCAGACTCACGGGTTGTGGGGGGGCACCCAAGGAGGGCTGCAGTGTGGGGGGGACCGAAGTCCCGGCTTCTGGTCAACCCCAGGGGACCAGGTGGCATGTCTCTCACATCCTGCTCAGACTCACGGGTTGTGGGGGGGCACCCAAGGAGGGCTGCAGTGTGGGGGGGACCGAAGTCCCGGCTTCTGGTCAACCCCAGGGGACCAGGTGGCATGTCTCTCACATCCTGCTCAGACTCACGGGTTGTGGGGGGGCACCCAAGGAGGGCTGCAGTGTGGGGGGGACCGAAGTCCCGGCTTCTGGTCAACCCCAGGGGACCAGGTGGCATGTCTCTCACATCCTGCTCAGACTCACGGGTTGTGGGGGGGCACCCAAGGAGGGCTGCAGTGTGGGGGGGACCGAAGTCCCGGCTTCTGGTCAACCCCAGGGGACCAGGTGGCATGTCTCTCACATCCTGCTCAGACTCACGGGTTGTGGGGGGGCGCCCAAGGAGGGCTGCAGTGTGGGGGGGACCGAAGTCACAGCTTCGCTGGATGGCCTTGCCTCTGAGACTTGGCCCAGGACCTGCTGGCTGCCCACAAGGTCCAGGCCCTGGTGCCCAGCCTTCACCCCTGGGGAACGGCCATCACGCAGGAAGCTCTGGGTGAGGGGCACTTCTAGGTCCACGGCCCCGGGACGGATGGGGGCAGGGTATCCCCTTGCACACAGGAGCCCCGCCTGCCACCTGCTCATCACCAAGCCCTGGGATCCCTGTGTTCCCCCTGGCCTGTGGGAGACCTGGTCTCTGAGGCTTCTTCAGCCCTCCCAGGGGCCACCAGCAGCTAGGAGAGCAGAGCTCCGGGTTTTCTGGTGGGGCCAGGGCTTGTGCCAAACACACTCAGAACCCACTGAATCTTAACAGTGATCCCAACAGCAGGGGTGGGGTGGGGGTACTATTACTCTCGTTTCCTGGCGGAAGAGGTCCCAGAGCCGCTCTGGCCCAGAGCCACGGCCTGCGGCCTTGTCATGCAGTCTCTGAGCTCCTGGCACAGGTATGCCCGGGAGGCAACCTGAACTGGGTCACCACTGGCTGCTGTTCCCCTGCCATGTCATTCTGGTCTTTCTTCACACGACATGCCCACCCTGTCCTGTTAGAGGTGTCTGCAGCTGAGCCTACGGCCCTCTCCCCGGGCAGGCCCTTCGCCGACCTCAGATGCATAGGCTTAGTAGCCTGGCTCCGTTCTCACGCCCTTCCTGGTGATACCAGGGGCTGCAGGTCCCCTTCAAGGCCTGAGCCAGGGCAGGCGCCCCACATGCCTGCCTCCCTGGCCTGCAGACCTGGGGTGGTGACCCTTCCTTCCAATCCTGCAGTGGTCCCTAGGCAGGTTGGCCCTCCCTGCTGGGTCTCAGTTTCTCGTGCATAAACCCGGTCAGCAATCACAGCTCCCTGGGTGGAAGGCTGTGATTGCTATGCTTGCCAGCACGTAGAAGACAGTTTTTACAGAGAAAGAATCAGGGTTGGGGAATCTGAATGCCTTTCCTCACACATGTTGAAGGGCTTCTCTGGTGGCTCAGTGGTAAAGAAATCTATCTGCCAATGCAGGAGACATGGGTTTGATCCCTGGGTTGGGAAGATCCCCTGGTGGAAATGGCAACCCACTCCAGTACTGGTGCCTGGAGAATCCCATGGACTGAGGTGGGCTGCAGTTCATGGGGTCACAAAGAGTTGGACAGGACTGAGCGAGTGACAGAGCATGTGTGCACGAGTGATTGGAAGTCACCAGACAGAACGGCCGTGGGGTGAAGAGTGACGCCCAGGTAACCCAGCAGTGTGTTCTGCGATGGAGCAGACAGTCTCAGCATCAGGGGGTGCAGTCGCATTGTAGTAGCTGAGAAAAATGACAAATCCCAGAGTGAAAGAGAGCTCGGGAAGAATCCGGGAGTGCCAGCAGGGAGTGGATGAGGGGATGACATACCCAGGATCGAATTTACACTCCGGGAAAGCAAATACTGGCACTGTTTGGTACAGGCTGATAAGAGGAGGACAAACCCCAAATTAAACAAATGTGAACGAATTCCTCTGTGTGCAGACAGCAAATATTTCAGTAGAAATGGGTGCAGAGCAAAGCAGCAAACTCATAAATCAGAGTGAGTTCCGACACGGAGCTGTGATTTGGGCAGACCAATATTTCAGGAAACGTGGGTAAGAAGCAGCTGGCAAAATAGTAACTTTGACAGAGTGTCAACGTCCTGCTCACCGAAGAAGTGGAAACAGGGCGCTCCCCAGGCTTCGGTAGGAGGCAACAGGGAGCAGGAGGCTCCCAGAGGCCGTGAGCTCTGGGAAGAGCCGGGCTCACGGCGTGGCAGAGACGGGTGGGCGGGTATCCTGAGCCGCTGGGCTGGCCGCCCGCTGGAGTCGTCACCCAGTTGCTCCCTCCTGGACCCCTCGGCCTTTCTGACGGGCCCTTCCCTGGGGCTGACTATACGGCCACACTGCTGAGATCCCAGGGGTCTGACCCTTTCAGATCCGCCTCAGCTAAGCTGAGTGATGGGAACCAGAGCTGGAAGGAGGGAACCCAGAGGTGACATCGGACGGCGAACCCAGCGCGACCCCCGTGAGGGAGGCGGGCCCTGGGGGACTGGCCCGGGTGGCTGGGGCGTGGTGCCGGGCCCAGCACTGATGGCCACACGCCCGTGCTGCCTTATCTGTGATTTGGCTGGACTTCTCCTTTGCCAGCTCTGTTTCGCACTGGACTCTACCCTCTATTTCCTGAGTCAGAGCAAGGGTGGAGCTGTCGGAAGACAGGGGCGGACCTGGCATTTCACACGTGCTGTCATTTTGCCCAAATGTGTGTGTGATCAGTCTTCACTCTCAGCGCGGTGAGCTGTGGGACCCCAGGACGCCAATGAAGCCCCAACCCTGGCTCCTAACACAAGCTGCACTTTGTCCTGGCCACACGCAGAGGCCTGGGCCTGTGGTCCTTTGCTGGTAACTGGGTGCAGGTGTTCCTGGGGGAACACAGGCTGCACCAGCTGGGTGCCTTCAGCCGAGGAGAGACTGGCACCAGCGGGGCGTCTGCATGCAAAGCCAGAGCTAGGGTGCCAGGCGAGGGCTGGACGCACTCCAGGGCAACCCAGGGCTCAGGGCGGGGCCCAGAGCGCGAGTCCCCAACCCTGTCAGCAGCCTGGAGCCCGGCGCCCGCCTTCCCACATCAGACACGCTCCTTCCTTCAGTAAAGACGCATCAAGAGGCAGTTGCAGGAGCACGCAGGTGCCTGGGTGTCAAGGGCAAGAGGAGGGAGCTGGGGTCTAGCCAGTGCCCAGCTCGGGAGGTGTGTGCCTGCTAACGGGCCCTGAGGAGGAGGGGGACAGAGGAAGGGGGCTGGGTGCAGGGGCAGGCGGCGGGCACAGGTGGCCGAGAGCAGTGGGCAGCCCTCACGTGACTCGGAGCTCAGAGGAGGGCCTGGCAGACCGACCAGCATTGCGAGAGGTAAGGCGGGGGAAGGGGGGCCTGGCCTCTGGGGGCCGGTGACCCCGGCTGAGCCAGCAGCCTTGTCCGGATAGCAGCAGGGAGTCCCTGAAGGGGTTCGGGGAGCAGGGAAGCTTGTCCATGGAAGGAAACTGGGTCAGTCTGTTGGCCGCAGCCGGCTCGCAAGGCTGGCCTACTCTTGGGGAGCTTAGTTTCTTTCTTTCTTTCCTTTTTTTTTTAATATTGCTTTCTTTGGTTGCACTGGGTCTCAAGTGCAGCATGAGGGATCTAGCTCCCTGACCAGGGATCAGACTTGGGCCCCCTGCCCTGGGAGTGTGGAGTCTCCGCTCCTGGACCCCCAGGCGACCCCCAGGGGAGCTCAGTTTCTGAGCTGATGGAAGGACCCTGAAGTCCCTGACCCTTGGGCCTTGACTCGCTCGTACACCGTGTCTCTCCCTTTTTGTCTTCAGCTCCAACGGGGGAAGCGGGGAAGAGGCCCGTGACAAAGTCGAGAAGCCTCCGTCACTGTGGGCTGATGATGGGGCCCCCAGGGGACATTAGCAAGGTCTGGGGGAGGGGTGCTGCTGGCGTCTGGCGCAGAGAAGCCTGGAATGGTGCTGCTGAAGATTCTGTGACACACAGGACCGCCCCACCGTCACGCAGTCCCCAAGTGCTGGACAGGTCAGGGCGTCCAAGGTGAGCCTGGTGGTCCACGCCTGCCCCTTGGGAGGGCGGTGGGACCGGGAGGGCGGGAGAGAACGGAGTTGGCAAGATTCCTTCAGCGCTCGAGCCTTAGGCCAGGGAGAGGACCGGTGGGAGGGTTTCCCAAAGCGCCTTTACACCGGAGGAGAAGCAGCGTCACCCTCGCCTTCCCGGATTCTCCGCAGACCCGGGGTCTCAAAGCCCAGATGTGCACGTGTGCATGTGTGCAGGGTGGGCTCCAGCAGAGCAGGAGGAGCCAGGAAGGTCAGCCAAGCTGGCGGGGTCTTCTCTGCGGCGCAGCCTCCGGCTGAGAAGGCGGGGCTCGGGTGCACGTGGAGTGGCCCTTTGGGCAGGGCCTGCCAAAGGCCGGCTCAGGGCCGGGCGCGGGGGCGGAGCCTCGGGGAGGGGCGTGGCGCGGAGCTCGGGGCGGAGCCTGGCGGGGGCGGGGGCGGGGCGCCTATTTAGGCAACCCCGGCGTGGGCGGACAGCAGCCATGGGTCTCCGGCGAACGTCGTGGGTGCTGCTTTCCGCCCTCCGTCGCCGCGCCCCGCTGTCTACCGCGCCGGCGGCCCGAGAGCAGCCCGCCGCGGGCCCGGGAGCCGAGCCCGTGTGCGGGCCGGCCGAAACCGCGCGGCCGCCGGTGCCCGCCGTGGACTTCGGCAACACGCAGGAGGCGTTCCGGAGCCGGCGCAGCTGGGAGCTGGCGCGCAGCCTGCTGGTGCTGAGCGTCTGCGCCTCGCCCGCGCTGCTGGCGCGGCACGAGCAGGTGTGCGGGGCCGCGGGGCGGGGATGCGGCCGGGCCCCGCGGACCTTGCCCCGCCTGGGAGCCCTTACGAGGTTTCAGGGTGGAGAGCGGGCACTCGGGAGCGTCGCCCGTGGCCGGGAAGTTAGGAAGGGCGGTGTTTCCTGCACGCGGTTTTCGGGCAGGGAATTTTATTACATGTCAGTTGTGGGTCGTTGTTCAGTGGCTCAGTCGTGTCCGATTCTTTGCGACCCCATGGACTGTAGCCCGCCAAGATCCTCTGTCCATGGAATTTCCCAGGCAAGAATACTGGAGTGGGGTGCCATTTTCTGCTCTAGGGGATCTTCCCGACCCAGGGATCCAACCCAGGTGTCAGGTATTGCAGGCGAATTCTTCACCATAGCAACTGAAAACAAAAACCAGCCTGAAGTTTAAGCTGTATAGTGCCTGCAGTAATACACAGTGTTCACTGGAGATTAAAATCGAATGTCATCTCTTTGCTGAAAAGGTAGCCTGGCCGTGTGCCACTCATAGCCTGGAACCCCAGAGTTCTTGGAAGCTAGGGTCCCCACACGTGACCATCGTGAACAGACAGTGTTGAGAGAGAACGGGAAGCTGCTCAAAAATCTGACTTTCGAAACTTGAGCACAATGACTTTGAAAAGTGTGAGGGATTTGGGAAATTAAAAAGCAGAAGTGTCTTAGCTGCTGTCGGTCAGGGTGACCCTGGGAACAGTTTAAAAGCAAGGGTCCAGTTGGTGCTGAGGGTCCTGAAGGCTCTGCATGCAGGTGGTGTTGCCATCTCAGTGAGGCCGTGTGGAGGGCACCTTGGCTCCAGGGAGGGCCTAGGGAGACTGGACCCGGGAGGGGCACCTAGCCACACCTTGGGCAGAGGTGAAAGTGAGGCCAGGACGGCTGGGTGGTGAGGGCAGAGTCAGAGCTGGGTGGCTTTGGAAGGGCTTGGTTCGGATTCAGCAGCGAAGCCCGCCCAGCTGGAGACCTCAGGCACTTCGGGCGATGACAGGAGAGACAGGCCAGCTCCACTGTCCCTCGGGCATGTGCCTGGGGCCAGTGCCCCTTGACCGCACTGTGATGCCTGGAGAGCAAGGTGGCTTCTCCCCTGGTGCGCTGCCCGTGCGCTGGGGACCTGCTTGTGGGGCCCAGTCACTGTGGGTGGTGCCCTGCCCACCCTCTGAGGAATCGGTCCCACTGTCGTCCTTGCTGGTGGTCCTGCTGGTGACAGTGACCTTGGTGCCTGGTGCTGGAGGAAACGGGGCAGAGACTAGACTGTGGAGCTTGTGGGCCGCTCCCCAGACCTGGTCCTTCTCGTGGTCTGGCCTGCAGCAGAAATTCCTCCTGCCCAGCCAGTGCAGGTCTGTGCAGCTCCTGCCCCAGGGAGTATCAGCTTGCAGGAACCCAGCTTGAGCTGTGGCATTGGCTCTGGACCCAGTGGGGGCCCGCACTTGCCCACAGGGAGGCCTTTTTGCGAATGGTTTAGAACATCCAGGTGTTCTGTGATGAAAGCCTCTGTGCTTGGGTGTGAGCCAGCGCCGGAGAGCCTGGGGAAAGGGTGTGGGCAGGGAGGCAAGAAAACTGGCATTACCCGTCCTCACCTGTAGGCATCTCTAAGTCTTTTACAGTGTCTGCCTTCCTGGTGCAAGTTTCTAAATCCATGAAGGATGCTGCTGCCTGGGGAAGAGGTGGGGCTACCTGGTCTCGGGCGGAGCCACCCCAGGGCTCACAGGGCACAGGACGAGCCTGCAGGGCACGCTGGGCACAGGACGAGCCTGCAGGCTTCTTTGCTCTGGGCTTTAAACTGCCAGCCCTGCCCCAGTGCTTCCATCGGCCACTGTGACAGGCTGGCCTCTCCCGTGCCAGGGTGGGACCTGGTGGGGCCTTCAGTGTTGTTGCCCCTGACCACACAGGGGCACAAGGGGACCAGGAGGTCCCTGGACCCCACCTCAGCGTCAGCCCTGCCCCTGCTCCTTCAGTGAGTGCTGGCTGGTGCTCTTCCACAATAGCTGAGTGGCTAGGATGGACTGTGTGGCCTGTGCAGCCTAGATGATTTACCAAGTGTCTCTGGGTGGGCAGGCGTGCCAGCCCAACAGCAGACAGCCGGACCACGTCCACGCCGTGTTTCTGACTGTCCTTGGAATCGGCATGTACGATGTCAGGGATTTCCCGCAGCTGATTGCTGACTCTCAGGCCTCTGATTCTGCCTCGTCTGCCTCTGGGTTGGACTGGGATTTGTCGGAGGCCTGACTTGCCCTTCAGTGAGGCTGCCCGGGCCCACAGACTCCTCGACTTCTGGCCGGAGCTCTTGGGAGGCAGGAGAAGGCTGCCCTCTCCCAGCTTGGCGCTTTCACTTTCCGTTTCCAATCTTCCTTATAAAAACAATGAGACGCCATAAAGCCAGACACTGGGCAGAGGCTGCCAACGGGAAGAGGTGCTGGCCTGGAAACCGTTGCCCTCGGCGTGCCATGTGGTCCCCTGAGTGTCTGTCGGCGTGCCAGGCGCAGGGCAGCTGTGTCAGCCTTGGGGCAGCATGGGCCTTTTGACGCTGGTTTGGGGATGAAGGCCTGTGGCTCACCCATGCTTTTGTTTGGACTGGAGATGGTTCCCTGAGGCCTGGTCCCACAAGAAAGTGGGCTCTGTTATTCAGCAGGGTTGAGAAGCCATAGGCTGTGCCGGTCTTGGAGCTGGAGGTGGCACAGGGCTTCCCGGGCAGGCGGCGGGCGTGTCCTCCGCGGCCACCGCTGCCCCCGTCCGGATTCCTTCCCGCCTTGTCACCTCCCTGCCTGGCAGAGCCCTCCTCTTGCCCAGTCTGGCACCCCCTCACCCCCATTCTGAATCCTGTGAAGGACCTTGCCCCTCCCACCTTCCGGGTCTCCCCGCAGCTAGGAGGGGAGTCCTTCTGTTTCGCTCAGCCTAGAACTGCGCTGGGAAGGGGGCACCTGCTCGGCCCATTTGAATGAAGACGGCAGGAATTTGGGGGATGGTGCTGGCGGGTAGAGGAGAAAGCTGAGTGGTTTGGGTGGCGGTCTTCCCTGGGGCCTGCACGCCTGGGCTGCTGGTCCGAGGTGGACGCGTGACTGTGCCGAGGCCGCCCGTGGGCGTCGCCTCCCGGGCCCCTGGGGGCGGTTGCCTGGCTCGCCTCTGGCCCGCGCTGCCTCCAGTGGGACTCGCGCTGCTCGGAGTTCTGTGGGCTCATCTGCTCAGCACCCACTGCAGGGCCAGCCCCTTGCCAGGCAGTGTTTTAGGGACTTGGAATAAGCAGTGAGCAAAACATTGAAAACTCTGGGTGCTTGCCTCTGAGGAAGTCACACCAGTCCCCGCATCCCCAGCCGAGGCGTGCAGACAGACGACGCTGTGAACTCACCCACCGCTGCCTTTTCCGGAGCGGCCCGCCAGTCACCGTATCCACCCAGCGGTGGTCAGGTGGCTGCCACGTGCCTCCGGGGTCACCTGTGAGCCTGCAGGGCAAGGGAGGGGTCAGAGCAGCCCCGGGGACCGGCCAACTCATGGAGGAGCTGGGGACAGCTGGCTCCTACGAGCAGGAAGCGAGCCGTTCTGGGTGGTACGGCTGTGAAACCAGGGCCCTGCGCCGTGTGGCCCCGGGGAGCGTGTCAGGGCCTTGTGTGACCAGGGAGGAGGCAGGGAGCCCTGCTGGGGGCCGGGAGCCCAGGCGGCCCCTGACAGCCGCTCCCCTTGCCTTCCAGCTGCTGCATCTTGCCAGGAAACTTCTGGGGCAAAGGTTGTTCAACACGCTGATGAAGATGACCTTCTACGGGCAGTTTGTGGCTGGCGAGGACCAGGAGTCCATCCAGCCCCTGATCCAGCACAACAGGGCCTTCGGCGTGGGCTCCATCCTGGACTACGGTGCGGAGGAGGGCTTGACGCCTGAGGAGGCCGAGCGCTCGGAGATGGAGTAAGGGCCACGCGACGCCCGTGGGCGGGACTGTCCGGGACTGCTGGGGGAAGTCCAGCTGCCCGGCCTCCGCAGCCCTCCTGGGCCTGCCTGCCTTCACCGAGGCCTTGTGTGCCCGAGGCTGGGGCTGGCCGACCCTGGCCCCAGTCTGATCCTCCTGGTTTTGTACAGTCTGCAGGCTAAGGATCGTGGCTACGGTTTTAAATGGTTGAAGCAAAGCACCATAACCACGAGTTATGCCTTGTGATACGTGAAAATTAAGGTTGCTCTCACCCTATGCCGGGCGGGGGGTGCTGGCAAAGTTGCGTGGCCATGGCACAGACGATCACACTGGCATTGGTGGTCTCCTGGCTTCCTGGCGAAGCATCTCTTCCGAGGATTCTGACCCCCCGCGCGGTCCCTCTGCCTGGCCTCTGAGTCCGTTTCCTGATTAGCAGCTGGGGTCCTCCTGGCAGGTGTGGAGCCTACCCGGGGGCGTCCAGGGAAAATGGAATGTGCCGGTCCCCTGTGGCAGGCCAGCCCAACGGCTTCTGCTGAGGCCACTGACTGGCTGCAGGGGTCTGTTCTCTGGGCAGTGGGCGTGGGGGCAGGAGGGCACCCCCCACTCCCCTCCTGGGCCACAGGATGGGTCCTGCATTGGAGACTCAGGCAGATCCAGCCCTTGCTTTGCAGAATGCCTGCCTGGTTGCTGGGCTGGTTTCTGCTCCCCTCCAGGCCAGGCCGCGCGGAGTCCTGATAGCAGCTGCGCCTGAGCCAGTGAGCAGGGAACAGGCTCGCTGAGTCGCTGGCCCCATCTCAGGTTTGAGGTCTTCTCTGGCCAGGGGCAGGGAGGGGTCGGGTCACGGGAGACTCCAGCCTGGGAACGGAACGGAATGTCCCAGCGGAGCCGCTGCTCGATTGGCTTGGGGAGCCAGGCCCCTGTCTCTCAATTTGCTGTCATGAAGGCGGGGTTCTCCAGCTCCGCACCCCGTTCCTGGTGGCTGGTGGCTGCCTGGGGTGTCTTTTGAATAACTAATGGGCCGTGTCCCGCTGGGTCTGGGTGGGGGTTGGTGGTTTCACAATGGAAGTTCTTTCTCTGGTATGAAAAGCCTCCTTTCCCCAGGCAATTCGCCCTGCAGGGGAGCGTTGGGAGGCGGCGCTGGCTGCAGGCATGGAGCCCGTGACCCTGGGCCGCTGGTCCTGCCGGAGCCCTGCTGGCTGGCCTCTGGGCCGAGAGCTGCGGTCCCTCCCTGTCCTCACAGGGCGGCCTGTCTGCAGTTGCCTGGCCACCCCGTGTGTCCGGCGGGGCTGGGCTGAGGGTGCAGAACCGGGCTCGCGGGCCCTGATCCAACATCCAGTCGTCGAGCTCCTGCGGGGGGAACGGAGTGATCACAGGCCCCTGGACCCTGCCCCGGGAATGATGCCGACGCCCCTGCCGCTGGGAGGAGGGGCCTGGGGGGCTTCCCAGGGTGGGAAGTGGGAGGCAGAGTGGCCATCCAGGCAGGGTGGGATGGTGGTTCCCAGAACAATTGTTAGAAGGCGGAGGCCAGGGCCCTCACTCCAGGAGAGGAGCCCCCCAGGGCACCCCCAGCGGGCTAAGCACCACGGGGCGGGGGAGCAGGGCGAGCTTCCCTCCCGATGATGGGCTGTGCCAGGCCTGGCCTGGGTCCCCAGGGGGAAGGTCGTGGTTGGGATTGTGTGCGGGGTCTTGGGTGCTGCCTGGAGCCAGGGCCTGTGGCTGCCAGGCTCTTCCGTGCTTCTCTCCTGCCTCCCACATTTAATCAGGGCAGAGCTGGTGTTGTAGCCATGCGTTCTGGGAAACGAACTCACTCAGAAGGGCAAGGCAGATAGCCAAGTGCAGCTTATTACGCCAGTGGGCCCAAGACAGTATCTCCTCTTAGCCAAGGACTCCGACCAGTCTTTGTGAAAAGCTTATATACCCTAAGTGTATAAGGTTCCCTGAAACTAGTCTGAACAAAGGAAAAAGAAAGGTACAATCAAAGTTAACCCGTGATTCATATGCCTTAAGCCTAGGTAGTTAACATTGGATAATTATCAATAGGCTTGTGGTCATATCCCAATAGGCATAATAGAATGTATGATTCTATTTGGTTACACAGCTAGTTAGGGTATTCTTTTAGGCAGGGAGAGCCCTGGGGCTCTTCCTTCCAGGGCTTGGTTATCCAGTTGGTATGTCGTTTCCATAGATACTGGGCATATAGTTCAAAGTCCATAGTTCAGTTCAGTCGCTCAGTCGTGTCCGACTCTTTGCGACCCCATGAATTGCAGCATGCCAGGCCTCCCTGTCCATGACCAACTCCCAGAGTTCACTCAGACTCAAGTCTGTTGAGTCCGTGATGCCATCCAGCCATCTCATCCTCGGTCATCCCCTTCTCCTCCTGCCCCCAATCCCTCCCAGCATGAGTCTTTTCCAATGAGTCAACTCTTCGCATGAGGTGGCCAAAGTACTGGAGTTTCAGCTTCAGCATCATTGCTTCCAAAGAAATCCCAGGGGTGATCTCCTTCAGAATGGACTGGTTGGATCTCCTTGCCGTCCAAGGGACGCTCAAGAGTCTTCTCCAACACCACAGTTCAAAAGCATCAATTCTTCGGCGCTCAGCCTTCTTCACATTCCAACTCTCACATTCATACATGACCACAGGGAAAACCATAGCCTTGACTAGACGGACCTTAGTCGGCAAAGTAATGTCTCTGCTTTTAAATATGCTATCTAGGTTGCTCATAACCTTTCTTTCAAGGAGTAAGCGTCTTTTAATTTCATGGCTGCAATCACCATCTGCAGTGATTTTGGAGCCCCCCAAAATAAAGTCTGACACTGTTTCCACTGTTTCCCCATCTATTTCCCACGAAGTGATGGGACCAGATGCCATGATCTTCGTTTTCTGGATGTTGAGCTTTAAGCCAACTTTTCACTGTCCTCTTTTACTTTCATCAAGAGGCTTTTTAGGTCCTCTTCATTTTCTGCCATAAGGGTGGTGTCATCTGCATATCTGAGGTTATTGATATTTCTCCCGGCAATCTTGATTCCAGCTTGTTTCTTCCAGTCCAGCGTTTCTCATGATGTACTCTGCATAGAA
>SJYT01084516.1:318677-337658 GCA_006410635.1 Cephalophus harveyi
AGCAGGGTGACAATATACAGCCTTGACGTACTCCTTTTCCTATTTGGAACCAGTCTGTTGTTCCATGTCCAGTTCTAACTGTTGCTTCCTGACCTGCATACAGATTTCTCAAGAGGCAGGTCAGGTGGTCTGGTATTCCATCTCTTTAAAGTCCACAGTCTGGCCCAAATTGGAGTCCTGCTTTCAAGATGCAGGCTGTCTGCTTCCTCCTTCAGTGTCGGGGCAGCCAGCACGGTCTCTCCTCACCTCTTATGTGTGTGTGCATGCTCAGTCGTGCGGTCGTGTTCAACTCTTTGCAACCCTGAGGACTGCAGCCCGCCAGGCTCCTCTGTCCGTGGGGTTCTCCAGGCAAGAATACTGGAGTGGGTTGCCGTTTCCTTCTCCAGGGGATCTTCCCCACCCAGGGATTGAACCTGGGTCTCCGCAGTGTTCTGCACTGGCAGGCAGGTTCTTTACCACTGTGCCACCCCCACCCCCTCACTTTTTATTTTTTCCTAAAAGGCATCCAGCCAGCAAATCTCCTATTGTACAGCTGAGCTTAGAGATGGCTGAGGGCGTGGCCCGGGACTTCCCGCCATTCCTGCCATTCTCTCCTGTGCCCGGCCCTTCCTGGTGCACTTTTGTTCCCTTCTCCACATCCTGGGCCGTGCATATATGTGTGCACGTCGGCATGCGTGTCCACACATGTGTGCTCGTGTGTCTGCGCGTGCATGTCTGCACGTGTGTCTGCACGTGTATGTGTGCACGTGTGTCTCCATGTTTGTGTGCTGTGTCTGAGCGTGTGTGCTCGTGTGTGCACACGTGGCTGCATGTGTGTGCATGCCCAGAGGGTGTGCCCCCTTCTCCCCATGCTGAGATGACACCCCCCCCCATCTTGGCAGCTGCCCCTTTTGTCTCCCAGAGGCCCCGCCCACTTGCAGGCCTGCTCGGGAACCACAGCCCTGTCCCCCAGCACTCGCTGCTCAGGCCGGGCCCTGGCCCCACACCGCGGCCGTGTGGCTGGCTGCTCCCTGTGGTTTTGGAGCCTGGCTGGGGTTTGGAGGGCAGATGGCTGGCCGCTACCTGGGCCTGTCACCGGCCCTGGCCCTCGGGGCCTCTGAGCGACGGTGTCCCCTCTGTGGCGGGTGGTTGCTTGAGAGGTGGACTCTGGGCTGTGTGCTGACGGATCAGGCTCGAGCCCCCGCAGCCTCGGTGTGGATGGGGCCGTGGCGTCCCTCCACCCCGCCAGGCTGCCCTGCGGTGCCTCCTCCAGGGTGGCCTAGGGTCCTGCCCTCGGGAGGACCTGGGCATTCAGGTGTGATGGCCGGGGCAGCCAAGGGAGGGTGGACGCTGGAAACACACCTTTGGGCTGTGGGTTCAAAAGTAACCCTGCGGCGCGTGGGTGAGGTGGGCGGCCGTGACGGGAGGGCAGGGGGGCGGAAGCTGGCGACCACCCTGTCTCAGGTCGGGGCCCCGCCTTTTCCTCTCAGGAAGGACCCACCCAGGCCTTGGTCTTTGCTTGCCCCTCACCCGCTGTAAGGAGGGGCTCCCTGGGGGGAGACTGGGGTGCAGGGCTTGTCGGCCGGGCCCTGTCTGCCAGGCTCAGAGGAGGTGACCCTGGAGGGTGGGGTGGGCAGGGCAGGGCGCTCCCTCCTGGCAGGTGAGCTGCCCCCCTCGTCGGTGTCCGGCTCAGCGTCCCCCTGCCTGCCCCTGCTGCCTGCCCTCTGCAGTGGGGGCCTGACCCTCCCCATCCCCTTTCTCCTGTAGGTCCTGTTCCTCGGCCTTGGAGCGCGACGGCCGCGGTGAGTCAAGGGGAGCCAGTCAGGAGTGAGCCCTCTCCCCTCGCACACACCTCTTGGGTTGTGGCCCAGGGCTGCTGCCGCAGCTCCAGCCCATGTCCCCAGGTGCCCGAGCGGGTGACACGCCCTGCTGGCCTTCCTGGGGGCCTGGGCTCTGCCTTCCCGACCTGGGTGTGACCCAGGCTGAGTCAGGGAGCAGGCATGGGCTGCTTTGGAGGCAGAGCGGGTGCAGCTCCAACGGGGGCCATGTGCAGGGCCGTGGAGGGGGGACTCAGGGTGGCGCCCCCGCCCCCAGGTGTCAGTAAGAGGGAAAAGCAGTTCCAGGCGCACCGGGCCTTCGGGGACTGCAGGGACGGGGTCACCAGCGCCCGCACCTACTTCTATGCCAGCGAGGCCAAGTGTGACAGCCACATGGAGACCTTCCTGCGCTGCATCGAGGCCTCAGGTGAGGCCCGGCCGGCCCCCGCTTCAGGGACGCTGGGGGGCGAGCTCGAGGCGGGGGCTGGAGCACTCACCCAGGCTTCGGTCCGCATCTTGGCGGCCGAGGTTGGGAGGCGGTCTGGGCTCACGCACCCAGTCCAGCCCGCTGCTTCCTAAGAAGCCTGGCTGGCCCCAGGTGCCCAGATGCGGACCTGCTGGGGGCTTGGATCTCATCACACGGCGCTTGGTTTTGCCGAGGGCAGCACCATCCCAGCGCCCTCCCGGGTGGAGATGCTGCCCCGCGTGGCCTCTGGGCATGACCACCCCCTCATGAGGTCAGCTCAGCCGGAAGACATGCAGGCCTCGGTGTGCCTCAGTCTCCGACACCCAGTGGGTCCCCAGCAGCTCTCCCGTTAGGGCCCCGACACTTGGTGAACGTTTCAGGGACAGGAGGGAGGCCCGCCCAGAGGCAGCCTGCTGGGGTCAGCCTCGGGTGCCTGACAGGGTGTCTCCTTGGTTCTGGCCTGGGGACAGACGGGCAGAGGCGTGATCATGGGCTTTCAGCAGCCAGACGAGGGACGGAGGCGGCGGAGCGCCGTCTGCCTCCTGCCGGCGCTCTGCGGGCGAGTCTGTGCTCCGTGCGCCCTCGGGGCGACCCTGGGTGCTGAGGCCACTGGAGAGGAACCAAGTGGGCGAGCGTGGGCAGGCCTCCCCCGCTCCCTGGCTCCCTGCCTTCCTGACCGCACGTGGTCAGCTCCAAGCCCTCTGAGTGGCCGGCCTGCCTGCAGGGGCGTCAGGGGCAGCTGTGCGCAGGGCGTTCATTGGCCACGTGGGGTTGGTGTTTCTGCCCTGGCTGGTCACCCAGCCCAGGTGTCTGGGTCCTCGAAGGGCCCTCCCCTCCCGCTGCTGCCACCGCAGCCTGAACTTGCCAGGTAGCCACCGGAGCCGATTCCGAGGCCAGGTGGCCCGCCCGGGCCTGGGGGCGAGGGCGGGCAGGTGTTCTCCTGGGAGGACAGGCACCACCGGCCGTCTCCCTGGGTGGATGGTTCGAGTGAGGCCATTCCCTTTCTGGGGGTCTCGGGGCTGGGTGTCGTGGGCCGCCCGTGGAAGGCGCGGCCCTGCCTGCTGCCTGCAGCCTCCTCTGACTGGGGCAGCTCAGATCCCGGGCTCTGGGCACCCCGCGCCCCCAAGGCCCTGACGACTCTCCCTGTTCCTTCTCACAGGCGGAGCCAGCGAGGACGGCTTCTCAGCCATTAAGCTCACGGCTCTGGGGAGACCGCAGTTTCTGGTGAATGTCAGAACCCCTTGCCCACTGCCCCCCTTCTCACCCGCAGAGGGCTGGTATGAACGCAGGGCACTATGAGTGTTAAGCGAAGGTGGCTTCACTCACGGACCGGTGCCTGGGCTCTGGGTGCACCTGGGGGGCCCAGGCCGGGCGCCAGGCGCACAGGTGGGCCTGGGGGCTTGGGCTGCAG
This sequence comes from Cephalophus harveyi, assembly GCA_006410635.1. Taxonomy (NCBI): domain Eukaryota; kingdom Metazoa; phylum Chordata; class Mammalia; order Artiodactyla; family Bovidae; genus Cephalophus; species Cephalophus harveyi. Next base: position 322,351 of record SJYT01084516.1, read on the forward strand.
GAGGTCCCGGGAGGGGCTCACGGGCATCCGGGTGGAAGCTCAGGGCTGGCGTCCGCAGCTGCAGTTCTCGGATGTGCTGACCAAGTGGAGACGCTTCTTCCACCACGTGGCTGCTGAGCAGGGCAAGGCTGGGCTGGCCGCCGTGGACACGAAGCTTGAGGTGGCCGCCCTGCAGGTGGGCGTCCCTCCCTGGTGGCCGTGGGGAGGTGGGCCGCGAGGAACCCTGCCCAGGAGGCCTGGCCGTGTCTGAATCCCGCCACTTCTCCAGGGCCTGTGTGCAGGCGGGGAGAGACTCGGCAGGCAGGCGCTGGGTGGGAGTGGAGGGCCCCGCAGCGGGTGGGTAGGCGTGTGGGGAGCCTTGGTGGGTGGTGGGTGGCAGGGAGAGGTCGTCTGTGGAGTGGAGACCCAAGGCAGAAGCTAGCTGGGTCTCGTGCTGGTGCGAGGAGCTCCGCCTGGCATCGCAGGCCAGCAGGCAGGGCAGGAGGTGCTTGTGAGAAGGGCTGGGAGGGGGGTGGGGAGGGACCGACACCCCCCACTTCTGCAGGAAAGCGTGGTCAAGATGGGCATCGCGTCCCGGGCAGAGATCGAGGACTGGTTTACCGCGGAGACGCTGGGCGTGTCTGGGTAGGCAGAGCCCCGCTGAGGTCCCCGGGGGTGGCCGCCTGCGTCCAGGCAGGGTTCTGGCTGAGCCTCAACGGCCTCTCCCGATCCTGCCAACTCTCCGCTAGGTCGTGGGACCCCCAAACCCCAGAGCTTCCCAGGGAATTGTCTGGGTTCTCGAGTGGGGATGCTACACCCCGCTGTCCTGGACCTGCCTGGCAGGTGGGCGGAGGGTGAGGGCAGCTGAGATCCTCCGAAGGGTCTGTGTCTCATTTCTGGTTCATAAACAGAGGATGTACTGTTTCCATTTGTATCTCTGTTTCAAGGCAGGCCCCGCGGGGGTTGGTCTGGGGGCACTCCTGCAAGGAGGGGGCTGGTGTGGGGCCTGGCGTGTGGTGGGCGCGGGCAGCCGTGCTGAGGCTGCCGCCCGCTGCCGGCGCCTCTCCCCGCAGCACGCTGGACCTGCTGGACTGGTGCAGCCTCATCGACAGCAGGACCGAGCTCTCCAGGCACCTGGTGGTCCCCAACATGCAGGTGACGCGCCCCGGCCAGCTGGTCCCGCCTCACGGTTCCCGCAGGGTCACTGTGGGGGGCCCCATGCACAGAGCCGGGGTTTCCTCAGGGAGGTGCTTGGGTCACCTCGTGTGGGGTCAGACTCCTCGGGTGCAGGCCGGGCCTGCACGGGAGCTGGTGTCCTGGGGGCAGCGCGGTCCTGGGCCCTGGTGGCTGGGGGACCCTGGGCAGTGGACATGGCATGGTGGGGAGAGGGGCCTGGGCACCAGGCCCGGGACATCGGCAGGCTCTGTGGAGGGCGCCCGTGGGAGCGGGCCGTGCTGGCCTAGGGGCCCAGGCGTGGAGCCCACAGTGACCGGATGGCCCTGCCCCCCAGACGGGACGGCTGGAGCCCCTGCTGTCGCAGTTCACAGAGGAGGAGGAGCGGCAGATGACACGCATGCTGCAGAGGATGGACGTGCTGGCCAAGGTGGGGCGCCCGGGATGCGCTGGGGCCGGGGGGGCGCTCAGGACGCGCTGGCCAAGGTGGGGCGCCCGGGACATGCTGGCCAAGGTGGGGCGCCCGGGACGCGCTGGGGCCGGGGGGGCGCCCGGGACATGCTGGCCAAGGTGGGGCGCCCGGGACGCGCTGGGGCCGGGGGGGCGCCCGGGACGCACTGGCCAAGGTGGGGCGCTAGGTCTGGGGGGAGTGCCCCAGACATACTGGGTAGGGGGGGGGTGCTTGGGATGCGGTGGGGTCGGGGGGCACATGTTCACCTGTACCCACATGGATCCCCTCCCCTTCGTCCCTCAGAAAGCCAGCCAGGTGGGCGTGCGGCTGATGGTGGATGCGGAGCAGACGTATTTCCAGCCAGCCATCAGCCGCCTGACGCTGGAGATGCAGCGCAGGTTCAACATGGAGAGGCCGCTCGTCTTCAACACGTTCCAGTGCTACCTCAGGGTGTGCGCCCACCCGCCCCACGCTGGGGGATGAGGGGCCGCGGGAGCATGGGTCTGTCTCTTATACACATCTAGATGTGTATAAGAGACAGAGTCCAGCCCGCTGCTTCCTAAGAAGCCTGGCTGGCCCCAGGTGCCCAGATGCGGACCTGNCTGGAGATGCAGCGCAGGTTCAACATGGAGAGGCCGCTCGTCTTCAACACGTTCCAGTGCTACCTCAGGGTGTGCGCCCACCCGCCCCACGCTGGGGGATGAGGGGCCGCGGGAGCACGGGTGGAGCAGCTTTCTGAGTCCACTTAGAGTGCCTCCACCCCCAGGCTCTGGGTGGCTGTCTTCTCCGGCCCTCTGCAGCCTGGTTCTCTCCAAGGGTCGGCTCAGGCTCTGGGCCCCGCCCAGACTTGTGCGTGTGCTTCAGGGACGCGGGCCGCTCGGGACCCAGCCGGGTGTTTGGAGGGGCCGGAGGTTGGCGTCGGGGCTCTGGGGACAGGGCACGTGAGTGATGGGGTCCCGGCAGGTGCTGATGGCTTGCAGAGCCCTGCCAAGTGACCACAGCTGCTGGCTACACGCTGGGGGCACCCAGGCCCCAGGGGGGCTCTGCGGGGGGACGTAGGCTGGAGGGGGGCCCATCCCGGTCGTCCTTGACCTTTGGTGCGGCCCGCAGGATGCCTATGACAACGTCACCCTGGATGTGGAGCTGGCTCGCCGGGAGGGCTGGTGTTTCGGGGCAAAGCTGGTGCGCGGTGCGTACATGGCCCAGGAGCGCGCCCGCGCGCTGGAGGTGGGCTACGAGGACCCCATCAACCCCACGTACGAGGCCACCAGCGCTGTGTACCACAGGTGGGCGCCGCCCGGCTCGCAGGGGGCAGGGCTCCGGGCATGAGGGGCTGGCCGGGTGTCTCGGGGGGCCGACCTCCGTGCTCTTGGACGCACGACCCCAGCTGAGCAGGACATCCGCTCCTCCCCGTGGTCCCGGAACCCCAGGTGACCTGCGGCCTCTGCCCCCAGGGGGCTGTGCGGGTCTGGCTCACGTGTCCCCCCCCAGGTGCCTGGACTATGTCCTGGAGGAGCTGAAGCACAACGCCAGGGCCGCGGTGATGGTGGCCTCGCACAACGAGGACACCGTGCACTTCACGCTGCGCAGGTGGGTCCTGCCCCCCGCCCCACCCCGTGCCCTGGGCTGCGCTGGCAGCGCGAGGCAGGCGGGGTTTCAGGGGACGTCTGTGGCCCCCGGACCCCCGGCCCAGCTGGGCGTCTCGCTGCAGTAGCAGAAAGGCTGTCTGCAGTTCCTTTGTCTTTTGGCGTTAATACCCAACTTCCTCAGGCTCTGATTCAAAGCAAGTGTCATCAGGCGACTCACACAGTGTGAAACGTCGGCGACCTGAGATGTGTCGCCTCGTTTATAGGCAGCTCCGCAGCCCTTAAACTGCGCTTGGGATTTAACGTGGCCTGTGTCCCCCGGGGGCAGCCTTGTGTGTCACGGATGGGGATGAGGTGAAAGACTTTCCCTTTTATTTTCTTTGGCACTGATGTGTGACTTGTGGGGTCTTAGTTCCCCAGTGCAGTGCTCAGCCGCTAAGTCGTGTCTGACTCTTTGTGACCCCCGTGGACTGTGGGCCGCCAGACCCCACTGTCCGTGGGATTCTCCAGGCACAGGTACTGGAGTGGGTTGCCATTTCCTCTCCCAGGGGTCTTCCTGACCCAGGGACTGAGCCCGGGTCTCCTGTGTCTCCTGCGTTGCAGGGGGTCCTTACCTGCTGAGCCGTCGGGGAGGCACCTTAGTTCCCTAACAGGGGTCACAGCTGTCCACCCAGCAGCAGAGGTGCCGAGTCCTAACCCTGGGCAAGTCCCCGCCCTATGTTCTTTTATCTCGTATCTCAACCGAACGTGGACCCTACCAGGGGTTCTGGCTCCTCCCCCCACCCCACAGGAAGCTGGGTGCATGGTGGCCTGGCTGGCCTGCGCCTTCCCCAGGAGCAAGGCGGGCCCCTCTCCCACAGCGGGCGCCCCTAGCCCGGGCCTGGGTACTGGAGGTGCTGGGGTGTGCCTGGGCGCTTGCTGGTGCTGCCTGGGGTGACTGGTTGTCCTGAGTGGTCCAGCAATGTCCTGCTCGGCCTCCTGCCGAAGGCTGCTTTCACGCAGCCTGAATCTGCAGCTCAGAGCCACGGTTTCTGATGCCTGCCCTTGCAGCTGCCTGGCTGGGAACAGGAGCGTGGGGGCCGTGGGGCGGCCAGGGCAGCCTCTGTAGTCCTGTTGCGGAGGGGTCAGGTGTTTCCTCGGGGTGGGGTGGGGGGCTTTGACTGGAGTCCTGGCCGGGTGGGCTCTTCTGCCTTCTTCCCTTACTCCCGGGGGCCTCCTTGGACACCCTGCCCCATCCTTGATGTGGGGTGGCCGGGGGCTCCCTTCTGTGCTCAGGGGAGATGAGTTCTGGCTTCCTTGACTTTGGAAGGAACACAGGATTGAGCTGCAATTTTAAAAGTTGGTTTTCGCTTAGGCTTAAAATGCAATTTTGTGCTGGAGCCTTGATCGAGGCTGGTCCCTCTGTGCACAGGGCGCGCCCCCCCCCCGACCCGCCCGCTGGACGGTGCTCACAGAGGCCCTGCCGGCGCCCACCTCCTCCAGTGCCCATCACAGTCTCAGCCGCCTGTGGCTGCCCTTTTGCATTTCAGCTTTTGGTCCCAGGCCGGTCCTCTCAGCCTGACTAGGCAAGGACCGAGACTGCTGAAGGTGTTACTGTCCACAGGAGGCCTCCTTTCTCCTAGCTCTGGATTGTTCCATGGGAGCTGGGCTGGCCTCCCATCTTGGCCTAGTCCTGCAGCCCTAGACGCAGCTTCCCTGACCCGAGCGCCCTGGCCAGGCCATTCTGGGGGAGCCTCTGCCCTGCAGGCAGGTTGGCGTCTTGTGTCCTGCTCCAGGGGCCCTGGGCCTGGAAGAGCTGCGGCTGGACTTCCCGGGGAAGCGCTGTGGTCTCTAGTGCCACATGTTAGGGACCCTCTCAGAGAGCCTGGGTTAGGTTTGGCCAAGTCATGAGCCCACCCACAGCTCGGGGGCCTGTGCAGTTTTGTGAGCCAGCAGGGTGAGTGGGCCTGGTCTGGGTTGTGCTGCGTCCATGGTCAGCTGGGGTCCTGTCGGCCCTGAACGGCTTCATCTGTGGCCAGGGCAGCGAAGGGCACTGGCCCCCAGGTCGGGTGTCCAGCAGGCTAGCTCAGGCTTCTCCAAGGTGGCTTCAGGCTTCCAGAAGACCCGGAGAGAGCAGGCCCTTGCCCGCGTCACGTTTGCTGTGGTTCTGTGGGCCAGAATGAGTCAGGCCCAGCTCAGATGTTGGCAGGTGGATGGAGAGCCTCTCCTGTGCTGGGGCAGCTGCAGTCACACAGCTGTGGGCGTGGGCTGGCATGGAAGGAGCTGCAGCGGGGGTTGGGGAGGGGCAAATTTCACAGGATGCCACTTGCCTGTTCCCAGACTGGGGCTTGACCTCGGAGCCCAGCCCCGGGCGAGGGAGAGAAGGGTCTGCGGGATGCCCCTTGTGTGGGTGTCCAGGGCGAGGTACACTGAGTGCTCTGAGAGCCTGGAGTGGGGCCCTGAGACAGCGAGAAGGGTGGTGGGCTCCAGGGACGGGATGGGGGTCCCGTGACGGGCCCAGCCTGGGTCGGTGTGAGGACCCAGGTGGAGGGAGGGTGGTGGCTGCGGATCTGCCTAGTCAGGAGCCAGAGGTAAAGTGTGAGCATCACCAGCGCATAAGTATTTTGAACCGTGGGGCTTTTTTTTAAAGATCCTACAAGTGGAAGTGAGAGTAGGAAGGGTGTGGACCGAACCTGGGGCCCCCACCTTACTGTCTGAGTGGCACTAGGAGAAATGTGAGCCACGGGCATTGATCCCAAACGCTTTGCAGTCACTTTAGAAAACAGAAGTTGAATTTGATACATTTCAATTAACCCCACATACCCAAGACAGCACCGCTTAAACACGCTTTCAGAAAAGCAGTGAGATACTCTGCGTTCTGCTTGCTCACTGTCTTCAGAGGCCCGTGTGTGTTCGACGTGCGCAGTGCATCTCCACTCAGACCATCCGCCCTCCAGAGGCTCGGTGGCCACCAGTGGCTGGTGACTGCAGTGTGCACAGAGCAGCCAGCGAGGGGGCGCTGAGGGGCTGGGAACACAGCATTGGTCCGGAGGGCTTGAGGAGGGGGTGGTGGGAGGGCCCGCCGCTGGGTGAGTCTGCCTCTGGGCAGCTGGGGGCAAGCACAGCAGGAGGGGAGGCTGGCTGCGGCAGGGGACACTGGGTGGCCTTGGCCCGCAGCAGGAGCAGCTGGGCGGAGGCCTGCAGTAGGCAGGACAGAGCCTGTGCACTCACCCTACCCTGTGGGTTAGGGTTAGGGTTCTTGGGGTGAGGGGCTCAGCCCGCTCCCTGCCCATTTACAGGATGGAGGAGCTGGGCCTGCACCCTGCTGACCGCCAGGTGTACTTTGGACAGCTTCTGGGCATGTGCGACCAGATCAGCTTCTGTCTCTTATACACATCTCACCCCACAGGAAGCTGGGTGCATGGTGGCCTGGCTGGCCTGCGCCTTCCCCAGGAGCAAGGCGGGCCCCTCTCCCACAGCGGGCGCCCCTAGCCCGGGCCTGGGTACTGGAGGTGCTGGGGTGTGCCTGGGCGCTTGCTGGTGCTGCCTGGGGTGACTGGTTGTCCTGAGTGGTCCAGCAATGTCCTGCTCGGCCTCCTGCCGAAGGCTGCTTTCACGCAGCCTGAATCTGCAGCTCAGAGCCACGGTTTCTGATGCCTGCCCTTGCAGCTGCCTGGCTGGGAACAGGAGCGTGGGGGCCGTGGGGCGGCCAGGGCAGCCTCTGTAGTCCTGTTGCGGAGGGGTCAGGTGTTTCCTCGGGGTGGGGTGGGGGGCTTTGACTGGAGTCCTGGCCGGGTGGGCTCTTCTGCCTTCTTCCCTTACTCCCGGGGGCCTCCTTGGACACCCTGCCCCATCCTTGATGTGGGGTGGCCGGGGGCTCCCTTCTGTGCTCAGGGGAGATGAGTTCTGGCTTCCTTGACTTTGGAAGGAACACAGGATTGAGCTGCAATTTTAAAAGTTGGTTTTCGCTTAGGCTTAAAATGCAATTTTGTGCTGGAGCCTTGATCGAGGCTGGTCCCTCTGTGCACAGGGCGCGCCCCCCCCCCGACCCGCCCGCTGGACGGTGCTCACAGAGGCCCTGCCGGCGCCCACCTCCTCCAGTGCCCATCACAGTCTCAGCCGCCTGTGGCTGCCCTTTTGCATTTCAGCTTTTGGTCCCAGGCCGGTCCTCTCAGCCTGACTAGGCAAGGACCGAGACTGCTGAAGGTGTTACTGTCCACAGGAGGCCTCCTTTCTCCTAGCTCTGGATTGTTCCATGGGAGCTGGGCTGGCCTCCCATCTTGGCCTAGTCCTGCAGCCCTAGACGCAGCTTCCCTGACCCGAGCGCCCTGGCCAGGCCATTCTGGGGGAGCCTCTGCCCTGCAGGCAGGTTGGCGTCTTGTGTCCTGCTCCAGGGGCCCTGGGCCTGGAAGAGCTGCGGCTGGACTTCCCGGGGAAGCGCTGTGGTCTCTAGTGCCACATGTTAGGGACCCTCTCAGAGAGCCTGGGTTAGGTTTGGCCAAGTCATGAGCCCACCCACAGCTCGGGGGCCTGTGCAGTTTTGTGAGCCAGCAGGGTGAGTGGGCCTGGTCTGGGTTGTGCTGCGTCCATGGTCAGCTGGGGTCCTGTCGGCCCTGAACGGCTTCATCTGTGGCCAGGGCAGCGAAGGGCACTGGCCCCCAGGTCGGGTGTCCAGCAGGCTAGCTCAGGCTTCTCCAAGGTGGCTTCAGGCTTCCAGAAGACCCGGAGAGAGCAGGCCCTTGCCCGCGTCACGTTTGCTGTGGTTCTGTGGGCCAGAATGAGTCAGGCCCAGCTCAGATGTTGGCAGGTGGATGGAGAGCCTCTCCTGTGCTGGGGCAGCTGCAGTCACACAGCTGTGGGCGTGGGCTGGCATGGAAGGAGCTGCAGCGGGGGTTGGGGAGGGGCAAATTTCACAGGATGCCACTTGCCTGTTCCCAGACTGGGGCTTGACCTCGGAGCCCAGCCCCGGGCGAGGGAGAGAAGGGTCTGCGGGATGCCCCTTGTGTGGGTGTCCAGGGCGAGGTACACTGAGTGCTCTGAGAGCCTGGAGTGGGGCCCTGAGACAGCGAGAAGGGTGGTGGGCTCCAGGGACGGGATGGGGGTCCCGTGACGGGCCCAGCCTGGGTCGGTGTGAGGACCCAGGTGGAGGGAGGGTGGTGGCTGCGGATCTGCCTAGTCAGGAGCCAGAGGTAAAGTGTGAGCATCACCAGCGCATAAGTATTTTGAACCGTGGGGCTTTTTTTTAAAGATCCTACAAGTGGAAGTGAGAGTAGGAAGGGTGTGGACCGAACCTGGGGCCCCCACCTTACTGTCTGAGTGGCACTAGGAGAAATGTGAGCCACGGGCATTGATCCCAAACGCTTTGCAGTCACTTTAGAAAACAGAAGTTGAATTTGATACATTTCAATTAACCCCACATACCCAAGACAGCACCGCTTAAACACGCTTTCAGAAAAGCAGTGAGATACTCTGCGTTCTGCTTGCTCACTGTCTTCAGAGGCCCGTGTGTGTTCGACGTGCGCAGTGCATCTCCACTCAGACCATCCGCCCTCCAGAGGCTCGGTGGCCACCAGTGGCTGGTGACTGCAGTGTGCACAGAGCAGCCAGCGAGGGGGCGCTGAGGGGCTGGGAACACAGCATTGGTCCGGAGGGCTTGAGGAGGGGGTGGTGGGAGGGCCCGCCGCTGGGTGAGTCTGCCTCTGGGCAGCTGGGGGCAAGCACAGCAGGAGGGGAGGCTGGCTGCGGCAGGGGACACTGGGTGGCCTTGGCCCGCAGCAGGAGCAGCTGGGCGGAGGCCTGCAGTAGGCAGGACAGAGCCTGTGCACTCACCCTACCCTGTGGGTTAGGGTTAGGGTTCTTGGGGTGAGGGGCTCAGCCCGCTCCCTGCCCATTTACAGGATGGAGGAGCTGGGCCTGCACCCTGCTGACCGCCAGGTGTACTTTGGACAGCTTCTGGGCATGTGCGACCAGATCAGCTTCCCGCTGGGTGAGGGGCCTTCCCGGGGTGGGGCTGGAGCTGGGCCTCCCGCGTGCAGGGCTGGGGGGCTGGGGGCAGGGCTGGGCCCCCAGGGACGGGGCTGTAGCACCGGGGCAGAGCTGGGCCTCTTTGGGGGCGGGGCTGGGTGCAGGTGTGGGGCTGGGCCTCCAGGGTGCAGGGTTGCCGTGTGGGGGCGGAACTGGGCCTCCAGGGTGCAGGGCTGTAGCACGGTGGGTGGAGCTGGGTCTCCCTGGGGGTGGGGCAGGTATCGCGAGAGGCGGGGCTGGAGGCGCCCCCCTCCTTGGGGGCGGAGCCTCACCACTCCCGCCCCTGCGTGCAGGCCAGGCAGGCTTCCCGGTGTACAAGTATGTCCCTTACGGTCCCGTGATGGAGGTGCTGCCCTACCTGTCCCGCCGCGCCCTAGAGAACAGCGGGGTCATGAAGGGGGCTCAGCGGGAGCGGCAGCTGCTGTGGCAGGAGCTCAAGCGGAGGCTCTGCACCGGCAGCCTCTTCCACCAGCCTGCTTAGGCCACCTGCACCCACACCCGGCGGGCGACCTCCCGGGGCTCCGGCCAATCCCAGCCTCACACCGATCATCTTTTACACCCTGAGCTGGGAGAGCCTGCAGGCCTCGGCTCTGCTTATGCGGGCTGAGGCCCACACGTGCCAGAAGAGCTGGGAGCCGTCAGGAACCGCCCTGCCCACCCCCACGACCTTGGACCTTAAGAACCACCTTCCCCAGAGTCCAGCCCTGGCGCCCTGAGCCCCACGCTGGGGAGCGGCTGGCTGCGGAAGCTGGCCTGTCAATAAACCACTTTTTACAGCATCAAGCCCTCGCTTGCGGCTGAGGGAGTGGCTCTGATGCCCGAGCGGCCTTAGGGTCGGGTTCAGCCACTCCAGCCTTAGGCCCTCTGTGCAGACCCGGCCAGACAGGGCCCTGGACACCCCCGACCCCAGCCCCAGAGCTGGGCTCGGAGCAGTGCAGACGGCACACTCCGACGGGCAGGCTTTGTGCTTGCCCGGCCTTGGCCTCTCCCCTGAGACCCTCCCTGCCCCGTGCCCTTCACCCCTGCCCCCCAGTGACCCACCAGGCTCCTGCTGCTCTGACAGCCACGGAGCAGGCTGGCTGTGGCCCGAGGGCCCTGGGACTTGGCCGGTGAGGGGTCCCTGTGACGTGGGGGGTGGGGGCATCTTCTAACTTCCGTAGACTACCCAGACGAGGGCTGTGTGGGCCCGGTCACGACAGGTGCCACAGAGTGTCACACAAGCCACGTGCAGGCCACGCCGGGGCAGCTTTATTTCTCGGGGTCACACGCAGTTTGGGAGCCTGTCCCTCTCAGGGGCTGCATCTACCGAGGGAGGGGCCGAGAGGTAGGCCAGGGCAGGCAGCCAGACAGCTGGGTCCGCGGTGCCCTTTGCCTGCCCGCCCTCACCAGCCCGGGTGGGGGGCAAGGGCGGTGTGGTCCACCTGGCTTCTCCTCACAGGGTACCCTTCCTGCAGGCTGCTGGGAGGGTGGTGGCCAGGCTTCAGGAAGACCAGTGCCAGGGGCTGTCTGCTGCCTGTGGTCACCGTGGGACGGGGCGGTGCTCCCGGCTGGGATGGGCGGGCTCACAGGGCCGCCTTCCCGGCCTGACGGCCCCTCTGCTGCAGCTTCCGGATGAGCTCCAGGAGGTTCATCTGCAGGGTCAGCTCCTGGGGTGCAGATGGGCCCAGGGGGTCCGCCTCAGCCCTGGCACAGCCCAGGGAAGCAGCCTCCTTTCCCCCAGGCACTCGAGGCAACCATCAGGCTCGAGGGGGCACTAGGCAGGGAGCCCGTGGGGGGTCTGGCTGCTGCCTGCCAGAAAGGGGCTGAAGCTGGGACTCGGCCCACAGCAGGGTTTGCAGGTCCCTGGCTTGGCACACATGGAGGTACGCAGGGGTGCAGGGAACCGCAGATGAGGGCCCTGTGGGGCAGAGCAGGCCTGAGCAAGGCGGGCGATGCCCTGCAGGCAGTTGGCTTGTCCTCTGGTGACAGAGGCCCCCCCAGCGGCCAGCTAGACCCCCAGAGGGGATGTGGCCTTTGGGGACCAGTAGCCCCTAGGCTGTGCCAGGCAAGGCCCATGGCACTGACCTGTGGGTTGGTGGTCACGTAGAAGCCAGCCACCCCTGCCTTCTCTAGTGTGCTCTGCTGGTCCGCCACTTTCCGGTCCAGCTCCAGCACGATCTTCCGGTCCATCGCCCGCTGCTCCTCACGGATCCGGTGTTCCACCGCCTGCCACGGAGAGGGCGGCTCAGGGCTCAGCCTCCTGTTCGCCCACGATGCCACAGACACACTCCTGGCCTGCCACCTCCGGGCCCTCTCCCCTCCCCAGTTGCTCCAGCTTCAAGACTAAGGATGATGTAGGCACTGCACCTATGACCCTCCCACAGAGACCTGCTCGCAACACCCTTCCTCCCCACCTCCCGCCGGGTGCCGCCTGGCACTGACCCCCATGAGCCCCACCCCTGCCGGCTGTCCAGCTGACGGCCACCTCAGCCTCTGCGCGTCTCCTCCCACTGCAGCTGCCACTGCCCTGCTCAGCGCCTCCTTCCTGCATGCCCGGGCTCGGGGCTCCCTTGGGGCCCTGTGCCGGCTGGGGCGTGCGCCCTCCCCTGGGGGTCTGGGCTGTGGGTGGGCCTCTGGGCTGCTCCTGTCCGCCGGGGAACAGGCCTTGGTGGCCCCTCCTCCCCCCACTTCTCGCCTTCCCATGGCCGTGGCCCATCATGCCTGCCCTGCGCAGGCCCAGGCTGAGGAGCTGTGCTCTGAGGGAGCAGGTGGAGGGGGTGGGGGCACCACACACTCTTCACCCATGCCAAATGCACACCCCCCAGCGAAGAGCAGTGCACGGGCACGCCAGGCCTTTGTGGTACCCATGCTAAGCACACCTGCCCAAAGAGCAACATGTGGGCACGTCAGGCCCTCGCGGCCCAGCCCAGGCCGGCTCCCACGCCACTCCGATCCCCTCCACACGGCCCCGTCAGCAGAGCGCAGGTGGGCCACCGCATGCCCACACGCCTACCTCGAGCTCGCGCTGCTGGGCCGCCTGGAGCACAGGCAGGTTGTGGGGCCGGCAGGCCTGCTGGGCTTCCTGGTGCTTCTGCCGCAGCGCCTGCCTGAGCACTGGGAGAGGACGAGAACAGAGAGGCACCGTCAGGTGGCGGAGGGTGAGGGGTGCGAAGGCGAGGGCGTGCTTCACTGTCCCAGCACCACAGGCAGCAGGCCAGCGGTGGGGACGTGGTGGAGGCCTGGACCGGGTGTTGGGCGGAGCTCTGGACACGCAGCCCCCAGCCCACTCGGGTCTGCCCTCACCCAGGGTATGGCGGTCTGCAGCAGCAGGGCTCCAGGGTCCTAGAGGAGGGGTGGCCAGGCATGTGGGGTGAGGGGGAGCCAGGGCCACAGCCTGAGCACAGGGAACTAGAAGATGGGGGGGGGAGTATGGCGGTCTGCAGCAGCAGGGCTCCAGGGTCCTAGAGGAGGGGTGGCCAGGCATGTGGGGTGAGGGGGAGCCAGGGCCACAGCCTGAGCACAGGGAACTGGAAGATGGGGGGGGGTGGGGAGGCTGTGGGCTGGAGGGTTCTAGGCTCACTTGGCTACAGGCCAGGAGTCTGGCATGACCTGCCTGTCACCCCTGGGATAGCCACTGAGATGCCCCAGAGACCATGCAAAGGCCCGGGAAAGGGGCACAAGCAGCACGGCCTCTGCTCCAGGGCACGGCAGTCACTCCTCCTCTGCAGTCCTTGGTTGGTGGAGGGGCGGAGCCACCCTGCACACCCTGTCCACAGCTCCCAGACCCAAGGGGGCCCAAGGACATGATGACCAAGTAGGATTTATCCCAGCAATGCTGTTTATCCCAGGAATTTAAAAAATACTGTTAATTCTCTCTAGTCACCAAAAAGCCACTTGATCATTTCAAAAGATGCAGAAAAAAAGCTTTGACAAAACCCAACATCCATTCCTGACAGAGATACACTCATCTGGGGACAGACATCCATCAAACCCGCCCCACAGGGAAGGGACCTCATGTCACCAGTAGGCACTTTTGCCACAAACATTGCTGCTGCTGAGTCACTTCAGTCGTGTCCGACTCTGTGCGACCCCATAGACAGCAGCCCACCAGGCTCCCCCGTTCCTGGGATTCTCCAGGTAAGAACACTGGAGTGGGTTGCCATTTCCTTCTCCAATGCATGAAAGTGAAAAGTGAAAGTGAAGTCGCTCAGTCGTGCCCGACCCTCAGCAACCCCATGGACTGCAGCCTTCCAGGCTCCTCCATCCATGGGATTTTCTAGGCAAGAGTATTGGAGTGGGGTGCCATTGCCTTCTCCGGCCACATTTAGTGGGCGTATCATCACGCTGTCCAGGTCACAGGTAGCACAGAAGGCAGACAGGGAGAGACGATGTCAGCGTGAGGCAGTCCATTTGGTCCAGAGTGGGGATGTTTTAAGGCAGAATGCCCTGGACTCTTCAAAAAGTCAGCACCACAATGAATGGTGGGAATTCTTTCAGAAGCAGAGACCAAACTACAATGCACAACCACACACTGGACCCTTGTCAGTGGATCATCCGAGACAAGTGTTGGTGTGTCTGAGCGTCAGAACACACCCTGGAATGGCTGATTTCCATCCGTGAGGTTACACAGCAGTGTTCTTGTTCTAGGTCGCTGCTTCTAACATTGAACCAAGGCTGACCCCAAGGGTGTCTGGAGACATTCTTGGCTGTCGGCTCTGGGGGAAGGTGCCACTCTCGTCTAGTATAGAAGCCAGGGATGCTTTTTAATGTTTTGCAAAGAACTATGAAGACCTGTCCAGCTACAGATTCCAGCAGCGCTGCTACTGAAAACCTTTGTCTAGAGGAATGCTGAGGGCTTCTGGGGAAGTCTTGTGGTGTTGCATACACTGATGGACAAAAAGAACTCTGTCAAAACTTCAATTACTGAGTGGAGCTGGAGAACGTATGGGTATTCATTATAGTGTACTTCCAACTTCCCTGTTTATTTTTAAAATAAAGTTTGGTAAAAATAAAACGACAAAGGTGAGAAATCTGAGGGAGCCGGAAGAGCGGCCCGGCATACCCCGCTGGAAGGAGCTCCGGAGGCCCCTCCCACCCCTGTAGGGATGCCTGGGAGGGGCCAAGGCTCAGGAGGTTTTGCCCAGCGTGCGGCTCCAGGGGACGAGTTTTCAGGGCCCAGAGGGTGCTTCGGGGCTCCGTGCATGGGAACCTGATGCACCCTGGAGGGGGAACGGGCCCTATCGGGCGCTGCAAGGCTGCCAACGCTGCGGACGGCCTACTGCCACGGCCAGAGCTGCCCGTGGGCTGACGGATCTCGCCTGGGGGTGCGTGAGAGCGTCTCTGGGGGTCCCGCGCGAAGGTGACACTGCAACTGACAAAGTGAAGCTGACTGGACCCCATCTGTCATCAAGCCCCGCGCCCTCAATGAGGTCGATTTCAGGGGCTGCTCCCGAGCGGAACCCGGGGAAGAGCTCCGCCCGAGACCCAGCAGCCCGGGCAGGCCGCCCCCGCCCCCGCGCACCTCGGTGCTCGTTCTGCAGCCGCAGGCGCTGGTTGTACAGGCTCTTCTCGGTGAGGTGCTGGATCTCCAGCAGCCCCTGGACGATCTCGAACACGGTGCCGTCGAGCAGCGCCAGGGCCAGGTCGCTGAGCGTGGTGTAGGACAGGCGCTGCTGGAAGGAGCTGCGGGCGGAGCGCGGTGAGCCCGCGGCCCGCCCGCCCGGCCTCCCGGCCCGCCCGCCCCAGCGGCCGCGCACCTGGGCAGCTCCTTGACCAGGCCCTGCAGCGCCGACAGCAACTGGTAGTGCCGCTCCTGCTGCCGGGCCCCGTCCGCCGCCTCCTCCAACGCGCCCGAGCAGCGCTCCATGGCGCCCGCGCCGCCGGCCGCCGCGCAAACGTCGCGGTCCTGTCACGTCAGAGCGCAGCGCGGCGCGCCACGCCCCCTCTCCCAGCAGGTCCAGACAAACCGCGGCCCGCTCTCCCCTCACCGGAAGGAGGCCGGCTCCGCCCTGGAGGAGGCTCAGAGCAGCAGCCCGCATTGGCCCCACCCCTACCCGGGGCCCCGCCCCTTACTCTGCGCCCCGCCCTTTACCCTCCGCCCCGCCTACACCCCTCCCCTCCCCTCCCGCCCCGCCCCT
>SJYT01084516.1:337709-349389 GCA_006410635.1 Cephalophus harveyi
CCCTCCCCTCCCCTGTCGCCCCTCCCCTTACCCTGCGGCCGGCTCTGCTTCCTACCTATTAGGAATAGTGCTGCTGGGTGTAACTACATTCTTGTTTGAATTTGGAGATAGATTTTCAAAGCAGTTAACTAAAAAGTGAAAGCAGGATTGTTGGATCGTGTTGTTTAGTTTTAGAAAACACCTCCCAGCTGTCTTATGGAGTGGATGTACGTGCATCCCACCAGCACCGAGGGAGGATCCTCTGGTTCCTCACCCTCCAGCGGTTGATATGGTCATGTATTTGAAGTTTAGCAGTCCTGATAGGTGTGCTGTGATATCTCAGGATTTTAATTTGTAATTCCCTAGTAGTATGATATTTTTGTATGATTTTCACTACGTGCGAGTTTGTTTTCGGCCAGGTGTCTGTCTGACCCTGACCCCTTTTCTAACATGGGTTTGTTTTAGAGGTTTCTGTTTCTGAAATGGAGCAGGACCCTATGGTCCTTGCTCGCCTCCACCATGTCCCCTGCCTGCCTTTAGTCTGTGGAAAACTAGGCAAAGAATAAGTTTCACTAGAGAAATGAGAAATGCTGAGACAAAGGAAAACGATCAAAGGAGCCTAAATAATAGTGATGTCACTAAGCACAGCCAAGGGCCGTCACTCACTGCTCGAGGACTATAGACAACAGTCTCTGAGCCACATCCTGCGAACTGTCTTACAGATACTGAAACCCCAGGGAGAGAAATTCACTACATGACGATCAGGCTGAGCCCAGGACAGGAGCGGCCACAGTTCTGAGAACTGACTTCAAAGAAATGGGAACAAATGGACCCTGGGCCTGAGGATGAAGCACCGAAAACAACCAAGATGACGCTGGTCAGACCACTGATGACCAGGTGTAGGTGACCACTGGAGATGACTGTGCTGTTTCTGCATGTAGCCACCCGCCGCCCCGTTCTGTCCATAAAAGCTCTCATCCCTCGCTTGTCGGGGGTAAAGGGGCCTCTGGACAGATGTCCACCCCCCCCACCCCCCCAGCCAGTTGCTGGTACCTGAAATAAAGCAAACTTTCCTTTCCACCAGCCTGGGCTATTTATGGGGCATTTGGGTGGTGAGCAGCTGGACCCCACCACACTTCTTTTGATGACATTTGAACCCGACTCCTTTCTTGGACATGTGGTTTAGAAATACTCTCCTCACAGTTTGTGTCTTGGCTTGTGACTTTCTGAATAATGTCTTTGTCAGCTATAAAGTTGGGCCTGCTGTGGGCACCGCCATCTACCTGCGCGAGCATTAAAGCATGTGCTGCTTTAAGCGGCTGACACTTAGTTCAGTTCAGTTCAGCCGCTCAGTCGTGTCCGACTCTTTGCGACCCCATGAATCGCAGCACGCCAGGCCTCCCTGTTCATCACCATCTCTCGGAGTTCACTCAGACTCACATCCATCGAGTCGGTGATGCCATCCAGCCATCTCATCCTCGGTCGTCCCCTTCTCCTCCTGCCCCCAATCCCTCCCAGCATCAGAGTCTTTTCCAGTGAGTCAACTCTTCGCATGAGGTGGCCAAAGTACTGGAGTTTCAGTTTTAGCATCATTCCTTCCAAAGAAATCCCAGGGCTGATCTCCTTCAGAATGGACTGGTTAGATCTCCTTGCAGTCCCAGGGACTCTCAAGAGTCTTCTCCAACACCACAGTTCAAAAGCATCCATTCTTCGGCACTCAGCCTTCTTCACAGTCCAACTCTCACATCCATACATGACCACAGGAAAAACCATAGCCTTGACTAGACGGACCTGAGTCGACAAAGTAATGTCTCTGCTTTTGAAAATGCTATCTAGGTTGGACATAACTTTTCTTCCAAGGAGTAAGCATCTTCTAATTTCATGGCTGCAGTCACCATCAGCAGTGATTTTGGATCTCCTTTGCTTTTCGCCTCTCTTCTTTTCACAGCTATTTGTAAGGCCTCCCCAGACAGCCATTTTGCTTTTTTGCATTTCTTTTCCATGGGGATGGTCTTGATCCCTGTCTCCCGTACAATGTCACGAACCTCATTCCATAGTTCTTCAGGCACTCTATCTATCAGATCTAGGCCCTTAAATCTATTCCTCACTTCCACTGTATAATCATAAGGGATTTGATTTAGGTCATACCTGAATGGTCTAGTGGTTTTCCCTACTTTCTTCAATTTGAGTCTGAATTTGGCAATAAGGAGTTCATGATCTGAGCCACAGTCAGCTCCTGGTCTTGTTTTTGTTGACTGTACAGAGCTTCTCCATCTTTGACTGCATAGAATATAATCAATCTGATTTCGGTGTTGACCATCTGGTGATGTCCACGTGTAGAGTCTTCTCTTGTGTTGTTGGAAGAGGGTGTTTGCTATGACCAGTGCATTTTCTTGGCAAAACTCTATTAGTCTTTGCCCTGCCTCATTCCGCATTCCAAGGCCAAATTTGCCTGTTACTCCAGGTGTTTCTTGACTTCCTACTTTAGCATTCCAGTCCCCTAAAATAATGAAAAGGACATCTTTTTTGGGTGTTAGTTCTAAAAGATCTTGTAGGTCTTCATAAAACCGTTCAACTTCAGCTTCTTCAGCATTACTGGTTGGGGCATAGACTTAGATAACTGTGATATTGAATGGTTTGCCTTGGAGACGAACAGGAGTTCAGGGTGGAGAGCAGGAACGAGGCCCTCAGAGCTGGGGCGGGGTGGGGGGAGGGAACCTCACAGGGTAAGTCTTCAGATAGACATTCTCGGGAGCTGATTTTATGACCCCAATGCTTGTATCTCCTCATCTATGGAAAAGCAGTAAAACCCTTCATGGTGGTGATTGTTCCTCGTGACTAGCAAAGGCTTCATGAGACCAGCAGAAACCTAGAAGAAACCACATATTTGAAAAAAGTGTGTGCTTGATTGCTCGCATCTCCCCTTCACCCAAATCACATGTGCACGCTGAGCTCCTTGCCTCCCCCCTGCTCTTTGGAGCCGTCTCTCAGACTCGCCTGCGGCGCTGTCTCCAGGGCTGCCGTCCTCATTTTGCCCCAAATAAAACTTGACTTGCAGCTCTCAGGCTGTGCATTTTTTTAAAAAAGTCAGTCCTTTCTTAGTAGACGCCTTTAACTTCATAAAGTCCACAGTGTTTTCTCTCACATGGACTGGCTTTTTGCGTATTAAAACTCAAAGCTTATGATCTACGGGTCAAACCCCACATCATGTAGATTTTCTTGTTTCTTTGTAATTTTGATGATTTTGTATTAGAAATGCCTTAATCAGTTTGAGTGAAATTGGTGTAAAGTTTTCAAGTTTGTATTTACAGTAATTTCATTTCATATAGTTTCCAGGTAATTGTTTCATAACTATTTTGGAGGAGTCATGGGATATTTGGCTTGAATTTAGTTTGAATTTCCTCAGTTTACTGTGTTTTGAGGGCCCAGGATTTCTGCTGACCTGAGAGGGCAGCTTGGTCTGAATTCTTCCACTGGATGGCAGCATTGACTTAAAGCAATATCCACAACCCAAAAGTTGAGAGTTGGTTTATTCAGCAGAAACTCTTAGGACTCAAAGCCCGGGAGATAGCATCTCAAGTGACCCTGAGAGAACTGCTCCGAGGAGGGGAGCCAGGTTACACAGAAGTTCTGCAACAAAGGGCAGGTAGTCTAACATCAAAAGGTGACTGTTAATTAGAGAAAAGCAGATACCCCAAGTTAAGGAATTTAGTGTTTCTCTATGTGTGGGAAGAGGCACGAGTCTGGGCTCGCTGAGATAGTTTCTTTCCTTTACGTCTCGGCTATTCTGGGCCAGCATCCTATGTTTCTCACCTCCTGAGGTCCCTTTGGCTCACCTCAAAAACGGGCTTCCCTGGTGGCTCAGAGGTTAAAGTGTCTGCCTGCAATGTGGGAGACCTGGGTTCGATCCCTGGGTCGGGAAGATCCCCTGGAGAAGGAAATGGCAGCCCACTGCAGTGCTCTTGCCTGGAGAATCCCAGGACGGGGGAGCCTGGGGGGCTGCCGTCCACGGGCTCGCGAAGAGCCGGGCACGGCTGCGCGGCTGCACTCGGCGGCTGGAGCTTGGTTTGGCAGCTGTTTGGCTCTTGCTCTTCAGTCTGCCGGTCACGTCTGACTCTCTTCAACCCCGTGGACGGCAGCACACCAGGCTTCCCTGTCCTTCATTATCTCGTGGAGTTTGCTCAAACTCATGTCCACGGAGTCAGCGATGCCATCTAACCATCTTATTCTGTCACCCCTGTCTCCTCCTGCCCTCAGTCTTTCCCGGCATCAGGGTCTTTTCTAATGAACTGGCTTTTTGCATCAGGTGGCCAAAGTTTTGGAGCTTCAGCCTCAGCATTAGTCCTTCCAATGAATATTTAGGGTTGATTTCCCTTAGGATTGACTGGTTTTCAGTTCAGTTCAGTTCAGTTGCTCAGTTGTGTCTGACTCTTTGTGACCTCATGGACTGCAGCACACCAGGCCTCTCTGTCCACCGCCAACTCCCGGAGTTTCCTCAAACTCATGTCCCTTGAGTCGGTGATGCCATCCAACCTTCTCATCCTCTGTCGTCCCCTTCTCTTCCTGCCTTCAACTTTCCCTAGCATCACAGTCTTTTCCAGTGTGTCAGTTCTTTGCATCAGGTGGCCAAAGTATTGGAGTTTCAGCTTTAGCATCAGTCCTTCCAAAGAATATTCAGGACTAATTTCCTTTAGAATGGACTGGTTGGATCTCCTTGCAGTCCAAGGGACTCTCAAGAGTCATCTCCAACACCACAGTTCAAAAGCATCAGTTCTGTGACGCTCAGCTTTCTTTGTCGTCCAGCTCTCACATCCACGCATGACCACCGTTGTCTGGTCTGTATGCTGCTAGACCGCGGGTACTCTTCTCCCTCCTGAGCGCACTGGGGGCTCACCAGCTCACCTTGGAGGGCTGCAATCTCTGATGACAGTGACATCCTTATTTCCAAATATATGACCAGAAATATTCCACTTCTCACTGGGGGAAGGCGGAGCCTGCCTTCCTGACCCGCCCCTGCCTGGAGGCTGAGACTGGGCCACGTGGACGCACAGGAGTTTTGTTCCACGGTTCACCTGAAGGCAGCTGCGGCCCCTGTGGGTGGGGCCCAGGGTGCACGTGGGGTGGGCCCCTGGCACCCTATTTGCATCCCGTTTCCAAGCGGATGGGAGAGGGCCGCAGTGTAGGCGCAGGGCTCCGGGGTGGTGCTTTGGCACCTGGGGATTCGCTGCGGGCTAAAGGCGAATCAGGATACTCAGCTCGTTTTTTGCCAGCTTCCTCAGTCCCCAACACTGCAGACTGGGGGCCCAGGCCTGCCCAGGCTCCAGGGGGGCGACTCTGGTCCAGCCCAGATCACCATGGCCTGAGGGAAATAAAATCAGCACTTTTTTCTTTACTTTTCTCTGTTTTCATCCGATCATTTTAATTGGAGTGCATCCTGGCAGGCAACAGTCCATGGGGTCACAGCGTCGGACACGACCGTCTGAGCGCATGTAGGTGGATTGCCATGTCGTGGGTTTTTTTCCTTCCTGTTTTCAATCTACAGCAACCTGAGTCATCTGCATACAGACGCGCTCACGTTCTTTTTCGGGTCCTTTCCCCACAGAGGTTGCCGGAGCGTGTTGGCCGCGGTGGCCCGCGCTGCGCTGTGGGTCCCTGTGGCTTGTCTGCAAACGGCAGTGTGCACATGTTAGCCTGGAACAGCTCCTTTCTCCCTGCCCCACACCTTTTGTTTTTGGTGATCCTAAGTTTCTCTTCGGAGTGTGTGAGGTTGTTTCTGTTTGTTAAAGAAGCTCATTTCTGTCTGTTTTTCGATTTAACTGGAAGTGATACGCTATGACCCTTGTCTCTCCCTGTCTCCCTCACTCCCCTTGGTGGGACCATC
Organism: Cephalophus harveyi; assembly: GCA_006410635.1. Classification (NCBI taxonomy): domain Eukaryota; kingdom Metazoa; phylum Chordata; class Mammalia; order Artiodactyla; family Bovidae; genus Cephalophus; species Cephalophus harveyi. The sequence goes on from SJYT01084516.1 coordinate 343,570, forward strand.
TCTGCTTCTCCCCGGCGGCTCGACCTGGCGTGGTTCCCCCCCTCTTTACAGCTGAGCAGTGTCGCCCCGTCTTCGGTATCCGTTCAGCAGTCCCTCTACGCTTAGGTGGTTCCGTGTCTTGACTACGGTACCTGGCGCAGCCGTGATCACAGGGCTACCCTTGTGTTTAAAATGTTGGTTGTGCCCAGGTCTCTGCCCAGGCTTGGGGCCGCTGGGCTCTAAGGCACTTCTGTGTTTCCCTTTCTCAAGAGCCCCCAGACTCTTCTCCCTAGTGGAGGTGCCAACAGACATGTTCAACGACAGGGCAGGAGGCTCCCTTCTCTCCACACCCTCTCCAGCATGTATTGTTGGAGATGGTTGGAGATGGCCTTTGTGACTGGTGTGAGGGGATGCCTCACTGAACTTTTGATTTGCTTTTCTCCAACAATTAGTGATGCTGGGAGCATCTTTTCATGTGCCTAAAGGCAATATGTATGACTCCATCACAGAAATGTCCTTTTTTGATCTTAGGCACATATTTTTCTTGAGTTGTTTGTATTTTTGATATTGAGCTGCACAATCTGACTATATTTTCTGGAGATGATTTCCTTATGGGTATCTTTATTTAACAGAAGCAGAAGATAATAAAAAGAGATGGCAAGAATACACAGAAGAACTATACAAAAAAGATCTTCATGACCCAGATAACCACGATGGTGTGATCACTCACCTAGAGCCAGACATCCTGGAATGTAAAGTCAGGTGGACCTTAGGAAGCGTCACTACGAACAAAGCTAGTGGAAGTGATGGAATTCCAGTTGTGCTGTTTCAAATCCTGAAAGATGATGCTGTGAAAGTGCTGCACTCAATGTGACAGCACAGTTGGAAATCTCAGCAGTGGCCCAGGACTGGAAAAATACAGTTTTTATTTCAATCCCAAAGAAAGGCAATGCCAAAGAATGCTCAAAGTCCCGCACAATTGCACTCATCTCACACGCTAGTAAAATGATGCTTAAAATCCTCCAAGCCAGGCTTCAACAGTGTGTGAACTGTGAACTTTCAGATGTTCAAGTTGGATTTGGAAAAGGCAGAGGAACAAGAGATCAAATTGCCAACATCTGTTGGATTATCAAAAAAGCAAGAGAGTACTAGAAAAACATCTACTTCTGCTTTAATGACTATATCAAAGCCTTTGTGTGGATCACAACAAATTGTGGAAAATTCTTAAAAAGATGGGAATACCAAACCATCTGACCTGCCTCTTGAGAAACCTGTATGCAGATAGTTCAGTTCAGTCGCTCAGTCGTGTCCGACTCTTTGTGACCCCATGAATTGCAGCACGCCAGGCTTCCCTGTCCATCACCGACTCCCAGAGTTCCCCCAAACTCATGTGCGTTGAGTCGGTGATGCCCTCCAGCCATCTCATCCTCTGTCGTCCCCTTCTCCTCCTGCCCCCAATCCCTCCCAGCATCAGAGTCTTTTCCAATGAATCAACTCTTTGCATGAGGTGGCCAAAGTATTGGAGTTTCAGCTTTAGCATCAGTCCTTCCAAAGAACACCCAGGACCGATTTACTTTAGAATGGACTGTTTGGATCTTCTTGCAGTCCAAGGGACTCTCAAGAGTCTTCTCCAACACCACAGTTCAGAAGCATCAGTTCTTCGGTGCTCAGCTTTCTTCACAGTCCAACTCTCACATCCATACATGACCACAGGAAAAACCATAGCCTTGACTAGACAGACCTTTGTTGCACAAAGTAATGTCTCTGCTTTTGAATATGCTATCTAGGTTGGTCATACCTTTCCTTTCAAGGAGCAAGCGTCTTTTAATTTCATGGCTGCAGTCACCATCTGCAGTGATTTTGCAGATAAGGAAGCAACAGTTAGAACATGGGGCAACAGACTGGTTCCAAATAGGGAAAGGAATACACCAAGGTTGTATATTGTCACCCTGCTTATTTAACTTATATACAGAGTACATCATGTGAAATGCCGGGCTGGATAAAGCACAAGCTGGAATCAAGATTGCCGGGAGAAATATCAATAACCCCAGATATGCAGGTAACACCACCCTTATGGCAGAAAGCGAAGAAGAATAAAGAGCCTCTTGATGAAATTGAAAGAGGAGAGTGAAACAGTTGGCTTAAAACTCAACATTCAGAAAACTAAGATCATGGCATCTGGTCACATCACTTCATGGCAAGTAGATGGGGAAACAATGGAAGCAGTGGCAGACTTTATTTTTTGGGCTCCAAAAATCACTGCAGATGGTGACTGCAGCCATGAAATTAAAAGACACTTGCTCCTTGGGAAAAAAGCTATGACCAATCTAGACAGCATATTAAAAAGCAGAGACATTACTTTGCCAATAAATGTCCATCTAGTCAAAGCAATGGCTTTTCCAGTAGTCATGTGTGGATGTGAGAATTGGACTATAAAGAAAGCTGCTGCTGCTGCTAAGTCGCTTCAGTTGTGTCTGACTGTGTGTGACCCCAGAGTCCACAGCCCACCAGGCTCCCCCGTCCCTGGGATTCTCCAGGCAAGAACACTGGAGTGGGTTGCCATCTCCTTCTCCAATGGATGAAAATGAAAAGTGAAAGTGAAGTTGTTCAGTCGTGTCTGATTCTTAGTGACCCCATGGACTGCAGCCTACCAGGCTCCTCCATCCATGGGACTTTCCAGGCAAGAGAACTGGAAAGAAAGCTGAGTGCCGAAGAATTGATGCTTTTGAACTGTGGTGTTGGAGGACTCTCGAGAGTCCCTTGGACTGCAAGGGGATCCAACCAGTCCATCCTAAAGGAAATCAGTCATTGGAAGGACTGATGCTGAAGCTGAAGCTCCAATACTTTGGCCACCTGATGTGAAGAACTGTCTCATTTGAAAAAATTCTGATGCTGGGAAAGTTTGAAGGTTGGAGGAGAAGGGCATGACAGAGGATGAGATGGTTGGATGGCATCACTGACTCAATGGGTATGAGTTTGAGTATGCTCCAGGAGTGGTGATGGACAGGGAAGCCTGATGTGCTGCAGTCCATGGCGTCGCAAAGAGTCGGACACGGCTGAGCGACTGAGCTGAATTGTTCTTTGTTTACAACTATTTTTTTCCCTTTCTGAGGGTTGTCTTTGTCTTTTGTTTAGGGTTTCTGTTGCTGTTCAAATAGTTTTAAGGTTAATTAGATTCCTTTTTATTATTTTTGGTTTAGTTTTAATTACTCTAAGAGGTGGACCCAAGAAATACTTGCTGTGATTTACATCAAACCCTGTCCTGCCTATGTTTTCCTCAAGAATTTCATAGTATCCATTCTGACATTTAGATCTTTATATACTTGGAGCTTCTGTGCAGTGAGGGGGGTATTCCAACCTCATTCTCATTTTCTTGATTTCAGTAACCTCCACACTGTCCTCTACAGTGTCTTTTATCAGTTTATATTTCTAGCATCAGTGAAGAGATGTACCAGCCCTTACGGGTTTCAGAGTTTCTGACAACGGCCGTTTTGACTGGTGCGAGGTTATACCTTGCTGTTGTTTTGATTTGCCTTTTTATAATTTTTTGCTATATTGACATCTTGACATTTTTTTAAAACTGAGAAGAAAATCACATGACTTAATTAAACTTTAGGTGCTTCCCTGATAGCTCAGCTTGTAGGAAATCCGCCTGCAGTGCAGGAGACCCCCGGTCAGGAAGATCTGCTGGAGAAGGGAAAGGCGACCCACTCCGGCATTCTCGGGCTTCCCTGGAGGCTCAGCTGGTAAAGAATCTACCTGCAATGCGGGAGACCTGGGTTCGATCCCTGGGTTGGAAAGATCCCCTGGAGAAGGGAAAGGCTACCTACTCCAGTATTCTGGCCTGGAGAATGTCATGGACTGTATGGTCCATGGAGTCACAAAGATTCGGACACGACTGAGCAACTTTCACTTTCAGATAAACTTTAGGGGCTCAGTGGTAAAGAATGTGCTTGCAATGCAGGAGACCCAGGTTCAATCCCTGGAGATCCTCCTAGAGAAGGGAATGGCAACCCACTCCAGTATTCTTGCCTGGAGAATCCCATGGAAAGAGGAGCCTGGTGGGCTATTGCAGCCCATGTGGTTGCGAAGATTTGGACACATCTGAGCAACTAACACTTCCACACTTAGATAAATATGCTTTCTGATTTGGCTTCTTAGTAGCCTGCTCTGTTTTGAATTATTTTTCGTGACCACCGCTAGGATATCTCTTGAGGAAAGGTGATGTTACTCAGCGCCTCGGACCTTCTGAACGCTTCTGCCATGGATGCCGTTTTGCCTCGAGTGCCTCGAGTGTCCATCATTTCAGATTTTCAAGTTGTTATGGAAAATGGCCACAAGGTGGCAGCAAAGGGAAAGAATAGGGGTCGGGGGCGGGGGCGGTGCACACTGCCTGCCATCCTCTGCCGGCCCCCGGGTAAGGGCTAGGGAGAGGGCGAGGGAGAGGGCGAGGGCTAGGGAGAGGGCGAGGGAGAGGGCGAGGGTGTCGGGTTAGGGTGTCGGGTTAGGGTTAGGGTGTCAGGTTAGGGTGTCGGGTTAGGGTGTCGGGTGTCGGGTTAGGGTGTCGGGTTAGGGTGTCGGGTGTCGGGTTAGGGTGTCGGATGTCGGGTGAGGGTGTCGGGTGAGGGTGTCGGGTGAGGGTGTCGGGTTAGGGTTAGGGTGTCGGGTGAGGGTGTCGGGTTAGGGTTAGGGTTAGGGTTAGGGTGTCGGGTGAGGGTGTCGGGTTAGGGGTTAGGGTTAGGGGTTAGGGTTAGGGTTAGGGTGTCGGGTTAGGGTGTCGGGTTAGGGTGTCGGGTTAGGGTTAGGGGTTAGGGTTAGGGTTAGGGTTAGGGTTAGGGTTAGGGGTTAGGGTTAGGGTCAAGGGCGTCTTCCTAGCCTCAACTCCGTCTTGCCATGCCTTTCCACCAGGGTCTCAGGCCTCCTTGGGGAGGAGTTAGGGGCCGGTGTGTTCCCCACAGCCAAGGGCTCCAGCAGTGAGAGCTGTGTCAGAAGGAAGGAAAGGGCAACTGGCTGGCTTCTCCAGTGGTTGCTTGGCTGCACAGACCCTGCACTGCACGGAGAGCACCAGGCTCCAAGGGCCCCTGGTTGGGCTAGTCACCAGCAGCCCTGGAGCAGAGGGGCCCAGCTCCCCGCCGGTAAAGGGCTGACAGACGTGGGTTCTCTAGCATTCTTCTACCCAGCAGAGATGTGTGCAGGCGGTCAGGCCTGCCCCTGCGTGTCTGGGCTCCTGTCCACTGCCCCAGCTCAGTGGAAAGATCCCCTGAGCCCAGACCTCCAGGAGCCGCTTGGCGCCCCCGCCTGGAAGCCGAGTGCACAGCATGCAGGGAAGCGAGCCTCAGTGGAAGACGAGGCAGCCCAGCTGTGTGCGTTTGCAAGCCCTGATGGGGAAAAGCCGTGTGTGCCTCCAGAATGGCAGAGCTGCAGCTCTGCTCAGAGGCCCGTTCTGGCAGAGCCCTGGGCGTCTGGCTGCTCTGCCCTAAGTGAGCCTTGCCCAGACTTGCCTCGCTGCTCGGTTTACTGACCAGGAAGGAGCAGGCTGTGGGCAGCTGGGGTTGTCAAGGGCGCCTTCCTAGCCTCAACTCTGCTCCTGCCCTGCCTTTCCACCTAGGCCCCAGGCCTCCTTGGGGAGGAGTTAGGGCCCGGTGGGTACCACACAGCCAAGGGCTCCAGCAGTGAGAGCTGTGTCAGAAGGAAGGGAAGGGCAACTGGCTGGCTTCTCCAGTGGTTGCTTGGCTGCACAGACCCAGCGCTGCACGGAGAGCACCAGGCTCCAAGGGCCCCTGGGTGGGCTAGACAGCAGCAGTCCTGGAGCAGAGGGGCCCAGCTCCCCGCCGGTAAAGG
>SJYT01084519.1:7949-29938 GCA_006410635.1 Cephalophus harveyi
GGATTTCTTTGGAAGGAATGATGCTAAAGCTGAAACTCCAGTACTTTGGCCACCTCATGCGAAGAGTTGACTCATTGGAAAAGACTCTGATGCTGGGAGGGATTGGGGGCAGGAGGAGAAGGGGACGACCGAGGATGAGATGGCTGGATGGCATCACTGACTCGATGGATGTGAGTCTGAGTGATCTCCGAGAGATGGTGATGAACAGGGAGGCCTGGCGTGCTGCAATTCATGGGGTCGCAAAGAGTCGGACACGACTGAGCGACTGAACTGAACTGAAACTTGTTCTCTACATCTCTAGTTCTGCTTTGCAAATCAGTTCATCTGTATCATGTTTCTAGATTCCACATATAAGCAATATTATACATTTGCTTTTCTCTTTCTGACTCACTTCACTCTGTGTGACAGACTCTAGGTCTGTCCACGTCTCTGCAAACGACCCAATGTCATTCCTTTTCGTGGCGAGTAATGTTCATGGCAGCACTATGTGCAACATACCCAGGCCACGGAATCAACCTAAACGCCCACCAACAGCGGAATGGATGAAGATGATGTGGTCCTTGGATTTATCACCATCTTCTTTGCCGCCCCGCGGCTCTGCACAGTCCTCCAGGATACTTGGGTCCCTGAGTTAGAAACACGGGCTGAGGAGGGCCTGACCCTACACGTCCAGCCTCACATCTGCTGGGAAACCAGCTGATAGAGTCTTTCTGCAGAGGAGAGTCCCACCTCCACAGAGCTCAGTTAAATGTTCATCCATGGAAACAGATGGAATTAGTAATGAATGTCTGAGCCAATGTTCTCAGGCCAAAATTATGCTTTCAACACATTTCAAAGTTGTCATTTCTTGATTTGTTCTCTAGTAACATCAATAAATCCCCTGTCCTTAGTACAATGCAAGGCTGGCACAAGGGTGAGGCAAGGGAGGCACTCACTGTGGGTGCAAAATTTAAAAGAGAACTTAAATAATTCAGTAATTAAATAACATTTTAAATGCAACATTTAAAAAATATAGACTCAGCCAACTGCCACCTATAGGCTAGCTATCTATTTCTATACACAGAATTTTACTGGAAAAAGAGCTAGGATTAGGGTGAAGTATGGCAGTCATGCAGGTTTTAGTTGGATTTTGTCTTTAGTCTTTAAAATGCTGATATTTTGTTCATTAAGGATATTTTTGCATTGTTTTTTACTTTTTCAAATAATTTTGGCTTTTAAATTTATTTTTTAATTACAATATTTTTCAAGCCTAATTTTTTCAAGATAGCTATTTTTCTTAAGACAACCGTTATATCTTGATACAGAGCACAAATGTTTTATATATATTTCCCAATTTATTACAGAGAATAGTAAAAAGATGTACTTAAGATCTACTAAGTAGATCTAAAGATGTACATCTTAAGTACAAGATGTACTTAAGATGTACACAATAAAATTAACCTTTACCACTTTGCCAAGGATATTAATGAAATTAACTTTATTTTTTATTATATGTACACAGTAGCCATAAGTTTATTTGCCATTACTTTTATACTATTAATGCAAATGCCAATATGATAAAAAAGGCAAAAAGCATCTTAGACTTCTTATGAAAATATTTTTGGTCCTACACATCCCTTGACAGGATCTTAGGAAAACCCAGAGATCTATAGATCACACTTTGAAAACTGCTGCCTTAAAGGATAAGGTTTTAATGATTTAAAGGTTAAAACATTAAAGGTCAAAACCATTATCAATAATGAGCTTAGATCCTCAGTCAGATGGGGGCAACATAATTATGACTAACTCCAAAGTTAGCTTTGCAGAAGCAAGCCATGAAGAGTCAAAGAAAATTGATCCATCTGTCATATAACCAGTTCTGAGCAATTAGGAAATCTTTAAAGCTCAAGGTATGGACAAGATGTGAAAGAATCTGAATGCTTTGAAAATAATGTGATCAAGCTGGCAGGGCCATTTTAGGGCAACTGAGAGGAGGAACCCCCACCCTGCCCTTCGCTTCTTGCCTCAGTTGTCTCCTGGGAACGAGGCAGCAAAGGAAACTATCTCAGTAGCAGGAAGATCAAGGCAAATATACCACACAGAGCACCCCTAGGCTGTTCAAAGGTCCTGGGGCCAGTCTGCCTGGTGGGAAATCTCTCTCTTGCCACTTCCCAGTATATAACTGTTGGCATATTCCCAAACCACTATCTGTCCCAGTTTCCTCATGGGTATTACAAATATAATATTAAATACCTTCCTGCTATGACTCTTGTAAAGAGCTCATGAGATGATGCAGAAAAGCACGGAGCACAGTGCCCAAGAGAGTAAATACTTAGTAAATGTAACATTAAAAACAAACCTACGGGGACTTCCCTGGCAGGCCAGTGGCTGGGACTTCACCTTCCAGCACAGGGGGTTTGAGTGTGATCCCTGGTTGGGGGACTAAGATCCCACAGGCCTCATGCCCAAAAAAGCAAATGTAAAACAGAAGCAATACTGTAACAAACTCAACAAAGACGTTTAAAATGGTCCACATCAGAAAAAAAAAAAAAACTTAAAAAAAAAAAAAAAATCAAGATAGCTATTTTTCTTAAGACAACCATTATATCTTGATACAGAGCACAAATGTTTTGTATATATTTCCCAATTTATTACAGAGAATAGTAAAAAGATGTACTTAAGATCTACTAAGTAGATCTAAAGATGTACATCTTAAGTACAAGATGTACTTAAGATGTACACAATAAAATTAACCTTTACCACTTTGCCAAGGATATTAATGAAATTAACTTTATTTTTTATTATATGTACACAGTAGCCATAAGTTTATTTGCCATTACTTTTATACTATTAATGCAAATGCCAATATGATAAAAAAGGCAAAAAGCATCTTAGACTTCTTATGAAAATATTTTTGGTCCTACACATCCCTTGACAGGATCTTAGGAAAACCCAGAGATCTATAGATCACACTTTGAAAACTGCTGCCTTAAAGGATAAGGTTTTAATGATTTAAAGGTTAAAACATTAAAGGTCAAAACCATTATCAATAATGAGCTAAGATCCTCAGTCAGATGGGGGCAACATAATTATGACTAACTCCAAAGTTAGCTTTGCAGAAGCAAGCCATGAAGAGTCAAAGAAAATTGATCCATCTGTCATATAACCAGTTCTGAGCAATTAGGAAATCTTTAAAGCTCAAGGTATGGACAAGATGTGAAAGAATCTGAATGCTTTGAAAATAATGTGATCAAGCTGGCAGGGCCATTTTAGGGCAACTGAGAGGAGGAACCCCCACCCTGCCCTTCGCTTCTTGCCTCAGTTGTCTCCTGGGAACGAGGCAGCAAAGGAAACTATCTCAGTAGCAGGAAGATCAAGGCAAATATACCACACAGAGCACCCCTAGGCTGTTCAAAGGTCCTGGGGCCAGTCTGCCTGGTGGGAAATCTCTCTCTTGCCACTTCCCAGTATATAACTGTTGGCATATTCCCAAACCACTATCTGTCCCAGTTTCCTCATGGGTATTACAAATATAATATTAAATACCTTCCTGCTATGACTCTTGTAAAGAGCTCATGAGATGATGCAGAAAAGCACGGAGCACAGTGCCCAAGAGAGTAAATACTTAGTAAATGTAACATTAAAAACAAACCTACGGGGACTTCCCTGGCAGGCCAGTGGCTGGGACTTCACCTTCCAGCACAGGGGGTTTGAGTGTGATCCCTGGTTGGGGGACTAAGATCCCACAGGCCTCATGCCCAAAAAAGCAAATGTAAAACAGAAGCAATACTGTAACAAACTCAACAAAGACGTTTAAAATGGTCCACATCAGAAAAAAAAAAAAAACTTAAAAAAAAAAAAAAACCCTTCTGTCCCAATTCATTGCCCTGTGTTCAGTAACTTTCTGCCACCGGCACAAATGCTCAGCCCATTGTCTTATTGGTGTTAGGTGTTCTGTAAAGGTTAAATCCTCCCTCCAGCCAGACTGGGAAGCCTGTCTGGACCTGTCATTTCATCCACGCTGCTTTGAGCGTCATGGGTTTTTCATCAACAATTCACCGAGAAAAATGATGCTTAAATACTAAAAAATATACCAATGTGCAAATTGTTATATAGAAATGAAAATGTTATATGATAGAATCATGCTTGATATTTGTTTAAAATTGTGTTTAATGTTGTTGAAAGTGAAGTCACTCAGTCGTGTCCGACTCTTTGCGACCCGTGGACTGTAGCCCACCAAGCTCCTCCATCCATGGGATTCTCCAGGCAAGAATACTGGAGTGGGTTGCCATTTCCTTCTCCAGGGGATCTTCTCGACCCAGGGATCGAACCCAGGTCTCCCACATTGCAGGCAGACGCTTTAACCTCTGCACCACCAGGGAAGCCCTTAAACGCAAGAATCCAAGTACTAACATCAAAGATTTCAAGGGAGGAAAGGAAGCCAGGTTGAAAGAAGGGGGAGGAGGCAGGAGGGGAGGCGAAAGGGGTGGCCTTACAGACGTCTCCTGCCACCTACAGATGCCCAGGCGTTATGGGACTTTTCCCTGGGCCTCCAGAGAAGGGAGGACTGGAACTTGGCCCTACCAGAAATCAAACCAGACCAGAACCAGAATTCGAGTTCTCTGTCAAGAGGAGGTGATCAGCCTCCAATCCTCAGCTCAGGCTGAGGGCCCTTTGACCAGATTCCTGCATCCAGGACCAGGGGACTAGAAAAACAGGGAAGGATAGAAAGGGTTAAGGAGACGAAAGAGAGAGGGAAGGAGAGAGAGGTCAATAAAGTCTCTTGTTCCTTACCGGCTGGGGCACTCTGGCCAGTTGTCCACGTCAGGAGGAGACCAGGGACAGAAGGGTCCCAGATGCAGCCGCTGGGTCTGGTCCATTGGCAGGCAAGCTGGCCCCTGAGGACCCCGAGTGGTCAGGATGCCAGTCTCAGCAAAGAAGAGTCCCACCAGAGTCACCATTTGTTGCAGGAAGGCAGGCCCCTTCCAGGGCCCAAAACTGGGCTCTTGTCTAACACTCGGAAATGATTTGTCCGAGGAGACACATGTGCTGACAAAGCAAGAGATTTTATTGGGAAAGGGCACCTGGGTGGAGAGCAGTAGGGTAAGGAAACCCAGGAGAAACGCTCTGCTGCGTGGCTCGTAATGTTGGGTTTTATGGTGATGGGAAAACCCATGTGAAAAAGGGATTGTTTTAAAAAATCCAAACTAGCAAAACATTTAATCCACCAAGAGAAAAACATCCCTTTTTCTAGGTTTCTGTGGTAGACAAAATGTTTGCTCCCCTACAAACCTGTCTACGTCCTAATCCTCAGAACCTGTGTCAGTGTCCTCTTACATGGCAAGAGACTTTGCAGAAGTGATTGGGTTAAAAAACCTGGAGAGGGGGAGATTATCCTGGATTATCCTCGCGGGCCCAACATCATCACAAGGGCCCTGGGAAACAGGAGAGGAAGGCAGAAGTCAGCCAGGGGACGAGCTGACGACCGAAGGAAAGCACGGAGAGAAGCAACACTGCTGCGTTTGGAGACTGAGAGGCCACGTGCCAGAAACACGGGCAGCCTCCCGAAGCTGGAAAGGGCAGGTGAGCAGAGGCTTCCCCAGGGCCAGCAGCTTGATTGCAGCTCAGTGACATCCACATCAGACTTCTGAGCTGCAGAATTACAAGATAATCACGCCGTGTGGGCTCCTGTGTATAAAATAGGTAACTAACGGGAACTCCACTCGGCGCTCTGAGCTTAGTCACTCAGTCGTGTCTGACTCTTTGTGACCCCATGGACTGTAGCCCGCCAGGCTCCTCTGTCCATGGGATTCTCCAGGCAAGAATCCTGGAGTGGGTCACCAGTTCCCCCTCCAGGGGATCTTCCCGACCCAGGGATCGAACACAGGCCTCCTGCATGGCAGGTGGATCCTTCACTGTCTGCACCCCCAGGGAAGCCCACACTCGGTGCTTCCAGAGCACTTTGCTGCACCCATGCTTGGCGATCTTTCTTCCTAAATGGGAAGGAAATTCAAAACAAGAGGGGATATATGTATATGTATATGCATGGCTGAAACCGACACAGCAGTGTAAAGCAGCTGTGCTCCGATATGGTTTTTTTAATGTGGTACATATATGCAGAGGAATACTACTCAGCCGTAAAAAAGGATGAAACCATGCCATGGTTTCATCATGGATGCAACATGGATGCAACTAGAGATTATCACACTAAGTGAAACAAGTCACAGAGAAAGACGAACACCATAGGCTATCACTCTTATGTGGGATCTAAAATGCGGCACAAATCAACCTACCTACAGAACAGAAACAGACTCACAGACGCACAGAACAGACTTGTGGTTGCTAAGGGGGAAGGGGAGAGGGAAAGACTGGGAGTTTGGGATTAGCAGATGCAAACTGTTAAATTTAGGATGGATAAAAACAAGGTCCTACTGTATAGCACAGGGATCTATATTCAATATCCAGTGATAAAGCAGAATGGGAGACAATATTTTTTTAAAAAGAATGCATAAAAATAAGTATATGCTGCTGCAAATCTTGTTATAAATAATTTCAGACATAGTAAGTAAATAAGTTGTGTTGGTTAAGCCACTAAGTTTGTGGTAATTCATTACAGCAGCAAATAGAAAGCTAATACAATGCCAAAGGTTATCCCACATCCCCCCTGGCAAGCTTCAATGCCCAAGAAAATAAGTAGCCAGCTCACCAGGGTGGGAACTAACCAGTCCCCTGGCTTCACCCAGCTTCCCAGTGCAGTTCTGGCTGTTTAAATGCCACAGAGTCAGAGACTTGACCATTCATGACAGTCCCCAATCCTGAAGATTTGGATTCTTAAGGTCTGGGATACAAGAACATCCACATGTAACCGGTGACTCTGACAGAGATGGTTAGTGGTCCACACTTTTAGAGACATTCATTTTATTCAGAGGGAGCTTACAAGTTAGGTGCTGAGTAAATACAATTCTAATCCATAATAGATGAATCCATATGCATCCTTCCAGGGAGAGGTGAACAGCCAGGAACAAAGGTAAAAGGCTAGAAATGGCCCAGAACACACAGATCCTTCCACATGGTGCAGGGTTAAGCCCAAGGAGACCTCCGCCTGCTGTCTCCCAGGCAGCCAGGCTCAAGGCCCTGGAGCATGCACAACAGAATCCTGGCAGCCCCGCAGACCTCTCTTGGGAAAGCATCCCTGGGAAGCACAGACCTCCGTCCCAACCCTCCCAGCCCCTCACCTGGCCTACCTGTCCCCCCTGCTTCTTTAGGAGGTGGTGATGAGCTGGCCCAGGGTGCATCATCTTCAAACTGAACCCAGCCGCTGATGGCCGAGACCAGGTCAGGTGGGCGCTGCTCGGGGCTCCCGGGAGGGGAGGCTGCTTCAGAGATGAGGCCCAGCTTTTCGGAAGAGTCATCATGCTCTGAGTGGGAAAGGTCCTGAGAGCCTCCATCCAAGGGATGGTGCTCCCCGGAGGAGCTCTCGGACTGTTCTGAGGAAGAGGACGCTCCTGGGAGGTGCTCTTTGGGGCCCCCTGAAACAGATACAAGAAACTGCCATCACCTCACAGGTGGAAGGTCACTCTTCAGGGCTGTCTCTTAGATGAAAAAAAAAAGGCAACGGGTGATCAAAGGACTCACCATGACAGGGTGTGAGAGCAAAGAGACAGTCATGCCCACCTGCTTCTATGCTAAAGAAGTGTTTTCCTAAAAATATATGAAAACTATACCCTAGGATGTGGTGCTGGAGAAGACTCTTGAGAGTCCTTTGGACTGCAAGGAGACAAACTAGTCAATCCTAAAGGAAATCAATCCTGAATATTCATTGGAAGGACTGATGCTGAAGCTGAAGCTCCAATACTTTGGCCACCTGATGCGAAGAACTGACTCACTAGAAAAGACCCTGATGCTGGGAAAGACTGAAGGCAGGAGGAGAAGGGGATGACGGAGGATGAGATGGTTGGATGGCATCACTGACTCTATGGAGAGGAGTTTGAGCCAACTCTGGGAGTTAGTGAAGGACAGGGAAGCCTGGCGTGTTCCAGTCCACGGGGTGGCAAAGAGTCAGACATGACTTAGTGACTGCTCAACAACAAAGGCTGTCCACAGCGGTCTCCATGCAGGCTAAGACCGGGAGTCTGGTCTGGTTCACTATTCTTACCCTACTATCTACTTCAGTGTTTGCGGGGGGCGGTGGCGTCACACACAAAAAATTGTCGCGAAGGCCAAGCAAGAAATAGAACTAGGTCAAATTGAAAAGCAAAGGGTAATAGGGATTGGTGGAGACTGTGGCTCAACAGGCGACTAGTCTGGACTAAAAACACTCAAGTTCAAACTGTGTACAGTCCAGGGGACATACATTTGTGGGCCACCACATGCAAACTCTGCACTAATGAGTAGTTCAATATGGCACAGAGACCCTTCCTCTAGCTTTGTTTCTCTTTATTGGTCCTAGAACAGTTAACAGCCTTCAAATATTTGTTTTTAAATAATAGAATTGACCCCAATTGTGGTGGTTATTACACAAATCTATATGGGTGTTAAAATTCATCAACTGTAGACCAAAAATGATCAATTTTACTGTATGAAAGCTTTTGAAAAATAAATGTACTGATATGAAACTGCTTTCTCCCATCACTAGCCAAACAAACTGGTCCACTCAAATGTAATCAAAGCCTATAGATGAGAGTTATCCCAAAGAAATAAAAGGCAGGCCATATACATAATTTAAAATTTTCCAGTTCAGTTCAGTTCAGTCGCTCAGTTGTGTCTGACTCTTTGCAACCCCATGAACCGCAACACGCCAGGCCTCCCTGTCCATCACCAACTCCCGGAGTCCACCCAAACCCATGTCCATTGAGTTGGTGATGCCATCCAACCATTTCACCCTCTGTCGTCCCCTTCTCCTCCTGCCCTCAATCTTTCCCAGCATCAGGGTCTTTTCAAATGAATCAGCTCTTCGTATCAGGTGGCCAAACATCAGTACCTCCAATGAACACCCAGGCCCTGATCTCCTTTAGGATGGACAGGTTGGATCTCCTCGCAGTCCAAGGGACTCTCAAGAGTCTTCTCCAACACCACAGTTCAAAAGCATCAGTTCTTCAGCACTCAGCTTTCTTTATAGTCCAATTCTCACATCCATACATGACTACTGGAAAAACCATAGTCTTGACTAGACGGACCTTTGTTGGCAAAGTAATGTCTCTGCTTTTGAATATGCTGTCTAGGTTGGTCATAACTTTCCTTCCCAGGAGCAAGCGTCTTTTAATTTCATTGCTGTAATCACCATCTGCAGTGATTTTGGAGCCCATAAAAATAATGTCAGCCACTGTTTCCACTGTTTTCCCATCTATTCCTAAATTTTTTAATTTTCCAGTAGCCACATTTAAAAAATGAAAAAGAAACAGGTGAAACTATTTTTAATAATGTATTTCAACTCAATTTTTTGAAAATGTACAATTCCAACATTTAAGTGATAAAAAATTGTTAATGAAACATTTAACTAGGTCCTCGAAATTTAGTGTGGATATTTCACATTTCTTGAAGTGAAAGTGTTAGTCGCTCAGTCATGTCCAACTCTTTTGACCCCATGGGCTGTAGCCCACCAAGCTCCTCTGTCCATGGGGTTTCCCAGGCAAGAATACTGGAGTGGGCTGTCATTTCCTTCTCCAGAGGCTCTTCCTGACCCAGAGATCAAATCCCGATCTCCTGCGTTGCAGACGGATTCTTTACTATCTGAGCCACTGGGGAAGCCCAGTTTACAGTGCGTCTCAATTCAGACTAGCCACGTTTTAAGGACTCCATAGTCACATGGCTAGCCAGCCGGACAGCACACCTGTAAACCCCGCTTTCCAGGTGCTGTAAATGAAGCTGGGGTGATTCAGGTGGCAGTAGCCGTGGCCATGGAACAGAACGAGCTGACAAGGCTCTGTAAAAAGCCCCTGCATCCTACCTCGACCTTCATCCTCGAGCACAATTCCCCAGAAGTCAACCTAACCACCCTCACCATGATCACGGGTAACAACTACTGAGTTCTCTGCATATGCCTGTCACTGTTGTAAGTGGTTTTTTGTATGTTAATCACTTAATCCTCACTGCCACCCTGAGGTCGGCGCTGTGATTATCCATATTGCTCAGATGAACTACCACCCAGAGAGGTAAACAAACCATCCGTCCAATTATCCACATCCATGATGGAGCCAGGATTTCAGCCCAAGGGATCTGGTTTGAGTGCCTGTCACTCTTTTTGACAACTATCCTTTGAAGACTAAGACAATCCAAATGGCTGTTGAGAGTAATAACCAATAGACTGAGTGTAAAGCACCTGGTAAATAGGAAGTTTATATTCAGGGCTTCCCTGACAGCTCAGTTGGTAAAGAATCAGCCTGTAAAGCAGAAAACCCCTGTTCGATTCCTAGATCACGAAGATCCCCTGGAGAAGGGATAGGCTACCCCCTCCAGTATTCTTGGGTTTCCCTTGTGGCTCAGCTGGTAAAGAATCAGCCCGCAATGCAGGAGACCTGGGTTCAATCCCTGGGTTGGGACAATACCCTGGAGAAGGGAAAGGCTACCCACTCCAGTATTCTGGCCTGGAGAATTCCAAGGACTCTATATTCCATGGACTTGGTAAATATGAAGTTTATGTTCATTGGAAGAAAGTAGCTAATACTTCTGGGTTTTCCAGGTCTCTGTTTGGGGGCTCTGAGGTTCCTAAGATGCTTCTTTTGAGCCTCTAAGTGAAAAAAAATTGGCATCTGAGGAAAGTGATAAACTGACTTTTTCCTTATCAATATCCCACTGAGGACTTCCTGGTGGCACAATGGATAAGAATCTGCCTGTCAATGCAGAGGACATAGGTTTGATCCCCGGTCCGGGAAGACTCTACATGCCATGGAGCAACTAAGCCCGCACGCCAGCACTACTGAGCCAGCACCTGAGAACCTGCACAGCACAGCTAACCAGCCTCCATGCTGCAGTTATGGAAGCCACACGCACCTAGGGCCTGTGCTCCGCAGCAAGAGAAGACACCCCAGTGGTAAACCTGCACGCTGCAGGCTGATCGAGAGAGCGCCCCCGCTCGGCGCGCCTAGAAAAAGCCCATCCAAAGCAACCAAGACCTAGCACAGCCAAAAAACAAATAAATAACACGTTAAACAAAAGAACACTGGAAAGAATGCTCCAATAGAAGCCACAACACACAGGTGTGGTCCTTCGTTAATTTCTTCACATAGGCAATGAAAGCTCTCCTTACCCTCAGAAGGGACGGGAAAGAGTGGCTCCTCATTGAAGGAGACCCACTCGGACTGGTGGGTGGCGATCACATGGTCCAGGGTCGTCATGCTAGGAAGGTGCTGGGCATCTTCACGCTGCAGGCCTCAGGCAGACCCCAGAGTGATGTCTGGGGCTGGGTGGGGGTCTGGGAGCGCAGTGGACGTGGGCCTGGGGTCTGTCGTGGGGTCTCGTGGACAGCAGCACGCAAAACACGGGCAGAGTAGCCTCTCTTGCCTTTGGCTAATCTGCCAAGCAGAAATCTGTTTTAAAAAAATAATAAAAATTAAAATGGGATAACCATTACATTATAAGCAGTCCATACAGATCTGGGCTTGCCACAATGTCCACCAGGAGACCCGGGTCATTCCAGCCTATTTCCCTTTCTCTGTCCCTGTCTTGCCCTCACTTCTCATGTAGAAATATCTTTCATGAGCATGGAGATCTCTGCGTGTACCTTCATATCAGATTTACAAATGTTGTTGCCGTTGTTGTTAGTTGCCCTGTCGTGTCCAGCTCTTTGCGACCCCACGGACTGCAGCACGCCAGGCCTCGCTGTCCCTCACCATCTCCCAGAGTTTGCCCAGATTCTTGTTCATTGCATCAGTGATGCCATCTGACCATCTCATCCTCTGACACCCTCTTCTCCTTCTGCCCTCAATCTTTCCCAGCATCAGAACAGATTTACAAATAATCACACACATTTTAGCAGATTCTCAAATGTTCCCAATTACTATATTTTGGAAATAATTTTTATCTATAATATAATACCATCATTGTAAAACTAATATCAACATTTTTCAAAGAGCTTTCACTTTCCTTTACCAGATGGCAAAATAAAAGCACGTTCTTTCCTATTAAATCAGCGTGGTTTCTTGCCTTAGGCAGGTAGCTCTTTGCAAGCCTGATTTAAACCTTTGGCAGAAACCCAACCATCTCCAGATGGTATCTCCGAGCACAATTTACCAGTCAAGAAAAACAGAAATGGATTTATTTTGTTCATTTGGAGTAAGGGGATACGGCATATTTGCTTTAGTGGAAAATGTGAGTTAAAAAAACACATTTGCATTCTAGGTCGATTTGAATTAGCATGTAAAAGGGTAGCCTGTACTCACGGTGCAATTATGTTCCATGGAAGGATACTTAATAGACTTCTAATATTGTTTGTACTGTTAATGCTTTTTCTTTTTTTTTTTTTACAACTGGAACTTTTTTTTTAAATTGGAGCATAATTGCTTTACAACGTTGTGTTGGTTTCTGCCATACAACAATGTGAATAAGCACACAAGTGTCTCCATGAGCCTCCCTCCCACCACCCCCATTCCACCCCTCTAGGCTGTCACAGAGCACTGTGTGTTCAGCTCCGTGTTATATAGGCAACTTCCCACCGGCTATCTACCTTACACACAGTAATGTATATATTTCCACGCTGCTCCCCCGATTCATCCCACCCTCTCCTCCCCCCTGTTCTCTTGTTTGTGTCTCTATTTCTGCCCTGCAAATAGGTTCATCTGGACCATTTTTGTAGACTCTACATATAAGCATTAACTTATGATATTTGTTTTTCTCTTTTTGAGAAATGGCAACCCACTCCCGTGTTCTTGCCTGGAGAATCCTAGGGACGGGGGAGCCTGGTGGGCTGCCGTCTATGGGGTCGCACAGAGTCGGACACGACTGAAGTGACTTAGCTTAGCTCACTCTGTATCACAGGCTCTAGGTTTACCCACCTCACTAGACTGACTCAAGTTTGTTTCTTTTTATGGCTGAGTAATATTTCATGGCATATGTGTACTCCAACTTTTTTACCCATTCACCTGTCGATGGACATCTAGGTTGCTTTCATGTACTGGCTATTGTAAGTAGGGCTACAATGAACACTGGAGTACACGTGTCTTTTTGAATTTTGGTTTTCTCAGGGTATATGCCCAGTAATGGGATTGCTGGGTCATATGGTGGTTTTATTCCTATTTTTTAAGGAATCTCCACACTGTTTTGCATAGTGGCTGTATCAATTTACATTCCCACTAATAGTGCAAGAGGGGAATCTAACTCTTGATCTTGCAATGAATTAGTAAAATCTGAAAATGCAAAATTAATGTAATTAATCCCCAGAGTTAATACAAAATTAATGTTTCCACATAAGAGCTACTATACACCTTGAACAGTATCAGTTCTTATTAACTGGATACTCAATATTCATTTTAGTCTAGAACAGTTTAACTCATAGCCTTCTAGCTGGCGCAGGACAGAAAGAAAATGTTGAAATTTTACTACAGGTTATTACCTGCAGTAAATATTCTATGCTGAGGATAACCAGAACAGAAACATTTAATAGTTTTTGCATTTTGGGTAATTACAACAATTAATTTTGCTGCATGATACTTCCTAAAATTAAATAATGTTTCTTATAGAATCTATAATTTTCAGAAACCTATTTTCATACCATTCTTTGATTCAATAGATAGTGTAGTTGGGTAAGACAGGTTATTACCATAATTATTTCACAGATGAAGAAATCTGGGCTGAGGGAAGTTAAGTGACTTATCCAAAGCTTCTGTTGGTTTGAGGCTTTTGTATGGTACTCTAAGATTCCTAAGATGCGTCCTCCAGGTTTCTAAGTGGAAGAATTCACATATCCTAGGATAGTGACAAACAGAGTCTTCCTATTCCACAGTAAGAGGCCACCAAAAATGAATCAGGTAGGGTCATCACAAGCAGGTGTGTCAGATGCACCAAGCTAGGAAGTGATGGAGGCAACACTTGAGCCCAGGTCTTCTGATGCCAAAGCACTCTGATCTTCGGGTCACAGCCACAGAGAAAAATACTGCAGAATATATATATATATATATAACTCCAGTATTCTTGGGTTTCCCTTGTGGCTCAGCTGGTAAAGAATCAGCCCGCAATGCAGGAGACCTGGGTTCAATCCCTGGGTTGGGACAATACCCTGGAGAAGGGAAAGGCTACCCACTCCAGTATTCTGGCCTGGAGAATTCCAAGGACTCTATATTCCATGGACTTGGTAAATATGAAGTTTATGTTCATTGGAAGAAAGTAGCTAATACTTCTGGGTTTTCCAGGTCTCTGTTTGGGGGCTCTGAGGTTCCTAAGATGCTTCTTTTGAGCCTCTAAGTGAAAAAAAATTGGCATCTGAGGAAAGTGATAAACTGACTTTTTCCTTATCAATATCCCACTGAGGACTTCCTGGTGGCACAATGGATAAGAATCTGCCTGTCAATGCAGAGGACATAGGTTTGATCCCCGGTCCGGGAAGACTCTACATGCCATGGAGCAACTAAGCCCGCACGCCAGCACTACTGAGCCAGCACCTGAGAGCCTGCACAGCACAGCTAACCAGCCTCCATGCTGCAGTTATGGAAGCCACACGCACCTAGGGCCTGTGCTCCGCAGCAAGAGAAGACACCCCAGTGGTAAACCTGCACGCTGCAGGCTGATCGAGAGAGCGCCCCCGCTCGGCGCGCCTAGAAAAAGCCCATCCAAAGCAACCAAGACCTAGCACAGCCAAAAAACAAATAAATAACACGTTAAACAAAAGAACACTGGAAAGAATGCTCCAATAGAAGCCACAACACACAGGTGTGGTCCTTCGTTAATTTCTTCACATAGGCAATGAAAGCTCTCCTTACCCTCAGAAGGGACGGGAAAGAGTGGCTCCTCATTGAAGGAGACCCACTCGGACTGGTGGGTGGCGATCACATGGTCCAGGGTCGTCATGCTAGGAAGGTGCTGGGCATCTTCACGCTGCAGGCCTCAGGCAGACCCCAGAGTGATGTCTGGGGCTGGGTGGGGGTCTGGGAGCGCAGTGGACGTGGGCCTGGGGTCTGTCGTGGGGTCTCGTGGACAGCAGCACGCAAAACGCGGGCAGAGTAGCCTCTCTTGCCTTTGGCTAATCTGCCAAGCAGAAATCTGTTTTAAAAAAATAATAAAAATTAAAATGGGATAACCATTACATTATAAGCAGTCCATACAGATCTGGGCTTGCCACAATGTCCACCAGGAGACCCGGGTCATTCCAGCCTATTTCCCTTTCTCTGTCCCTGTCTTGCCCTCACTTCTCATGTAGAAATATCTTTCATGAGCATGGAGATCTCTGCGTGTACCTTCATATCAGATTTACAAATGTTGTTGCCGTTGTTGTTAGTTGCCCTGTCGTGTCCAGCTCTTTGCGACCCCACGGACTGCAGCACGCCAGGCCTCGCTGTCCCTCACCATCTCCCAGAGTTTGCCCAGATTCTTGTTCATTGCATCAGTGATGCCATCTGACCATCTCATCCTCTGACACCCTCTTCTCCTTCTGCTCTCAATCTTTCCCAGCATCAGGACAGATTTACAAATAATCACACACATTTTAGCAGATTCTCAAATGTTCCCAATTACTATATTTTGGAAATAATTTTTATCTATAATATAATACCATCATTGTAAAACCAATATCAACATTTTTCAAAGAGCTTTCACTTTCCTTTACCAGATGGCAAAATAAAAGCACGTTCTTTCCTATTAAATCAGCGTGGTTTCTTGCCTTAGGCAGGTAGCTCTTTGCAAGCCTGATTTAAACCTTTGGCAGAAACCCAACCATCTCCAGATGGTATCTCCGAGCACAATTTACCAGTCAAGAAAAACAGAAATGGATTTATTTTGTTCATTTGGAGTAAGGGGATACGGCATATTTGCTTTAGTGGAAAATGTGAGTTAAAAAAACACATTTGCATTCTAGGTCGATTTGAATTAGCATGTAAAAGGGTAGCCTGTACTCACGGTGCAATTATGTTCCATGGAAGGATACTTAATAGACTTCTAATATTGTTTGTACTGTTAATGCTTTTTCTTTTTTTTTTTTTACAACTGGAACTTTTTTTTTAAATTGGAGCATAATTGCTTTACAACGTTGTGTTGGTTTCTGCCATACAACAATGTGAATAAGCACACAAGTGTCTCCATGAGCCTCCCTCCCACCACCCCCATTCCACCCCTCTAGGCTGTCACAGAGCACTGTGTGTTCAGCTCCGTGTTATATAGGCAACTTCCCACCGGCTATCTACCTTACACACAGTAATGTATATATTTCCACGCTGCTCCCCCGATTCATCCCACCCTCTCCTCCCCCCTGTTCTCTTGTTTGTGTCTCTATTTCTGCCCTGCAAATAGGTTCATCTGGACCATTTTTGTAGACTCTACATATAAGCATTAACTTATGATATTTGTTTTTCTCTTTTTGAGAAATGGCAACCCACTCCCGTGTTCTTGCCTGGAGAATCCTAGGGACGGGGGAGCCTGGTGGGCTGCCGTCTATGGGGTCGCACAGAGTCGGACACGACTGAAGTGACTTAGCTTAGCTCACTCTGTATCACAGGCTCTAGGTTTACCCACCTCACTAGACTGACTCAAGTTTGTTTCTTTTTATGGCTGAGTAATATTTCATGGCATATGTGTACTCCAACTTTTTTACCCATTCACCTGTCGATGGACATCTAGGTTGCTTTCATGTACTGGCTATTGTAAGTAGGGCTACAATGAACACTGGAGTACACGTGTCTTTTTGAATTTTGGTTTTCTCAGGGTATATGCCCAGTAATGGGATTGCTGGGTCATATGGTGGTTTTATTCCTATTTTTTAAGGAATCTCCACACTGTTTTGCATAGTGGCTGTATCAATTTACATTCCCACTAATAGTGCAAGAGGGGAATCTAACTCTTGATCTTGCAATGAATTAGTAAAATCTGAAAATGCAAAATTAATGTAATTAATCCCCAGAGTTAATACAAAATTAATGTTTCCACATAAGAGCTAGTATACACCTTGAACAGTATCAGTTCTTATTAACTGGATACTCAATATTCATTTTAGTCTAGAACAGTTTAACTCATAGCCTTCTAGCTGGCGCAGGACAGAAAGAAAATGTTGAAATTTTACTACAGGTTATTACCTGCAGTAAATATTCTATGCTGAGGATAACCAGAACAGAAACATTTAATAGTTTTTGCATTTTGGGTAATTACAACAATTAATTTTGCTGCATGATACTTCCTAAAATTAAATAATGTTTCTTATAGAATCTATAATTTTCAGAAACCTATTTTCATACCATTCTTTGATTCAATAGATAGTGTAGTTGGGTAAGACAGGTTATTACCATAATTATTTCACAGATGAAGAAATCTGGGCTGAGGGAAGTTAAGTGACTTATCCAAAGCTTCTGTTGGTTTGAGGCTTTTGTATGGTACTCTAAGATTCCTAAGATGCGTCCTCCAGGTTTCTAAGTGGAAGAATTCACATATCCTAGGATAGTGACAAACAGAGTCTTCCTATTCCACAGTAAGAGGCCACCAAAAATGAATCAGGTAGGGTCATCACAAGCAGGTGTGTCAGATGCACCAAGCTAGGAAGTGATGGAGGCAACACTTGAGCCCAGGTCTTCTGATGCCAAAGCACTCTGATCTTCGGGTCACAGCCACAGAGAAAAATACTGCAGAATATATATATATATATATACAGACTATCCCCCAACTGAAGCACTTCACAGACATCAATTCCAATGGAACTATAATGAAATGATTGGTGAAACTCCTCACTGGACATCTGCGAGGGAATCCAAGCTGTGCAGAGACTTGAAAGTTCTCTTTCAAGTTCCTCTCCTAGGATCCTTACAAGTCATGGGACCAGACATATGCAAAGAGCCTGGAGAATGACTGCTCCAACCAGATCTCACCAGATAACCATGTAGAGCTCACAGACCCAAAGAGCTGAGTCTGGTGGGCTTCCTCCATAAGCCTCTCTCCAGCCCGTCAAATGCCAGCAGTACTCAGTGTGGTAATGGCTGCAGGCCAAGTTAAGACAGTAAAACTGAAGAGTCAGATTCCCTCTCTCCAACAACAGCAGCGTGTAAACGAGCTCCAACACGACCACCACAAAGCCACAGTACAAGTCCACATGCTGACACACGCAGCCTCATAGCTCAATGGGGGAAACATCCCGCCCATCCCGTGATGATGAATCCAGTGAAATTCACGGATGAAAGTGGGTGGGTGAGGGGAAGCAGAGAAAGAGAGGGAAAAGGGTGAAGATAATGGACGAAACAGCTAGAAATTTTAGAACTCAGAGATTTTAAAGACCAGCAGTCCAGCTTTCAACTTCCACAGATAAAAAAACAAACAAAACAAAACAAAAAAAACAAACCTGAGGCCCAGGGAAGTCGGGCAGAGCAACGACAGAGACTGAGATGGACTGGGGCATCCCACCATCTGGATTTGAGTCACGTATAATCTGTAAGCCTCAGCTCACCCCGGTGCAGCAAGAAAGACAAAACACATCAATATTGTAAGGATGAAGTAAGATACTAGACATCAAGTGCGTAGCACTGGTGCTAAAAAATGCCCTGTAACAAGCGTGATGATCATAGCAGGTGAGTTTCCAGAAGGTTTACTGTGTGCGCCAGGCTCTATTCCAAACTCTTAAATAATGCCAGCTATGGCCATCGCTGCTGTAGGTAAACAGCTCGCACAATGGTCCACTGCTTACTAGTGGAAGTTTTGAGATCAGAAAGCAAATTTCATGAAACCATCCCATTTCTGTTACTGACCCATTCAGATTTTAGTGATTTCCCTTTTCAACTCCTTCTTAGAGCAGTTCTCCCAGATGTTAAGTGAAGTCAAGCACTCAACGCCCTCTTCCTAGAAGCAAGCACATTCTGGCTGAGAAACCGAGACACCTACTCAGAAATATGAACAAAAGAGGAGCCCCCAAGATTTAGCTCCCCTTTCTAGCCCATCCCAGATCCAGACTTCAGCTGGTTACAGATGATGAGAAGTCTCAAGAAAGCCTGCGGGACAGCACTGAGTACCAGGAACACCCTATCCTAACCCTGTGAAATAAACTCTAGGTGTCTGCCACGGACCAGCCACATCCAAGAAACCCTGAGATGCCTGACCTTCAGGAGAGCTGGAAGCCCACAGAGGAACCTGATCACCGTGAAGCCACGTTCAGACCGGAACTGGCTTCTCTGCAAAAACCTCACCCCATTTTTAGAACATGAATCATGAAGTGAGGCTTAGACTCACCACAAATGAGCGGTGACTCATGATCAGCAACAGGGTTGACCAAGAGCCACTCAAAGCCTCGCTGAAGTTTCTGGGCTGCCACTGCAGAGTGAAGCTTCTTCCTCGGCTTCCCTAACAACACTCAAATGTGGGTGTGGAGAATGCAGTTGACGGATAAGATGAGGGACTGAGAAACAGGCGTGCCTTATGGCAACCTCTTACTATGCATTCATGAGCCCTAGGTGTCCAGAAATGTATTAGGGACCCTTTGAGATACTGAGAGATCAGGCAGCTCGCAATCTAGCTGTAGAGGTGAAAATGCTCAGAACAGCGAACAATTCTGGGAGTAACTGCCTGCTGGAGGACACACCGGAAATGCTGCAAAAGTTTGGTCACAGAGAGATCTGCAAGGGCTAGAACCATCAGGGATTGAGCAGGACTTTGGATTTGAAAGATATCCTTGGCTGAAAGATATCAGGGTTTCCCTGATGGCTCAGGTGGTAAAGAATCCATCTGCAATGCAGGAGACCAGGATTCAATCCCTGGGTCAGGAAGATCCCCTGGAGACTAGGGAATGGCTACCCACTGCAGTCCTCTTGCCTGGAAATTTCCATGGACAGAGGAGCCTGGTGGGCTACAGTCCACGGGGTCACAAAGAGTCAGAGATGACTGAGCGACTAACACTTGGACTTTTTCACTTGGCTCTGAACCACCAGAAGGAAAAGGTAAGGACCCCCTTGGAACAAGGGTCAGCCTAAGTGACAATTACAAATCAGACCTTTGTGGGACTTGTTTCTGGGCCAGTGAAGTGGTCAGTCTGATGACAACTGGGGAAATGTGGGGAGAAAGGACTGAGGGATCTAAAAGCCGAGAAGAAGATTTCAGGCGGCCATGGGAAGCTTACGAGTAGAGAGTGACTCAAGAAATGTGCTTAAGGGAGCTGGACAAGCCTGCGCTGAGCAGGAGTCTGGTGATGGATGCTACCAGCCGCACCCGGCCCCCAGTGTGTCCCACAAAGCCAGGGGTCAGCATCATCGGGAATGCATACAGGGTACGGTGCGGGGCCCCACCCTAGGGCCTGACAGTACACGGAAGAATGAGAAAGCATCGGTAGACCCCAGTAGCTTACAGGAGATTGTCATTAATGAGAGTGACGTCAAAACAACAATAAACTTCCGGGTGGCTCAGAGGGCACAGAATCTGCCTGTAATGTGGGAGACCCAGGTTCGATCCTTGGGTCAGGAAGATCCCCCAGAGAAGGGAATGGCCACCCACTCCAGTATTCTTGCCTGGAGAATCCCATGGACAGAGGAGCCTGGCGGGCTACAGTCCATGGGGTCACAAAGAGTCAGACACGACTGAGCAACTCACATGTGTCTACAGGCTCTTTAACCTATTGTGACAAGTTAGCCACACAACAGTGACAGCACCCGGGCAGAGAGCTAGGTTGTTAAGAGACCATCCAGGGCTTGAGTGGTAGGTGGTCACGAGTTACATCTTAAATGACAAGGGAGGGATCTAGCCAAACAAGCAGAGGGGCAAAGGCATTCGGGAAACAATGGGCAGAAATGGCCTGTCCAGGTCACCGTGAGTCAGGCTCTGCTCATCTGAAGAGGGTGGCACTGTGTTGAGTGCACTCGAAAAGGAGGAGCTGGAACAGTGACAGTCCTGAATTTCAGAGTTTGAACTCTTAAAACTACCCTTTCTGTTTCCACAGCTATTGCTGTGGTTCAGCCCCTCAGTCTCTCATTCAATTACCAGTCTCTTATC
Source organism: Cephalophus harveyi (assembly GCA_006410635.1). Taxonomy (NCBI): domain Eukaryota; kingdom Metazoa; phylum Chordata; class Mammalia; order Artiodactyla; family Bovidae; genus Cephalophus; species Cephalophus harveyi. The sequence goes on from SJYT01084519.1 coordinate 29,019, forward strand.
TATCTCCTTTCCCTGGTGGCTCAGCTGGTAAAGAATCCGCCTGCAATGCAGGAGACCTGGGTTCGATCCCTGGGTTGGGAAGATCCCCTGGAGAAGGGAAAGGCTGCCCACTCCAGTATTCTGGCCTGGAGAATTCCATGGACTGTGTAGCCCATGGGGTTGCAGAGTCAGACCCAACTGAGTGACTTTCACTTTATCTATCTCCCTGCCTTTAGCATCATCCCCGCTAAACCTGGGGTCCAACCTACTATGCCAGTGTGGTCTGCCTAAAACCTGAAAACGCCCAGGCCAGAGCTATGCTTAAAATTAAGTCCTCAGGAGCTCCCCATAGCCAGAATGTCCTTTCCCCCTTGTGTGGGAAAATGCCAGAGTCCATTTCTGTTGCTTTGAAGAACTCTGATGTAGGGTACCCTTTCCCAACTCCCACTAATCCCACTGGTTCCTCATCACCCATGTCCTCTGCATGCTGACAGTATCTTACCTACACTCATTTACCAAATGATAATGAACTGGTTGGCTAATGGGGCTATCATGTCAATTAGCCTGTGAGGAAAGAGACTGGATTTTATTCTTATGATGTCCTCCAACTCGTAGACGAGGGTCTAGCATTTAGTAAATGTTTATTGGGTAAACAGATAAATGAGTGAACAGATGAACTTATCTTACCACATAGTAGGTGGCCTCTTCAGGCCTTCTGAACTGGTAAATATCTTAGAAAGCTTAATTTAAACACTATGTCTAAGACAGATTGGGAAACAAACTGGATACAGAGCAACTTGTCCATTCTCCTTTCTCTTTGACCTAAAACTAGGCTATTCAATTCCAATACAGTAGCCACCAAACACAGGTAACTATTAAAATGTGCTTAGACCAAACGGAGCTGTTCTTCAGATATAACATACACACCAGATTTCAAAAAA
>SJYT01084519.1:48849-77513 GCA_006410635.1 Cephalophus harveyi
TGAAAGTGAAAGAGGAGAGTGAAAAAGTTGGCTTAAAGCTCAACATTCAGAAAACGAAGATCATGGCATCTGGTCCTATCACTTCATGTGAAATAGATGGAGAAACAATGGAAACAAAGTTAACCTTTATTTTTTGGGGGCTCCAAAATCACTGCAGATGGTGACTGCAGCCATGAAATTAAAAGACGCTTACTCCTTGGAAGAAACGTTATGACCAACCTAGATAGCATATTCAAAAGCAGAGACATTACTTTGCCAACAAAGGTCCGTCTAGTCAAGGCTATGGTTTTTCCAGTATTCATGTATGGATGTGAGAGTTGGACTGTGAAGAAAGCTGAGCACCGAAGAATTGATGCTTTGGAACTGTGGTGTTGGAGAAGACTCTTGAGAGTCCCTTGGACTGCAAGGAGATCCAACCCATCTACTCTGAAGGAGATCAGCCCTGGGGTTTCTTTGGAAGGAATGATGCTAAAGCTGAAACTCCAGTACTTTGGCCACCTCATGCGAAGAGTTGACTCATTGGAAAAGACTCTGATGGTGGGAGGGATTGGGGGCAGGAGGAGAAGGGGACGACCGAGGATGAGATGGCTGAATGGCATCACTGACTCGATGGACGCGAATCTGAGAGAACGCCGGGAGTTGGTGATGAACAGGGAAGCCTGGTGTGCTGCGATTCATGGGGTTGCAAAGAGTTGGACACAACTGAGTGACTGAACTGAACTGAAAGAGGAGCCTGGTGAGCTACAGTCCATAGGGTTGAAAAAGATTGTACACGACTTGGTGATTAAACAAAGCAACAACAAGAACAAACAGGTGAAAAAGTGTCTTTCCTTTCAGAGACCCTGGAGCCTATGACCTCAAGGATCCTATTCAGGTGTTCCCACTTACCTGCTCCAATTTTTTCTTTGGAGAAGTAGTTGAGAGAGGGGGTTGAGAGGTGAAATTTGGGGACTTGGGCTCAGCTACCAGTCTTTCTCATAATGCATTTGAATCACATGTCTCCTGTTAGTGACAAGGACTTATCTCATCTGAAAGATGTGAACTAAGAGCACCAGAGAAGCAGTTTGCTAAGGGAAAATTGAAGTGCTGTTGTCAAAAGGAGGAAAAAGTTATGATGGGAGGGTATAAACACCTGATATCTCCTGTATTGTAGGGCCTATAAGCCTTACACACAGTAGATACACATATATTGAGGGCTATTAAAATATATAGGTAATTTAATTAAATACCAAGAATAGAATTCCATCTGATTGCATTGTTATTAATTCCTGATATGGTTCTCAAATGAGAATATGCTTACCCTGGTTAGGATGTTTTTCATTGCAAGATATAGAATCCTGACTAAAACTAATTTACCAATTATGGAATATTGTTAGGTCATGTAGTTGAAAATCCTTAGGTAAGGAGGACTTCAGATTTAATGCAATCACGATTTTTCCTCCGTTCCTCTCAGAAGCATTTGTTTCTGCTTTTCTGTCTCTGTGTTAGCAGTTTCCTCATGCTGACTTTCTTCTTGGTCAAATGATGGCTTCCAGCTGTAACATGGACAACATACTTTATTTTTCACATTGAGCCATTGAGGTGGGGGTGGAGAGGGGGAGGGGGAAAGAGAAACATCTTATAGCTCCTTAAGATCAAATAATTTTCTCAGAAGCTTTCAGCAAGTTTTTCTTTAATTCTCATTGTCCAGAGTTAGGTAATGCAAATGGTTCTTTTTAAATGGCTTTACTGAGTTATAATTGATATACAATAAAATCACACATGGGCTTTCCTGATGGCTTAACCCGTAAAGAATCTGTCTGCAATGCAGAAGACACAGGAGATGCAGGTTCTGTCCCTGGGTCAGGAAGATCCCCTGGAGAAGGAAATGGCAACCTGCTCCAGTGTTCTTGCCTGGAAAACCCCATAGACAGAGGAGCCTGGCGGGCTACAGTCCAAAGAGTCACAAAGCATTAGACACAACTAACTACACAGGCACCTAAACCACGTATATTTAAAGTATACAATTTGATAAATTTTGACATGTGTACACACTATACAATCATCACCACAATCAAATGGTGATGATTTATCCATGATTTATCCATGTTTTTGTGTTTATTAGTAGTTAATTTCTCTTTGTAGTTGAGTAGGATTCTGTTGTATGGATATACCATAACTTATTTATTCACTCCTCTGTTGATGGATATTTGGGTTGCTTCCAGTTTGGGGCTATACAAATGAAGTTGCTAAAACATTCTGTATAACTATGTGTGTAGATATATACACATAGTTTTTGTTTTCATGTGTAAATACCCAGGAATGAAATGGTTAGAGCATATGTTTGGCATATGTATAAAGTTTTAAGAAGCTGCAAACTGTTCTCCCAAAAAAGTTATATTATTTTAAATTCCCATCAACAGCTTATGAGAATTCTAGTTCAATAATACTCTTGCAAATATATTGTGGCTTTAGTGTTATGTCAAAGAACTCTTTGCTTAATTCACTTTCATTTGTTTTCTTCCAGAACTTTAGTAGTATGAGGCCTTAATTTTAGATCTGTTATTTAAGTTTCACATATAGTCCTTTTAAAAAATATATGGATACCCAATTTTTCCAAGGTCATTCATTGAAAAGATTACTTCCTCCACTGAACTGCCTTTACAACTTCTGATGTTTGCTATAGGTTTTCCAGATGTCCTCTAATACATCTTAAGAAAGTTCCTTTCTATTCCAACTTTGCTAAGCATATTTTTATAGCATGAATAAATATTGGGTTTTATCAAATGCTTTTTCTGAATCAATGGAGATGGTGATTTTTTCCTTTTTAGTTTAGTAATATATTGAAATACATTGATTGATTTTTGAATGTTAAATTAACCTATATTTGAATTTCAGTTATTTTATATCATCTTGTTTACATATACTGAATTCAATTTGCTAAAATTTTATATAGAATATTTGCATATATGCTCATTAGCGATATTGGTATATAGTTTTTTTCTTTTTCTTGTAGTGTCTTCTTGTCCGGTTCTTGCTCAGGACAATGACACCAGTTTAGAATGAGTTGAAAAACATTCCCTTCTCTTTTTTTGTGTGTATTTGTGTAGAATTGGTACTTCTTTTAATGCTTAATAAATTTTATCAGTGAAGACTTCTGGACCTAGAATTCTCATTTAGGAAGACTTTAAACTACATAGCCAATTTCTTTAATTGATGGAGAATTCTTCAGGTTATTTATTACACTTTGATACTTAGTGTCTTGCAAAGAATTTGCCATTTCACCTAAGTTGTTAAATTTATAATCATAAAGTTGTTCATAATACTTCCTTATTATCTTTGTTTAAAAAATGTGACTTCCTATTTTGAGAAAACTGAAGATTCACATGGAGTTGTAAAAAAGAATATATGGAGATCTTATGTACTTATTAAACCAGCTTCTCCCAATGGTAATGTTTTGCAAAACTATAGTACAATATTACAAAATTATAGTAATAATACAGTCAAGATATAGAACATTTCCATCATATGGATCCCTCATATTCCTCTTTAACAGTCACATCCACTTCTCTCCTTCCTCCATATCTTAACCCCTGCTGCTGAGTCGCTTCAGTGGTGTCCGACTCCGATCCCATAGACGGCAGCCCACCAGGCTCCGCCGTCCCTGGGAACTACTAATTTGTTCTCCATTTCTATAATTTCCTTACATCAAGGACATTATATAAACGAAATCATCCAGTATGTAACCTTTTGGAATTTTTTTTTTTCCACTCAGCCTAATTTCCTGGAGGTGGTTGTGAGTATCAATAGTTCATTTCTTTATTTTGCTGAGTAGTATTCTATGGTGTGGATGTTCCAGTTTGTTTACTCATTGCTTCTACTTTTTGGTTGTTGCAAATAAAACTTCTATAAACATTCTTGTATAAGTATTTGTGTGAGAGTAAATTTTCATTTCTCTGGGATAAATGCCCACAAATGTAATTACTGGGTCAGCTGGTAGTTGCATGTTTGACTTTTTAAGAAACTGCTGAATTGCTTTCCAGAGTGACTGTACATTTTACATTCCACCCAGTAATACCTGAGTGATCCAATTTCTTCACACCCTCACCAGCATTTGATGTTGTCACAATTTTTTATTTTAGCCATTTTCATAGATGTGTTGCAATATTTCATTGTGGTTTCAGTTTATATATATTTTTAAGGGCTAATGAAATTGAATGTATTTTCAAATTATACCTACTTACCATCTGTCTACCCTCTTTGGTTGAGTTCCTGCTCATGTTTTTGTCTATTTTCTAACTGGATTGTTTATTTGTTTACTCAGAGATTTGAGAGTTCTTTATATATTCTAGTCAGTCATCTTTTGTTGCCTGTGTGTTCTGCAAATATATTTTTCCAGGCATTCTTAAGTGAGTCTTTTACAGAACAAAAGTGTTTAATTTTAGTGAAGTCTAATGTATTATTTTTTCCTTTCATAGATTGTGCTCTTGGTGTCAAGTCTAAGACCTCATTGCTTATTCTTGAATCCCAAAAGATTTTCACCTATGTTTAAAAAAACTTTATAGTTTACACTTTACATTTAAGTCCATGATCTATATTGAGTTAAATTTTAACTTAAGACAAGGTTCATTTTGTACTTATACATGTCAAATTTTTCCCACACCATTTATTGAAAAGACTGTCTATCCTCTATTGAATTGCTTGCACACCTTTGTCAAAAATCAGCTGGATGTATTTCTGTGAATTTATTTCTGGGTTCTCTGTTCCATTGACTGGTGTGCTTACACTACTGCCAATAATTCATCATCTTAGTTACTTTAGCTATAAAATACCTTGAAATTGTGTAGACCGGTTCTTCCCACTTTATTCTTCTTTTTCAAAATACTTTCACTATTCTAATTCTTTTGTCTTTCCACATATGTTTTTTTACTTTTATTTTGTTATTTTTAAAAGGACAATATTTTGTCCTTTTATTTTGTTATTTTTAAAAGGACAATATTTTGTCCTTTTATTTTTGCTATTTCAGTTCCTTCTTTTCATTATATTGTAGGACAATTTTTGCTTACATTTTGATAGGAATTACTTTAAACCTGTATATTAATTTGGGGTTAATTACATACAATTGAATTCCATTCCATGAACATGATATATCTTTCTACTTATAGCTTTTTTATTTGTTTCACCAGCATTTTAGTTTCAGGAATACATGCCCTGGACGTATTTTTTTAGATTAACATCTAAGTGTTTCACTTTTTTGAGTGATTTAGAAGGTATTATATTTTTAATTTCAATGTCCATGTGTTCATTGCTAGTATTTATAAATACAGTTGTCTTTTACAAGTATGTCTTGTATCCTGCAGCTTTACTAATTCCATTTGTTAGTGCTAGGAGTTTTTTGTAGATTCATTTGAATTCTCTGTGTAAACAATCCTGTCACCTGCAAATGGGGACAATTTTATTTCTTCCTTTTGGCCTGCGGTTTATTTGTTTTTGAACTATTGCACCAGCTAGATCTTGAAGCACTGTGTTGAATAAAAGTGCTGAGAGCGGGATCTTTGCCTTGCTCCTGATCTTAGGAGGAAGGCATTTAATCTTTCACCAAGTATCAAGGTAGTTGCAGGTTTCCTATTGACACTCTCGATCACTAACTGATTAACGCTCACTGATGAACACTAACTGATCACTCTTGATTGACACTGTGAGGAACTTCTCTGTATTCCTATTTTTTCAGAGAGTTTTTTAAAAGCCATTAATGGGTGTTGGATTTTTCCAAGTGCTTTTTAAGTTTTTATGGATTTGTTTATTTTCCTTTTGGCAGTGCTGGGTCCTTGTTGCTACACAGGCTTTTCTCTGGTCGCTGTGAGCAGATTCTACTCTCTTGGCAAGGCTCTGCCTTCTCATTGAGGTGGCTTCCCCTGTTGCAGAGCATGGGTTCAAGGCACTGGTGCGCGGTTCTCAGTACTTGCAGCCTGTGAGCTCAGTAGCAGCTTGAAGGCTCTAGAGCACTGGCTTTTTCTTTGGAGAGCATAGGCTTAGGTGCTATACAGCATGTGGGATCTTCCTGGATCAGGGATCAAGCCCGTGTCTCCTGCACTGGCTGGCGGGTTCTTCACCACTGAGCCACCAGGGAAGCCCCTCCAAATGCTTTTGCTGCACCCGTTGATATTCATGTGATTTTTCTTCTTTAGTTTTATATTGTGGATTACACTGATTGATTTTTAAATATTGAAGAAGACTTGGATCCCAGGGATAAATCCCATTTTGTGATGGTATATAACTCTCTTTAGATATTGCTGAATCTTTTTGGTAAAATTTTCCTCTCAACATTCATGAAAAAGAGTTTTCCCTTTTTGTACTGTTTTTGTCTGTTTTTTTTGTACCAGGGTAATACTAGATTCTTAAAATAGATTACAACGTATTCCTCTTCTATTTTCTGGGGGGAAAAATGTGTAGAATTGATGCTAGTTCTTCTTTCAACTTTTGGTAGACGTCTCCAGAGAAATTCTTTGGGATTGGAGATTTCTTTTTTGAAAGTTTTTCATTAATAATTATACAGATATTCAAACTATCTATTTTCATGGTAGGTGAATTGTAGTAATTTGCATTTTTCAAGGAGTTGATCTATTTCATCAAGTTGTCAAATTTACGTATGTAGAGTTGTTTCCTTATCCCCTTTTGATGTCTTCAGAGTCTGTAATGATATCCCAGTTTTATTTTTGATACTTCTATTTGACTCCTTTGGATTACAGTTTGCCGCGGGTAAATTAAGAGGTTTTAACTAGTCAAGATTCCTTAATCTCTGAAGATCTACTACACTATAAGCAACTGTGACTCAGAACAACATATGTTTGTACTCATTTTAAGTGGAATATTTATTTCCAATCCCCCCGCCCCTGCCTTACAAAGCACTAATGGCATATTTAAAGATGGAATTCAAAGTTTTACAATACTTTAGAGGTTAGAGTTAAGATTTTAAAAACTAATAATAAAGAAGTAGTAAGGAGTTTAAAAGCTGCTTTTAAAAAAATCAGCTATTTTAAAGAATAATCTATTTTATGGTTTTGCTGAGATGACTCAATAATTTATCCCCAATAATTCTAAATCCGGCTTTAATTGAATGTATGTGAATAGTAAGTTGTACTCTTTTAAACAATTAGCATCTTTTTATCAACAAGCTTAAATCCTGCTGAAGGAAGGAAGCAAATACAGGAAATAACTCATTTAATGACGTGATATGTTGAAAAAGTACTATCTCTACCATCAGAACCAGCATCACAGACTTAAGTCAAACATTTCTTTATGCAGCCATTACTGCCAGATCAAAAATTTTGTGTTGATTTACCTTAATTGGTTGAACCATCAATTGGTTTCTCATTTTTTCCCCCATATATATCTTACTAGTAGGCTTTGTTCACAATTTGTGTGGGCCATTTGTAAAATTTTGTACTATTTATACTAAAATCTACATTCAGGAAATTACAGTTTTTGTAGTGGTGGCTGTGTTTGTATAACCATAGGATCCTCTGCTCGATGAGGCATTGTGAATTAAAGAAAGAGGATGGAGCTTGGAGTCAAAGCCATCTGACTATGAAACTGTGTGTTACAAGATGTTAACAGTGAGCTTTGGGCAAGTTACTTATACTCACTGAACTTCCATTTCTTTATGAAAAGTGAGATTAATGGTAATTATGGTGTTATGAGAACTAGATATCTAAAGTGCCCGCCATTGTGCCTGCCTGATAATAACACTCAACAAGCAGTAGGTATCACTATTGCTCTTCAACAAAAACAAAAATAATAAGGAGAAGAAGAAATACAGTAAATTTATTTTTCAGGAATGCCTTAACTATTGAACTAGAGTTTTAAATTTAAATGACATCTGACTAGCAGGTCCTATTTATTTCAGTAATTCTCTCAATTCCTCACAGAAACATTTAAGAAGAGATAGAAAAAAGGATGAAAACTCATAATAATGAAAACTAAAACTGACAGCTTTTTAAAGGTTATTCAAAGAGACAATCACTTAGTCATGCTCAGAATTCATGGTCAAATGGGTGATTTTGTTTTGTCTTTTTTTATTCTTTTTCTTTCTTGAGATGGAATAAACCTACTGTCTTGAAAGTACCATCTGCTCCACTCTCAAAAGAAAAAAAAAAAAAATTAGGTTCTGTATCAATGGATAAAAGTTGGAAAAGACTGTTCCTCTATAACCCAGGTGCTGTTTTTTGAGGCATTTGGAGCATTGTTCTTACCGTGATCCCAACCTCCTTCCTGTCCCATTGGTACCTGTCTTTATACATCCAGTTTGAAACTGCAACTTTTACATGTCCATTTAGAAACAATGAGACAGGATATGTGGAGTTCTGGTGATTGTTACAGGCAGGGAGCAGTGAGAATAATACTGGTTTATTGTACACAGAGAAATGTAGTCCTGAAAGGAAATGAGTGTAGTTAGGGTAGATATTGGGAGAGCAGTAAGCTGTGGATCGTGTGTGTTCTCTGGGATTAGAGGGTCAATGAAATTGGTACTCTGAAGGACCTGACTTAGACCCGTAAAATAAGAATATAAAACCAGTACATTTGCATATCAAGCAGCTTTCCAGAAACACCCCAAGAAGGGAATTTGATTAACCCCAAAGGAGAAACTGAGGTAGGATTATCAACGAGTAGGACTCTGACAATTGGCATTTATAATGACTAGTGAAAGTTACATTTCCTCTTTCAATGGAATTAGAGAGGGAAAAGAAAAAAAAATATGTGTGTTTAAAAAAAAAAAGGATTTATTTATCTATGTTATTTTTGGTGGCGCTGGGTCTTTGTTGCTGGCCTACGGGCTTTTTCTAGTTGCACTGAGCAAGGGCTACTCTTCCTTGACGAGCCCAGGCTCACAAGCTGTGGTGCAAAGCGCTCAGCTGCTCCGCAGCATGTGGTATCTTCCCAGCCCAGGGATTAAACCTCTGTCCCCTGCACTGGCAGGCAGATTAACCACTAGACCACTAGCAAGGCCCCTAATATGTGCTTTTAAGAAAATAAAGACAAGAAGAAGCCATTTGTTTTTCTCCTGAAGATACAGAAGGGTTGAATATTTTCAAAATGATTTACTACCAGAACCAGGAAAAAGTTTGGAAAATCTTTTGATAGAGTCATTAAAATGCCAAGAAAGTTAGTTTCTATGAAATAGCAACATAAAACTGAAAAAGAGAATGCAAATTAGCCTAAAGAGATAGGGGGACCAAATGTGTTAGAGAAACATTCTGGGGGTGGGTGGAAGCCAATAATGTATATTGTATTCCCCATGATACACAATGTATCTGTATATCACGGGGAACTGGTTTATGCGATTATGAAGGCTGAGAAGTCCCAAGACTTGCAGTCAGAGCTGGAGACCTAGGAAAGCCAATGGCATGGCTCCTGCCTGAGAGTGAAGGGCTGAGAAGCAGGAACGCTGAGGGTGTAAGTCATAGTCCCTGGCGGAGTCCTAAGGCAGGAGAAGACTGATGTCCCAGTTTGGAGATGGTCAGGTAGAGAGCGAAGTTTCCCTTCACCGTTTTGCTTTGCTCAGGTCTTTAGTGTATTGGTTGAGGCTTATCTGCATTGATGACAATACCCTGCTTTACTCAGTCTACTGATTCAGATATTAATTTTATCTAAAGCACCCTCACAGACCCGCCTAGAATAATTTAAGCAAATATGTGGGCACCCTGTTATCCAGTCAAATTGACACATAAACTAAACCATCCCACTAAGTTTAAATAATTTTTATATGTTTGGTCACTAAAAAGTGAATGCAAATGTAAGAAGCTTTTCTTAAAAGAAAATTAATGTAAAAATTATATAAAAATAATATAAAATAAATCACAATAATGTGAGACTAAGTGTCCAGATAATACAAATAAAAACTTCAGTTAGAACAATGTGAACTTGGAGAAGGTTAAGAAATAGGTAATTTTTTTTAATGTAAGTGAAAAGAAGTAAAGAATAGAAAAGGACTTTTAGATAGCGAATGTCAATAGAACTTACATGTTTGCTGCTGCTGCTGCTAAGTCGCTTCAGTCGCGTCCAACTCTGTGCGACCCCAGAGACTGCAGCCCACCAGGCTCTGAAACCTTCCAAATCTGTAGAAGATAAAATCAACCCAAACAGCAAATGACAGAAAAGAGAAGTGGTACAAAAAGCCTAAAAAATACACACAACCCAAGATAGTTTGAAATGATATATGAAATATATCAATTCTGATAACAAACTTAAATGAGTTATGCTCCCCAATTAAAATAAAGTTTTGCCAAATAAGGAGGTTAAAACAGTATCTCTGTGCTGTCCCCAAGGAGTATTTCTAACCAAAAATATAAATTTTAGTAAGAGGGTAAACGAAGATTCATAAGGCGAGCTGAAAAAAAGAGATGTAATTAATTTCAGATGATGTAGCCATCAATGGTCAAAATATTAAAAGGTTAAAAAGAAGGTCATTTTTTATCATAAGCACTATACTGCACAACCAGGTTATAAAAATCTTAATCCTCTGTGGACTAAAATAGGATTAACGTTGAAGTCAAAAGTTATTAGGAGAAAAAGGAATATACAGAACTACTATAGTTGCAGGGAAATTGAATGCTATCTCAGGCTTTGTAAGATAGCACGGTCACTTATTGTGTCTGCCCCACATCATTTCTTTTGGGAACTGCCCACACTGGTCAGATTGTTTTGGTGGTGTTGGTCAAGAGGCCCTATCTTGGCTATCACAGGACTGGGCACATTTAGCAAATGCCTGATGCCCCACTCAGGTTCTTTTGGTTTGCCCTGCCTTTTTTTTTTTTTTTTTAAACCAGTTCTGTGAGCCCTTCCCCAGTTTTTATGAGCTTAGTGGCTAAAGCTTTGCCCTTCAGAGAAGGGCTTGTGGGCACTGGAGCTGCCTCGTCCACATGGAGAGCTGAAAGTGCCTGAACACTCCACGGCCTCTCTCGACTTTGACTCCTTCATTGGAGGAGGAAAAACTTTGAGGTGTAATTTATGTTGAGCTTGCTTATCAAGCTTTGGGTATTATTGGCTTCTTCCTCTTCCCATATGGCTTTCCCCACTGTTACTGTTTTCTCTGGAGCATGTCCTTAATAAATTACTCTCAAAGCAATTACTGACTCAGATTTGCCTCTGTGAAATCCCAGTTGAGATGATGTGTGACCTAAACTGATTGATCAGAGTGGTTTATCTGTGTGACTTAAAGATTGGGCCTAAGTGGGCAACTTACCTAAACCGAATGGTTATCTTGTCTTGATGGTGCTGGGAGAAAAAAAGTCTCTGTTCCTGTGATTACAGCATGCAGGGACCAATAAGCCTCCTAGGAGCTATCTCGTTGCCACATGGATAGAGATGCCCCGACGAATGAAAATAGGCAAGCAAAGCCAACGGATGAAGAAATACAGTACTAATTCCATCACTGCAACCCCTAGACCCAGCCTTTGCTAAAGAAGTTTATATTTTAGAAATCCCAGTTATATTAACCCACCAGTTCTCTTAATGCATTATGCTAGTTTGAATTGGGTTTCTATTTTTTGTATTGAAAAGATTCTTAACAACATAATTCAGGCATTTAAAGAATAGGAGAATTTGAATAACATAATTAATAATAGATTAATAGTGCATAATTTTTGGAAATGAGATGGATTGTACATGTTTAAAAATAGATAATTTACTAGTTATAAAACAACCTCACTTTAGTCCTTGAAACATTACTTTTAAAGAAAGCATCCTCTAAAATGTAGTTATCCTAGAAATTAACTTTAAAAGATTAAGGATATACAAAGTCCCACATGGAAATTAGAAATCTTTCACCAGTGATAAAGGGATAAAAAAGAATCTAAAGTTAACAAAAAATGAAAATGTTAGTACTAAGGGGATATGAATTTAGAGACAGTTCCTCCATCTGACCCATACTTTCTGTCATTCTCTTTCTTTGGTTAATCTTTCAAAGGTCTAGACCACTTTGCATTACTTGACTCAGTGTAAAAAGAAGCAATTTATTTCTTACGGTTCTGTAACTTATCTTTGAAAAGCTTAGAGTCTTTAGAGAAATATTAAGATATAGAGAAAATATTTGCACACTGATGGTATTTCTCCAATTCCATAGAGGACAGAAAAATATTTCTAAAGTTGGAAAGAGAGGGAGGACAAGTGGAGGAGGCATCATCGCCGGAGCTCTGTACAGGGCCCTTGGATACTGCCTGATAAGCAGAGTTCTGGGAACTGGCAACAGCCGAGAGAAGGAAAGACTGATCAATGAATCCAGGATGACAGGGATCGTAGAAAGTGAGCAGAGCACCCTCGCTGTAGAATGGTGTGACATCTCAGTGGCATCTTGTTTGGACTGATGATGATCAAGCCCTAAGGACCAGGTTGGATGATAGATGTCTCAGCTGGTTCCTCCTGTGGATGGTTGACACTGAAGAGCAGATACCTTTACCTTGGTGCTACAATAAACAACCCGGCTCCTGGTGGAATGGGAACCTGAAATAAACATGAAGTTGATTTGTGTAAAAATAAAGCAGGTTGGATTTCTGATACGTTTGAGTTTGTGACTAAAATTTAAACTCATTTTCTATCCCACTTGTGGAATGTGCTGAAAGGAGCTTGGGAAAGCAGAACTTCTCTTCTTCAACTCCAGCCCCAACCCCAAATTCAGTCTTTGTTCATGTAACTGGGGCTCACAGAGCTAGTTTAACATTTATATCTATTTTTAGAAATACACCCAATTTTGATTTCCAGGGTTCTTCATGCTTTTGCCTTCAATTTATTAGCCATAGGACAATATTTATAAATATAATCTTGCTCCTTTTACCTTTCTCTCTCCTCCTTTTTCCCCAGGTTCAGAACTTTGGATGTAAAATTATTGGATGTAAAATCTTATGATGTAACTGACTTACAAACCTGTTTATTGTCTTACCATAAAATTCTATGTTGGGTTGAAGCTGTTACTCCAAGTTTTTTTTTTTTTGTAACCCAGCAAAATAGTTACTAGGGAATGCTAAGGTGAAAGTCCTGTATCTCTAAAGAGAAAAAGCTAATAATGTGAAAATGCTAATTGTCCTTTTACAGACATTATACCTTTAAACATACAAATACATTTTATCTTAAGTATGTGTATTTTTGTATCTCACTTTGGGGTCCACTCTGTCACTGTGGTCCAGCCTGTGCAGGAGGGTGTCAGACAACTCTGCGTTGATGGATATGAGGAATGGGCATATGTTCTGCTACTATATTTTGAAGAGAGGTGGAGTTAGCTTGAGTATGAAGCAGAAGTACACCCCCATCCCCTTCAGGAATGTTTGGTTTTGGTTCAGAGGGTGAGTTTGGTATCTAGTGCAACCTATCTCCCTTCACTATCTTTAGGGAAAAATTGCACCCCTTGTTTGGGGGAAATAAGATCATCTGCATTTACAGAACTCCTTTGAGTTTATAAACAAAATCAACTATATTCATGGGTATGTTAATGGAAAGTTGGGAAGAAGCATATTAGGCAAATTGAAATTGCCTCCTAAAGTCCAGAAAAATTTTCTCTTCAACTTCCTTCTGATGACCCACAAAACACACAAGTACTTTTTTTTTCCCTCTAATTTCTTTTTTCCTTCTAGTTTTATTGAGATATAATTGACATACAGCAGTGGATAAGTTTAAGGTGTACAGCATAATGATTTGTCTTACATACATCATGAAATGATTACCATGATACATTTAGTGAACATCTATCTGCTTTTATGAAAACAAAATAAAAGAAAAAATTTTTCTTGTGATGAGAACTCTTAGGATTTATTCTCTTAACAACATTCATATGTTACATACAGCAGTGTTAATTATATTTACCATGTTACGCATTACATCCCTAGTGGTTTAGTCGCTAAGTCGTGTCTGACTCTTGACAACCCCATGGACTGTAGCTCACCAGACTCCTCTGTCCATGGGATTTCCCAGGCAAAAATATTGTTGTTGCCATTTCCTTCTCCAGGGGATCTTCCTGACCCAGGGACTGAACCTGGGTCTCCTGCACTGCAGGTGGTTTCTTGCATTTCAGGCAGATTCTTTCCCAACTAAGACACCAGGAAAGCCCATTACATCCTTAGTGCTTATTCACCTTATAACTGGAAGTTTGCGCCTTTTGACTGCCTTCATCCCATTCTTCATCCCTCCTCCCAGTCCTCTGGTAATCATAAATCTGATCTCTTTTTCTATGAGTCTGTTTGTTGGCTGGTTTGTTTTTGAAAAATAATTGACCTGAAACACTATGTTAGCTCCTGTTATACAACATAGTGATTTGTTACTTCTATACATCACAAAATGATCACCACAATGTCTAGTTATCATCTATCACTGTAAAACGATATTATATTATTATCGACGATATTCCCCACACTGTAAATTTTATACCCCTGATTCATTTATTTTGTAACTGGAAGTTTGTACCTCTTAATCTCCTTCACCTATATCGCTCATCCTCCCACCCCTCTCCCCTCAGGCGATCATGTTTGTTCTCTGTATCAGTGGCTGTTTTGTTGTTGTTATATTTATTCATTTGTTTTAATTTTTAGATTACACACAGAAGTGAAATCATATGGTATTTGTCTCTTTTTGTCTGACAGTTCACTTTGCATAATACCCTCTGGGTCCATCCATGTTGTCGCAATGGAAAGATTGCATTCTCTTTTATAGCTAAGTAATATTTTACTCTATGGAATTCTCTAGGCAAGAATACTGGATGGGTTGCCATGCCATCCTCCAGGGGATCTTCCTAACCCAGGGATGGAACCTGTGTCTCCTGCATTCCAGGCAGATTCTCTACTGTCTGAGCCACTAAGGAAGCCCAAGATTACTGGAGTGGATAGCAATTACCTTCTCTAGGGGAACTTCCCAACCCAGGAATCAAACCAGGGTCTCCAGCATTGCAGGCAGATTTTTTATCAGCTGAGTTACCAGGGAAGCTCTTGCCTGAGGATCCAGATCCAAAAAAATATTGCGAAGACTGATGTGAAAGAGCATACTGCTAGTGTTTTCTTATAGGTTTTCTTACATGCTTTCAAGGCTTTCATTTAAGTTTTTAATCCATTTTCGTTTATGTTGTATATAGTGTATATAGTCTAGTTTGATTTTCTTGTGTGTGGCTGTCCACTTTCCCTAATACCATTAATTGAAGAGGCTGTCTTTTCCCCACAATACATCCTTGCCTCCTTTGTCATAGATCAGTTGTCCGTATAAGTGTGGGTTCTTTTCTGGGCTCTGTATTCTGTTCCTTTGATCCATGTGTCTGGTTTTGTGTCAGTATCATACTGATGTAGTATAGTTTGAAATCAGGGAGCATGGTACCTCCAACTTTGTTCTTCTTTCTTCAGATTGTTTTGGCTATCTGTGGTCTTTTGTGCTTTCATACTAATTTTAGAATTATTTGTTCTGATTATGTGAAAAATGCCATCCCTATCTCTAATATTGAATATCTAATAACTAGAATCAGTATTTAATTTCTAATAAGTGACATAGGAGGGTTCTACTTGCACTTCTGTTGCCACAAACATGTATTATTCCATTTCCATTTTTTTCTCCTTGCTCTTCCAAATACTTGTGCCACTCTAAGCATTTTATTCTCTTTTGAAACTACATAGGAACATTGATGTTAGTATTATCTCTTTTTAAGCTTGTTATTGTTAAATGTATGTCAGGTTGAGCCAGATAGAATCTCATGAAACAGCCGTTTCATGTAATGAAATGCATGGCTACTTGGAATTCATAGTTTACATGGTTAGCAGCAAAGGCTTTTTTTCCTAAAAGAAGGAAGGCTTCAAAACTAATTACTTTAATTTCATATATACATATATATACACACACATACACACATATATAGTCATGACTACTCCAAAATTGCATTCTTCAAATAAAAAAATATAAATATTCTTGACTACACTTTTTTAAGTCTCATCTGCCATGTAAAAATGTTGGATTGCATTGTCTCTACATTTCCCCTCTAGCTCAAAAGTTCCCTTTTGAAACCTTAGTGTCAGTAGAATTTGGTGGATTTTTATAAAGCCATTTGGGTCACAAACTTGCACATTTTTGTTCTGGGAAGTAATATATAGTAATTAACCTGTCTATTCTTCAGAATTCTGAGTCATTCCAAACCGTGAATGATTCACTTGTTTGTTCATTTTTAGTTCACTCTAGATGAAGGATTCATAAGTTGCAAAAAGGGAGACATTAACCCAGAATAAATTTTAGTCTTTAAAGTTTTGATGTCTGTTTTATTAGAATAAAACTATTATACATAGATGATAAGGAGAAGAATAGGAGGGCCCTAATCTACATGTCCTCAAGTCTTAATTGTGTATCTCAACAAGATAAACACAGGTCACTTTTTTAAGTTGAGAAAGAATTTCTTTTTTCTAAGTTACTCTGTTCAGAAATTAAAGCAAGGATATATATGGTGAATATCTTTCTGTATAGAAGCATAAGAGGCCAATTAATGATAAAGAGAAGCCTTTAAAATTGAACATTGATCTGGGGCTGTGGCAACTAGAATAATTACATTTATGATTATTATAAATGTGATTGTTCTGTAGAGTTATTGTTGGCTTGAAACCATGCTCACAAAGAAGCACTTCATTACTTTCTTCCAGGTTTGTCTGCTACTGTTTCCCAGACGTTCATGGTTATTATATTTGTAATGATTTTCCTATGGGAAAGGTATGAGAAGCAAAAATAGAGCTCCTAAAGGTTGGTGAAGGAATGGTGTTCTGGAGTAAATCTCCTGTGGTAGTGAGACTAAATTAGGAAAAGGAAATTAATATTTACTTAGGTTTTTCACTTTGTGCTTGGCACCATGGCAAACCTCTACAAATACAATGTGTGAAGCAAATTGTTCATGGAGACAGTTCTGGAACTACACTTTAGTCATATGTCTTTCAATTGAAATCTATTCTCTACCTGGGTCCCTCTTCCTTTCCTTTGAAAACTGCAACAACTTCTGTTTATTCCCACTAGCCAAGATTTTTGCTAAAAGAACACCCTATGAAAGATAAGTATCTTTCCACATATCATTTATATGTGGAATCTAAAAAAAAGACACAAATGAACTTACAAAACAGAAATAGACTCACAGACATAGAAAACAAACTTTTGGCTACCAAAGAGACAGTGGAGGGTAGGGATAAATTGGGAATCTGGGATTAACATATACACGCTGCTGCTGCTGCTGCTAAGTCGCTAAAGTCTTGTCAGACTCTGTGCGACCCCATAGATGGTAGCCGACCAGGCTCCCCCGTCCCTGGGATTCTCCAGGCAAGAACACTGGAGTGGGTTGCCATTTCCTTCTTCAATGCATGCAAGTGAAAAGTGAAAGTGAAGTTGCTCAGTCATGTCCGATTCTTCGCGACCCCATGGACTGCTCAGTCATGTCCGATTCTTCGCGACCCCATGGACTGTAGCCTACAAGGCTCCTCCCTCCATGGGATTTTCCAGGCAAGAGTACTGGAGTGGGGTGCCATTGACATATATATATATATATATATATATGTATAAATTAATCAGTTTGCTATACACCTGCAACATTGTAAATCAACTATACTTCAGTTAAAAAAAAATGAGAGCTTCCTTCATGGCTCAGCAATAAAGAATCCACCTGCCAATGCAGGGACACGTGATCGATCCCTGGTCGGGGAAGATCCCACATGCCACAGAGCAACTAAACCCACGGGCCGGCCACAACTACTGGGCCTGCGTGCCTAGAGCCAGTGAACTGCAACTACTGAGCCTGCGTGCTGCAACTACTAAAGCCCTGGCGCCTAGAGCCTTGCTGCTCCTCAACAAGAGAGGCGGCTGAAACAAGAAGCACTCACAACAAAGAGTAGTCCTCACTCTTGCAACTCGAGAAAGCTTGCGGGAAGCAATGGAGACCCAGAGCCGCTGAAAATAAATGAATTAACTAATTAAAAAAAAAAAAATCTATGACACCACGTTTGTTTCACTTTTGAGTACAAAATTACATTATCGTATTGTCCCAAAGCCTGTTCACTCTAAACAGACTGCTGTCACTTTATCCTTATTACCACCCTGCCCCTCTAAATCTAACGCAGCAGCATAGGTTATCTTTGAGAAACTGCTTTAATTCATACAATCCAACCAGCTGTGACAAATGCTGCCACCTGCTGGCGGCTTTTGAAGAGGTGAAACCTGGTGAGCAAAGGCTTGCCCTTGGTTCCCATGCTATTTGCCTCGGCACTCCTCAGACCTGGCCCTTTACCCGCCCATTCTCTTCTTGCTTAGAGTCATCCAGTTTTTGCTGCTTGTGATAGAACAGAAGGAGTTTGGGTAGGTCATCTGTTCTAATATGTTCAACCTGACGGAATTTGAAAATCTACTTGGTGGTTCTATTTTGCCATTTAACATGCAGCAGCCATAGTACCTGATGCTTATGAAAGAACAGCGAAGCCTTTGATGAGTACAAGCCTCCCTATTGTTTATACTGTACAGAGAAATTTGAGGCAGAAGCCAGGACTTTAATCTGGAGCACTTGCACATATTAATCCAAACTAAGGTAAAAAATTTTCTTGCCACATAACTATACTTATTTGCTTTAATTTTAATGGATGATCTATCAAACTTTCCATAATGTAGTTGCTAGTAAACTACGCCATGCATACAAATACCTTGCAATTTATATTACTAGTTCATACAAAACAGAGCAATCCTAGTTCATGGCATTAAACTGCCAATTATTTTCAACATCTGACATCTGAACAATCTGGCAGGATTCCTAAAAATATTATGTCAACAAAAAGTTAACACAAGGACCAGGACAGACTCATTTTGATTTGTGAATTATGAAAGGTCATTTATTTATTGATTGATGAAAAGTCTTTTAATCTACATTCCTTTTGTTCTTTCTGGGGAACAGTCAAAAGTAGATTTATCAAAGACACTTAAAATTTTAAGAACACATTTATTTTTTAAAAAAAATGAACCTATTACACAGTAACATAACATTTATGTAAAATAAGTATATTTTCCAAACAAAGCAACATTTGGTGAGAAAAGTGGCATTATTTTACAGTTTTGCTATCTCTTTAATGTCTGACTTAATGAGGATGACTGGATGCTTATATCTGCTTTTGCGTTCAATCTCCTGAAATGCGTTTAAAGGCACTTGATTTAGTTACTGTTGAATTCCCAGACCTGCCCTATGGGCTGGGGCTTCCCAGGTGGCTCAGTGGTAAAGAATCTGCCTTCAATGCATGAGATGTGGGTTTGATCCTTGGGTCGAGAAAATTCCCTGCAGTAGGAAATGGCAACCCAGTCCAGTATTCTTGCCTGAAAAATCCTATGGACCGAGGTGCCTGGTGGGCTATAGTCCCTGGGGTCGCAAAAGAGATGGACACGATTTAGTGACTGAACAACAACCACCGTAAGACCTGGGACATAGAAAACTCAATAATAGTGACTGAATCAATGGTTATTTCCTAACTTTTTATCTGAACAAGTACCTGAACTCTTAGCTTCCCAGGTGGCGCAGTGATAAAGAATCCACTTGCCCATTCAGGAGACACAAGAGATGAGGGTTCAATTCCAGGGTTGGGAAGATCCCCTGGAGTAAATGGCATCTCACTCCAGTGTTCTTGCCTGGATAATCCCATGGACAGAAGGCCCAGCAGGGCTATAGTCCATGGGGTCGCAAAGAGTCGTGCACAACTGAGCACACACACACTGAACTTTTCAGATTAATTCATAAGATTTTGTTTAAACTTAACAGAGAATATGGCCTTTACAATAAGCAGATTCTGTACACGTTGCGGGTCAAAGTGTGCTTGGGTGATCAGGATGGGTGGCAACACCTGAGGAGCTTGAGAGAGGTGCTGAATCTCAGACTCCACCCCAGACCTTGCATTCTAACAGAGTTTGCATTTTAACAAGATTCCTTAGGTGCTTCAGATGTATGTATATTAGAGTCCAGGAAGCAATGCTTCTAAAGCACTTTACTTCCCATTATTGTTTCCATGTAGCTATAGAATCCCTTTTCTTCCATAGGTCTCTGTTTTCCTAAATAAAATCATTCTATGACTGGACTTTACACTGCTTTCTAGTTGAGTTTTATGCAAAATAAGTTTTCACATCTTAATTTCCCTCTTTCTTGTCTAAGAGTTGCTCAAGTTTAGAAACTGTGTGAAATCCTTCTCCTGAATTGTGAATCAGGGGGGCTTTCTATAAGGGAAACTCCCTTTTAGGGCCATCTGATTGAAAACTTTTTATTAATGAACTCATGGTTGTCTATTAAAATAGAGCAACTTAAACAGCTTTCTTCTTTTAAAATAATGTTTGTTCAGTGTGCTGCAGACTGGCACAAATTTAAGGGAAAACTTCCTCCAACAAAATATTTGTAACAACTCCTGAAAGAGAAAACAATTATCACAAGTCAGGTCTTCAAATTTTTTTTTTTCCTGGAGTTACCATGTATGAGTTTTAGAGAGGGTTGGACTCTTTACTTGTTAATTTAATTGTTATTTGCTTTTCACTTCATTAACTCAAAGCTTAGTTTTTATTAGAAGACAACTTTGGCTGTTTTTAGTTTGCCTAGAGTTGTTAAGATTTTTAGCATAGGGAAGCAGTCACAATAGTTATTATTTTACTTTTCAATTTAATGAGATGCTTATCTTAAACATGTAGTTTCAAAGTTAGCTTTAGCATACGAAGTAGCTTGGGTCAGTGCCAGCTGCAGATATGCTTGGGTGAGGCAATCCTTTGCCTGAGCAAAGACATTCACCATACGAACATCTGGGGTCTATGATCAGAGAAAGAGAATCTATTTGGCAACATTAAATTGCCAACACACGCATAGGTCTTGTCCTGGTACGAGTCACTTTTTGGAGAAATTATCTGTTTGTCAGCAGTTTTTAATAGGATCCTGGAAAGAGCCTGGGACTTTGGAGGCAGACAGATCCAAGTCTTGTGACATCACAGGTCTCCTCAGACCTGTGATCACTTTTTAAGTGCAAAGGTTTGAGCTCTGTTTTAATGAAAATAACGTGCTCTTTGTTATCCTAGATTGAGAGCTCCGTGAGGACAGCGACTAGTCTTTAAGGTGTATACTTCCCTGGCCTAGAGAATGGCCAGCACAATAGTAGGTTTCCAATAAATGCTAGTTTTCATTTTATCGTGTATTGTTTCATTTTCTCATGGAACATGATTAGTGAGGACAGTGACTTGTTGATTTTTTTTGCTGGTCTGCATGCCTTAGCCTCCTATGATACCTTGCATGTGATAAGTGCTCAGTGCAGCTGAGGACAGGAAGGAAATAATGTCTAGGTGCTTGCTAACAGTTCAGGCATTACCCATTCCTACTTAATCCTTAAAATATTCTGTGATTAACAGTAACTAGCATATATTGGCCTAGATGATGTTCTAGAATCAAAGTTGTTTACATATATTCTCTCATCTGATGTCTGTGACAACCATTTGATGCTTGAAAGTAGGTATGACTGTTATCATTTTCATTTCCATATGAGAAAGCTAAGACACAGAAGGGTGGAGTAAGTTGCCCAAGGTCATGCTCACAGGGAACCAGTCTAGGTTTTGAACCAGGTGGTTTGGCTCTAATATATGTGCTCTTAATCACCATAATAAAGTTGCTCCTCAATTGTTCCATTTCATGAGAAAGGAAGTTGAGATTATGATACAGCTCTGGGCTGCCGTCTCTGGGGTCGCACAGAGTCGGGCACGACTGAAGCGACTTAGCAGCAGCAGCAGCAGCACCTTGAACAGGACTTCCCAGGTGGCGAAGTGGTAAAGAATCCACCTGCCAATGCAGGAGACACAAAAGACATGAGTTCAATCCCTGGGTCATGAAGATCTCCTGGAGAAGGAAATGGAAACCCACTCCAGCATTCTTGCCTGGAAAATTCCACGGACAGAGGAGGCTGGTAGGCTACAGTCCATGCAGTCGCAAAGAGTCTGACATGACTGAGTGACTAAGCACACATGTAAGATCCTAGTTAAACGGGCAGATTGACAAAATCACTGTGGATGGTGACTTCAGCCATGAAATTAAAAGAAATTTGCTCCTTCGAAGAAAAGTTATAACAAACCTAGACAGTGTTTTAAAAAGCAGAGACATCACTTTGCCAACAAAGTCTTGTCTAGTCAAAGTTATGGTTTTTCTATTAGGCATGTACAGATGCGAGAGTTGAACCATAAAGAAGGTTGAGCACTGAAGAATTGATGCTTTCAAACTGTGGTGCTGGAGAAGACTCTTGAGAGTTCCTTGGATAGCAAGGAGATCAAACCAGTCAATCTAAAGGAAATCAACCTTGAATATTCATTGGAAGGACTGATGCTAAAGCTGAAGCTCCAATACTTTGGCCACCTGATGTGAACAACCGATGCTTGGATCCTGGGAAAGACTGAGGGCATGAAGAGAAGAGGATAACAGAGGATGAGATGGTTGGATGGCATCATCAACTCAATGGACATGAGATTGAACAAACTCCAGGAGACAGTGAAGGACAGGGAAGCCTGGTGTGCTGCAGTCCATGGAGTCACAAAGAGTCAGATATGACTAAGTGACTGAACAACCACCACCCTTGAACAACATGAGTTAGAACTGTGTGGGTCCACTTATACAGATTTTTTTTTCCCCATAGTAGATACACAGGACTATGCAAATTGAGGGTGGCAAATCTGCTTATGCAGAATCACAGAGACAACTGAACAGAGGATAGGGAGGGCAGGGTGGCTATAAATTATTCATCAATTTCTGACTGCATGGAGGGTTGGCACCCCAATCCACTGCACTGTTCGAGGGTCAACTGTACCTACTCCCCCAATTACACTTCTACAAATGATCAAAGCAGGAAGTTGGATGTGAGCTGCCTACCTAGAGGCTAGGGTTCTTTCTGCTACACCACAATTCTACATGTTTCATTATGACCTTGGAGACAGGGATTTCCAAGAAGAGCTAAAACGCATCCCCATTGCCAAGAAGGTCAAGAAGATTCATCATCAGAGACACAGAAAAAACAAAATAAAGCTCCC
Source organism: Cephalophus harveyi (assembly GCA_006410635.1). Lineage (NCBI taxonomy): Eukaryota > Metazoa > Chordata > Mammalia > Artiodactyla > Bovidae > Cephalophus > Cephalophus harveyi. Next base: position 71,878 of record SJYT01084519.1, read on the forward strand.
CCGCATTTCAACAAATCCCTTTAAGGTATAAGTCTGTAATACTTTTTGTGACTCTAGTCAATGCATCTTAAGAAAAATATATAAAGATATTGGGGAATGCCCAAGAATTACATGAAAAAGGGAGGGCAGAGCTGCTTGTTAGAACATCATAGCAAATGAGAGTGCTTCAATCTAGGAACAAATGACTGGCTTTTCCTGACATCTAAGAATTACAAAATGTATGGCTGAATTTGAAAACAAATCCTAAGATAACTTTGAAGCTTAAAGAATTAAAGCGTTTGCTGCTGCTGCGGCGACTAAGTCGCTTCAGCCGTGTCAGACTCTGTGTGACCCCATAGATAGCAGCCCACCAGGCTCCGCCATCCCTGAGATTCTCCAGGCAAGAACACTGGAGTGGGTTGCCATTTCCTTCTCCAATGCATGAAAATGAAAAGTGAAAATGAAGTTGCTCAGTCATGTCTGACTCTTCGCAACCCCATGGACTGCAGCCCACCAGACTCCTCCATCCATGGGATTTTCCAGGCAAGAGTACTGGAGTGGGGTGCCATTGTCTTCTCCGATTAAAGTGTTTTGAGTTTCTCAAACAAAAAGTTTTAGACACTGGATTCTAAACTAGTGGAAGTACCTGAACCAATTGGAATGAGTACATGAATTTGTTTTTAAAGGTCTAAATAAAGTCAATGGACATATATATTAGTATCACTGAGGAAAATTTGGACTTGTTTATCTGTTGAGTTGGACATCCAAGAGCTTGATGTCTGGAATCAGGCCTGGCTTGAATCTCAATTTTGCCTCTTGTTATGTGACTATGGGCAATATTTTGAATCTCTTGGTTCCTTAGTTTCCATAACTGTACAGTGGGATACTAATGACCCTCACTTCATAGGTTTAGAGGTCGTTAACTGATTTAATTTTGAACTGAAGTCATTGAATTTAAGCACATGAAAAGGACTTAAAGCAGAGCACAATATATTGACAGGGTTCAATAAATGTAACCTACTGTCATTAGCTTTTTCGATGAGTCACCTGTCCTTTGTCCCAGTCTGTAGTTCTCAGTTGTGAGGAGATAATGTGGAGGTATTTCAGTAGAAGCACAGGGTACCTTGTTCTTCCATCCTGCAGAACTTCACAGTGGAACCCTCTAATGGTACACTGGTTTTGTCTGTGTAGGTAGAGTGCATGGTCATTATTGCACCCAACTGTTTGTATTTTCTAACAGAGAAGATTCAAAGACATTATATCCCATAAAGATACTAAGAACTCTTACTAAACCTGCATCCTCTATGCTGCTTCAAGGTGATTTACATGTAAGGCATATGGGAAGAGAGCTCGATGGAGAACATGACTGGGTAAATACTTAGTGAATGGTTCAATTAAGTAGGCAGAAAACCCCCATGAACACTGGACTGTGGCTGAGAAGTTACCTTGTTCCTGATTTACTCAGAGAGAAAAAAGTCATGCAAATAGTTATACTAAGAGGCTAATTCTTTGTGTGTAGAAGTGATCTAGGTTTTAATGGAATAAGTGGTTGGAAAGTAGAAACCATCTCATCTGAAATAAACTCCAGTGTGTACTTCAGAAAACAAGAAAACATGATCGCTGTCATAGAGATGCCAGCCACAACTCCAAAAGGCAGGTTTAACAAGGAAAAACATTAAATTTTAGTAATAAAATACAAAATGAGATGATTTTCTATAGATTTTTTTTTTCAGGATGATTGAAGAATTTTAGATATTTACATATATTAAGAATTGATCAAAAGAAAATGCTGTTAAAAAATTTGAGAAGCAAGCAGGTAGTTGTAAGTGTAATTCTCTCAAAGAGCCATTGATAATGTGTAACAAGAATCATAAAAATTCATGTATTTTGACTGAAGTCCCTTATTGGGAATTTGTTTTAATAAAAAAAATTCTCTCTCCCTGTCTTCTAAATACTCTCTTTTTGGATCAAGCTTCAGTCAGTTTCCCCTGAACCCTGTTCTCAGCCAAGCTTTGACCCTGGCCTTCCATGGGCAAGGACATGGCAGGTCAACTTCCTGTCCAGCCTTGTTTGGCAAGAATTGCCTCACCCTTGATGTCTAATCATCTGTGATGTCTGATCAGATTCTGCACCCCCTAACTTTGACCCTGCTTTTAGGGAAAAATCTGTTAGATGAGTTTAGCAAGAATGCCCCCACCCTTGAAGTCTCCTCTTAGCAATTTTTTCATCCATCAACCCCTCACCTTGCTTCTCGGCAATAAATCCCCACTTGTCCTTACTGTATTCAGAATTGAGCACAAGGTCTTCACTATTGCAAGTGTCTTGATAAATTTGTCCTTACTGCTCTAACAAGTGTCAGATAATTTTTCTTTAACTCTGTCTATCCGTATTTGCTAGAGTAGAGAACTGAAAAGAGCCTAAATATTTACTAGTAGGGGGTGACTAAATTTTAAAACATGATCTTTGAAGTAGCAGGCTGGCATTAATAAGTAAGTAGTGGCCAACATTAACAAGATATTGTTATCTGTGTCATACTAGGAGGTTTATCTGCCAGATCTCCCAAAGGAACTGAGTCAGCAAGAGCCTAAAGCTTCAGTGTTCTCCATCCTAGGCTCCATTTTCTCGTCAGCAGTGGCTTCCTCTGTTCCTCAGACCTCACTGCAGAAACCACGGCTGCAGCACGGCTACTCACCTTCTTGTTGTGGAGCAGACCCCTCTCTCCTTTCCTCCTCGGAAGGGAGCAGTACTGGAGGAAACAGTTTTATCCTTTGTTTTATTCCTGTGGCATGTTCCTCCTTACAGGAGGGGGACTGGTTTATCTTACTGGTGACATCGACCAATGATACATACCCACTGAGCTTTGTTAACCAGTGCTGAGGTCACAGCTTCAGAATGTGGGCGGCATTGTCGCCCGTCTCTCTCTGTTGCTTGTTAATTTGTGGACCTGTGTCGCCACCTGCCCTATGTCTCCTGGTAATAACTGGGCCAGGCCAAGGGCTGTCTCTGTAGGCCAGTTTAGCTCTAAGCCTGCTAATGGGTGAGAATATCAAGTGGAGCTGCTCTGTGGGACCAGGGGTCTTCATTTTAGGAGAGCACTCAGCTGAAAATTGGGTTTCCCAACACAAGTTATCAACATTCTTTGTTTGCGGATTACTTGCTTTTGCCTGACCTCCGATGCTTGGTCTGTATTTCTTCACCTCTAATTGGATCCTTATGAATATTTCTCAGATATTAGAAACCGTAAGGAAGGAAGCAGTAGTGTGATGGTAAACTGGCTCTGTGGGAGAATAAAGGCCAGATTACAAAACTGCTGACTTTTATAATGAAATGCGCTCACCATGCATATTTCCAGGTCTCAACAGGCTGCTGGGCAAAATTAATTATCAGCTCTTGCAAGTGTGCTCCAATATACCACAGGAAGGAAGGAAACCACCAAGCTTCATTAGATACAATTTGCCACATCGAGGGAACAACTTTCTCTCAATCCATTTTCAAACTCCTGGGGAAGATTCTTAGTGGCCCAACCTGGCTGTTAGGTTTCTGTCCTTAGGTTTATCTGTGACCAAAGGACAATGACTACGAAATAGAAGGAATCATAGTAGTTGGAAGTCTACTGTAAAGGGTCAGAGGCAGTTAGGCTCAATGTGTACTGGGCTCATAGTCTGAGTCTCTTCAAACCAGAGCCTAAGATGAAGGCTTAGGTACATGAAGTTTACTCAGAGATATGACCCCAGGAAGCAGGAGTACAGGACCAATAGGGAAGGAGAGAAAGACAAAATACAGATACCTTATTAAATTCACAAATCCTACTCTTTCATTAATACTGGGTAATAAAAAGCCAATTTACCTAAAGAATTCATAGTAAAACATGAACTGGGAATTACCAGGAGCCATCACTAGAGCTTGAGAACAAATGCAGGGTGGAAGAAGGTTAAGCGGAGAAGGCAATGGCACCCCACTCCAGTACTCTTGCCTGGAAAATCCCAAGGACGGAGGAGCCTGGTGGGCTGCAGTCCATGGGGTCGCTAAAAGTCAGACACGACTGAGCGACTTTCCTTTCACTTTTCACTTTCATACATTGGAGAAGGAAATGGCAACCCACTCCAGTGTTCTTGCCTGGAGAATCCCAGGGACGGAGGAGCCTGGTGGGCTGCTGTCTATGGGGTCGCACAGAATCGCCCACGACTGAAGCGACTTAGCAGCAGCAGCAGAAGAGGGTTAAGAGAGGAGCACATGCCAGTTGTGGTGACATCACTTCAACTCCAATTGGAATGTGCTACATGTCAGCTCTATGGACCACTCTGTCTCTTTCAATTTTGGTTATGTGAACCAATTAAGCTCCCTGACTTCCCTGGTGGCTCAGATGGTAAAGCATCTGTCTACGATGTTGGAGAGCCGGATTCGATCCCTGGGTTGGAAAGATCCCCTGGAGAAGGAAATAGCAATCCACTCCAGTACTATTGCCTGGAAAATCCCATGTACAGAGGAGCCTTGTAGGCTACAGTCCATGGGGTCGCAAAGAGTCGAACATGAATGAGCGACTTCACTCACTTTATTGCTTAAGCCAGTTTGAATTATGTTTTCAATCACTTGCAATGAAAGAGTTCCAACTGCTGTCCTTTCACAATCACAGAGATCACACTGTATTCTGATTGCTTGTGTCTTTTCCAGTAAATTGTCACATCCTGTGCATGTGTGTTGTTGTGTCAGTCATGTTCGAGTCAGTGCAACCCCATGGACTGTAGCCCGCCAGGCTCCTCTGTCCATGGAATTCTCCAGGCAAGAATACTGGTGTGGGTTGCCATCCCCTTCTTCAGGGGATCTTCATGAACTCAGAGATTGAACCCACGTCTTTCACATTTCCTGCATTGGCAGGCGGGGTCTTTACAACTAGCATCATTTGGGAAGCCCTCACCTCCTGAGGTCAGAGCATCTTATTCCTCTTGCACCTCCAGCAGCTAAGAGAGCATGTGACATGTAGTAGGGAGTTCAGGAAATGCTGGATCAAAGGACTAAATTTGTAATATTAACTTTGCATCTGTAATACTCATCCTTTCTAGTTTTATCAATGTTTTTTAAAAATATTAAACCATTTTTTATTATTTAAAATAATTTATCTACTAATGTGCATACAAGCATTCTGCAGTTACAGTCTATTGCTTTGTCTTAAAAACACCATTTTATATTTTTTCTCCTTAATATTATTTAATGCTGTCAATAATTTATTTTCTATCCATCGAGATGGGCCACTGAGCTGTGATTTCAAATAGGTTTTTAGTCTTAAATTTCTTCTTTTTCTTTTTGACTTTCTTCACCCATTTCTCCTACCCCTCATTAATACTTTCTTAAAGAATATAAGTGGGTTAACCTCTCTGGTGCAGACAAGAAACACATGAAAATTTACAAGAAAATTTGATGAAACACACTCAGAAAGAAGATGATGGTTAGATGGAAAAATTCACATTATTTAAAACTATTCAATCAAAAGTATACCTTCATAGACATTTTTTCTTTTTAACTATAACAGGGCTAAAATGATAATAAAGGGGACTTCCGTAGTGGTCCAGTGGTTAAAACTCCATGCTCCAGGGAGCATGGGTTTGATCCCTGGTCAGAGAACTAACATCCCGCACAATGCACAGTGAAAAAAAAAAAAA
>SJYT01084521.1:0-19620 GCA_006410635.1 Cephalophus harveyi
TTTACTAGCATGTGAGATGAGTGCAATTGTGTGGTAGATTGAGCATTCTTTGGCATTGCCTTTCTTTGGGATTGGAATGAAAACTGACCTTTTCCAGTCCTGTGGCCACTGCTGAGTTTTCCAAATTTGCTGGCAGATTGAGTGCAGCACTTTCACAGCATCATCTTTCAGGATTTGAAACAGCTCAAGTGGAGTTCCATCACCTCCACTAGCTTTGTTCATAGTGATGCTTTCTAAGGCCCACTTGACTTCACATTCCAGGATGTCTGGCTCTAGGTGAGTGATCACACCATCGTGATTATCTAGGTTGAAGATCTTTTTTGTACAGTTCTTCTGTGTATTCTTGCCACCTCTTCTTAATATCTTCTGCTTCTGTTAGGTTCATACCATTTCTGTCCTTTATCGAGCCCATCTTTGCATGAAATGTTCCCTTGGTATCTCTAAGTTTCTTGAAGAGATCTCTAGTCTTTCCCATTCTGTTCTTTTCCTCTCTTTCTTTGCATTGATTGCTGAAGAAGGCTTCCTTATCTCTTCTTGCTATTCTTTGGAACTCTGCATTCAGATGCTTATATCTTTCCTTTTCTCCTTTGCTTTTTGCCTCTCTTCTTTTCACAGTAGGTATGTATATATTCACACATATATATGTTTGTATATATACACATATATAAATATATATAAACTATTTTCTAACATTTTAAAATTATTTTACAGTTTAAGTTTCATGGACTAACATATGTGAACAGTGCCCCACATATTTATTGATATTGACTGTATTATAGTCTCTTTTCTTAGTTTGCTCACTTATTTGAAGTTTTACAGGCATTCTAAGAAATTTCAGAAAACATTTACATATTTAAAATAATAAAACATATTTTAGTTACAATACTTATAAACATTATTCATTAGATACTATCTGTCCACCCCAGCATTTCGTTTTTCTTTTTCAAAATACACTGTGTGATGTAAAACTGATCAACCAATCAAAAATGCACAAAATACAGTTTTGATTTTGGTAACCATTGAGCAAAATGTTAACATCCTAAGTGTCATGATCTTTCATTCTCAAATGCTGCTCCTGGGAGAGAAGAGTCAGAGGTCCAAAGAACCCAGCACCATCTGTGACAGCTCAGACTCTTCAGCTCCTCGTGTCTCAGTCTGGTGCTGTGGAGGGCCTGATCCCTGTGGTGAGCAGCTCGCCATCTGCAATAACCATTCTGAGTAACCTTTAAATGTATTCTGCTGCTGAATCCTTTGTCTTTTACATCATTTCGTATATTAAGCGATCTTAAAAATATTCATATAAAGCATTCATAAATGCCAAATTCCTTTCAGGGACCACATATTTTCTTGTACAAGCAGGCTGGGACTGCCATAACCAAGTATATCAATCAAGCCTGGTGGCTTAAGACAATAGAAATTTGCTCACAATTCCAGAAGCTAGAAATCAAAAATCAAGACATTACAGGGCCAAGTTCTTTCCACAGACTTTATGGCTGAGTCAGTTCCATGCTTACTTCTTAGTTTCTGAGTTGCCAGGAATCCTTGGTATTTGTTGGCTTATAGACACATCATTCTAATCTCTGCCACTGTTGCGTTAACCAAAACTTCAGAAACAGAGACCTGATGGAAATAAAGAGATATTTATTTGGACTTTGTTAGGACTGCAGCCTGGGAGACACAGATTCAAGAAACACTTCAATTGTGTTCTGCTGGCCTACAAAATGGCGGGGGCGGGGGGGGGGCAGTTTATAAAGACAACAGAAAAGCAAGGTTATAGAAACTGTTTTTCAAGAATTAGGATTGGACCTGGCAAAAAGTAAAGGTAGCTTTTAAGCAAGGATCCACTGGTGTTTCAAGTGAGTACAGAGTTGTGAAGAGTGAGTGGGAGGACTTTGAAACTACCAAGTTTCATCTAGCAGCTGCTGTTTTGAAAATGGCTGGTAGTGTCCTTGAGTTTGATACAGTTTAGAGAAAATTCAAGTTCTCAGTGGTGCAGAAACCTGTCTGAAATTGCATCCACAATGGCTAGCAGACTCCATTTCATATGCTTGAACCATAGCTACTCCATTTTGATTTTTAAATAATCTGAAGTGTGTTATCATTTGTTATATGACATTTTCCTGTGTGTTTTCACATCATCTTCCTTCTCTGTGCATCTCTGTGTCCCTTTTACTCGTCTTATATGGAGGCTAGTTATATTGGATTAGTATTCACTCTAATCTATGGGACCCCGTTTTAACCTTATTACCTCTGCATAGACCCTAGTTATATATAAGGGCACATTCACAAACACCAAGACTTATATGACTTCAGCTTATCTTTTTGGGTGACACAATACAACTCATAACAATTGTTTGAGAAAAGGAAGTAGTTTCCAAAAGAACCAGCCTAAAAAATATATTCAGAATTATACTGAGAATAGAATCTAATAAGAATTTGAGATTAATGAAATCAGAATGAAAAGCCACAAAGTCTCAGCTGTACTGTCCACCTATCTTTCAAGCCTCAGCTTAGTTCTGCCTTTTAACTGAATGTTATTGAACTACTCTGAGGATCTTTCATATTACAATAAAATTTGCATTATATATCTTAATTTTTAATCAAATAGTTTTCTGTATTGTACCCTAATTGATTCAAGTGTTTTGATTCTGTTCTTTTTTGAGGGCAGGCGTGTTGGTATTTTTATGTCTCTGGGATCCTCCTGAATTTCTATTATAATATTAGAAGCATACAAGTTTCCCATAAACATTTATTGGTTTAAACCAAAATATATAAGGGTGTGGATATATTGGCAGTAAGTTTGGCAGTAAGTTATTTTCCCAATTGGCCATTTAGTCTTCATCGTTTGAGTCACAACTAAGATGTCCTTTGTTTAAGAAGATATTTTTCCACTAATCAAAATAACATTAATTGCTCCTCTTATGAGCTCCCACACCACTCTGAGATATGCTTGAAAGTGAAAGTGTTAGTCGCTCAGTAGTGTCCAACTCTTCGCAACCCCATGGACTGTAGCCCACCGGGCTCCTCTGTCCATGGAATTCTCCAGGCAAGCATATTGGAGTGGGTAGTCATTCCCTTCTTCAGAGGATTTTCTTGACCCAGGGATTGAATCCTGGTCTCCTGTATTGCAGGTAGATTCTTTATCATTTGAGCCACCAGGGAAGCCCCTGAGATGTGCTTACCACACCATATTTTAATTTTCTGGTGACTTGTTCCTTTCCCTTACTGGGTTGTGAGCTCTACCAGGGCAGAGACTGTGGCTTGTCACTATAGCATTCCCAGAATCCAGAATAGTGGTTAGTCTATGGCTGGCACCTAATAATTAATTGAGGAATTAGTTCAGAAAATGACTGCACACTTGGCTGAATCATTTCCTCTCCCTGGCTTTGTTTTTCTTATGTGTAAAATAAGCAAAGAGAAATGGTGATGCTTAATAGAGGCCTGCCTACAATTCCAACTGAGGCTAGGTAAACATGGACGTGGTTAGACAGCTGAACCAATATGTGTGATCTTCCTTTCTATAGGGCTTAGGGAACTGTGATGAGGCCATTGGTCTCTACAGCAACTCTGGCCAGGTTAGCAGAGAGCTCTGTCCTGGAGTTCAATTTCACAAGGCTCTGAGGAGGAATTCATTGTTAAAGTTCCAGTGCATAAAATTCTAAGCATGACAAGACAATAAGATATTCTGTTGGTGACAAATAAATAGGCTCCAAGACGCTCAATAGTCAACTTCCATCAATTTATTTCCATCTGTTCATATCTACTTAACTACCCTAAGTTTATTTAGAGACAGTTATCCATGGCAACAACAGTCCCTCTGAGAAGTTTGCAATTTTTTCATAAAAAAACTCAATGAAAATTCAAAATCAAGAAACACCACAGTGTAATTCCCAAACTAGTTATTGTTAATTACAAAATAAAATTAAATCTGCCAAAGGGGAAGCAATGAAATGCACTCCACTCTTTTATTAAGGCATTAGGAGGAAGAAGTGTAAATTTCTTCAGAAAGAGACTCGTGTTGAAGATTATGGATGAAGCCAACAAATCATGCTTGGCTACTGCCTTGAAAATCCTGAATTTCTTCATCTTATCTGAGCAAAACCAGCATTCATTACTGTCAAGTATATGAAAAAATCAAAATATTGGGCTTTTCCCTCATTGGTGCATTAGAAACAATTCTTAGTGAACCTCTTAAGATGAATTTTATTTTCTTCCATCTAAGAGTCAGACACGACTGAACAACAAAACATTGCACATACAAGGTGCTTGATAAACTAATTAGCTGGACAAGAATGTGATGCACCAATAATTAAGTTTAATGTATCTTTTGGCTAATACTCAATCCAGTCTGAAGGTTTTGCAGACTTTAAATTTTCCATCTTACTGGGCATTTCATTTGGGGTCCTTACCATTATCTCATACTCTACATACTTACCAAATTAATCATCTTTCCAGCCTGTTCTACTTTAACTATTGCTGTAGGTGATATTGCTATTTCTCCATGCACGCTGACTAGAAACTTTGAAGTCTTTGTTGTAGCCTCCTTTTCTTTTAGAACATTAATATATGTCAGCATTATTTATGTTATTAAAAGGATGCCATTTAAAAAAAATTATTCTTTACTAGGTTTCAAGTGCCTATTCCATTCTCTTCACTACATGTGACCACTGTGTTCTTGTATTATACATTAATTACTATAATAGCCTCCTAATCTATTTCTTCCACTTACTTTCCCACATCACTGATTAATCATTCTAAAAATACTGGCTTTATATTCTAAGCTTTGCTAAAAATGTTTATCAACTTTCCTTTCTGCATTGTAACATTTTTCAAGTTTCGTTTTTTAATTATTTCTAATACTTAGAATATTTATCCTACAGCAATGTAGATCAAATAATCTAACTGCTCTTAATAAATCTTCATAAAGTAAGATAATAGCATAATAAATCTTCAATGAAAGCTCAAGATATCAGGCAGATAAAAGCAGAACTATCCTGCTTGAATGGGAAGGGGAGAGTAGTAGCATGTAGGTGAGATCAACCTGCTAGCCATTCCCACAACCTAAGCAAAGGCTCACTCCCTTCTCGAAAGCATCCCAGGTTTCTCAGCCTCCATTGATGTGGCCTTTCTCTCTAGTCATTGTGTATCTTATTAAGCACTATAGTGTTATATCTTTTTTGTTTGTTTTGCTTTTGTCTTTTAAAAATTGAAGTACAATTGATGTGCAGTATATATCATGATATCTTTTTATAAATTTGATTTCCTTACTTTCCCCATAAGCTCCAAATAGTGCTGATATAATGCCATGAGAAACATTGAATGATTATTGCCAAACAAAATGTGAATCAAATTCCAGAATTTGAGGGAAAGGACCTCTTGTTCAGTAGGCAGTAAGTATATTTAAGTAGTGAGAAGGCAGTTATGCACCTTAACTCATGAAGAACTAAGCAAGCACCTAATGTACACTGTGGGTATCTAGTCAAATGAAACTTTGAACACTCTTGTTCTGACACATGTGTAATAAGCATTACTTTCAAAAACAGTGAAGAGGCATTCACGATTGTTAGGTAGTGAAATTATTTTAGTTAGTATGAATTTCCCACATTTGAATTATTTTTCATCTTATCTTTCCTGATACCATAAATAATTAATTTACAAACAGTACACATTAAACACCTGCTAATGCCAGTTACTGTTGGATATAGTATACAAGTTGATTTTTGTCTCCGGTGTGCTCACAGTGTTATACAGATACACACACAACACACATTTGCATGTATAATATACATATATTAGGCCAAGCCCTATGCATCAAACAAAGTCTAAACTGGAACATGGATATACTGGAAACATTTAAAACTGAAAACATTTAATATTGGGAGTTAGTTAAACAGGTTATAGACTCTCTGGGGATCCACAGAGCGGATGATGAGTCAACCAAGAGATTAGCATCAGAAGGAAGCCTCTATCAGCTGCAAGAGAGACAAGGAGGTCTGTGATCCCACAGTGCCCGGACCCATACTGGCCTGTCCAATAGGAGCTGCTGTCACAGAGAAAACATAGTCATTGACAAAGATACCACAGGAAATGGAGAAGGAAAAGAAATATCTCCACTTACCTGCTCCTCCCGTCCTTGTTTACATCTAGTTTTTGGTTACTTACTGCCTTCCAATCTAAGTCTACCCAAAAGTGTTGGGGCAGCAGAGCCTAGAAAATAGTTCTTATAGAACAAAAGCAGAGAAGAGGAAAAGGGGAAGACGTTAGGTAGGAAACCAACAGGCACCTCTTTGTCAAGTGATGTTATATTAATATAACTGAGACTGTAGCTTTATTTGCTCATCCCAGATATTAATGTCTTACTATGTTTATCATTAACATCTATCTACTTTGCTTTCCTCTTTTCAATTTCTGAAAAATTATTTTCTATCACAAAAATGATAATTTTCACTTTAAAGAATAATCTATATGCTGCTGTTTATTAAAATAAGATGAACATAATATACACATATTGATGCTTCTTTTACAAGAAAATCTGTGATTAGTGATATAATTAATTCTACAACTACACTGTGATGTCCTAATCAGTAACCCTTCTCCCCCTGTAGGTATCTGTGAAACCCTTAGGTAGGTGTGATTAAGGGGAAAGTGTATAACTTTGTTTTGTTCAGAGCTTTAACTGAACTGTAGATGTTTTGAGAGATAAACCTGCATTTTATATGTGTGCATGTGTACTTGTAAAAATATGACTAGAACCATGCATGCATTTGCTGAATGAATGAACCACTTTGTGATCTGGAAGGAAATCAAGGAGCAAGAAGTAAGGTTTGGAAGGGCCTGTGATGGTAGCTGAGCTTCTGTTTGAGAAGAATAGATTCCAGTTTCAAAGATGGTAGATGATGATACCTTCCCTTCCATCAGTTCAGTTCAGTTCAGTCACTCAGTCATGTCCGACTCTTTGCGACCCCATGAATCGCAGCACGCCAGGCCTCACTGTTCATCATCCTCTCCTGGAGTTCACTCAGACTCACGTCCATCGAGTCCGTGATGCCATCCAGCCATCTCATCCTCGGTCATCCCCTTCTCCTCCTGTCCCCAATCCCTCCCAGCAACAGAGTCTTTTCCAATGAGTCAACTCTTCTCATGAGGTGGCCAAAGTACTGGGGTTTCAGCTTTAGCATCATTCCTTCCAAAGAAATCCCAGGGCTGATCTTCAGAATGGACTTGTTGGATCTCCTTGCAGTCCAAGGGACTCTCAGGAGTCTTCTCTAACACCACAGTTCAAAAGAATCAATTCTTTGGCGCTCAGCCTTCTTCACAGTCCAACTCTCACATCCATACATGACCACAGGGAAAGCCATCAGCTACTGGAAATAGATCATCAGAAGTCACAGCCTATTTCACTCAAATTATCTCTTCCAAATGAAGACAAGGCAGGAAAAACTAGAATCAATGTTTTTGTTGTTGTTGTTGTTACCCTAAAAATGGTAGGATATACTATATTCTTCATCATTTAATGTTTCTTAAGTTTGTGATGGGTAAACAATGGAAACAGTGACAGACTTTGTTTTCTTGGGCTCCAAAATTACTGGAAACAGTCACTGCAGCCATGACATTAAAAGGTGCTTGCACCTTGGAAAAAAAGCTATCACAAACCTAGACAGCATATGAAAAAGCAGAGACATTACTTTACTAGCAAAAGTCCATCTAGTCAAAGCTATGCTTTTTCTGGTTTCTGTATGGATATGAGAGGCGGACCATAAAGAAGGCTGAGCACCAAGAATTGATGCTTTTGAATTGTGGTGTTGGAGAAGACTCTTGAGAGTCCCTTGGACAGCAAGGAGATCAAACCAGTCAATCCTAAAGGAAATCAACCCTGAATATTCACTGGAAGGATGATAGTCAAGCTGAAGCTCCAATACTTTGACCACCTGTGTGTCCAATACTTTGACCACCTGATGTGAAGAGCCGACTCCCTAGAAAAGACCCTGATGCCACGAAATACTGAAGGCATGAGGAGAAGAGGGTGACAACGGATGAGATGGTTGGATGGCATCATTGACTCAATGGACATAAGTTTGATTGAGCTTTGGGAGATGGTGAAGGACAGGGAAGCTTGGTATGCTGCAATTCATGAGGTTGCAAAGAGTCAGACACGACTGAGAGACTGAACAATGAGTTTGTGATGCAGAAGTCTTATGATCATTTGGCAGATTAGAAAATTAATGCTGTCTATCTATCTATCAGAAAGGTTAAACAGGTTACATAGCAAGTGATTGGTAGGGTCAAGTTTACAACCCAGGCATGGAGAGCTGAAAATAAAATATTATTAGGTTGGAATGAAAGTAATTGCAGTTTTTCATTATTGAATTTGCCCTTTGATATGGGGATACATTCTTAAATAAATATGGTTATGTTATACATCATTTTAATGTGCATTTCTTGCTTTATCTTATTTTCCTAATGACATTACTTTTTGTGTATTTTATACTTATTTTAGACTATGGAATTGATGTTAGACAAAAAGCAAATTCAAGCAATTTTATTATTCAAGTTCAAAATGAATTGTAAAGCCGCAGATACAACTTGCAATATCAACAGTGCATTTGGTCCAGGAACTGCTAATAAACATATAGTAGAGTGGTGATTCAAGAAGTTTTGGAGAGGAGGTGAGTGCCTTGAAGATGAGGAGCACAGTGGCTAGTCATGAGAAGTTGACAATGACCAGTTAACATGATCATCAAAGCTGATCCTCTTACAACTACATGAGAAGTTACTGAAGAACTCAGCGTCAACCATTCTGTGCTTATTCAGCATTTGAAGCAAATTGGAAAGGTGAAAAGCCTTAATAAATGGGTGCCTCATGAGCTGACCAAAAATAAAAATTGTCGTTTTGAAGTGTTGTCTTCCTTTATTCTATGCAACAACAAACCATTCCCCTATTGGATTGTGATGTGCAACAAAAAGTGGATTTTATTTGATAAACACTGGTGATGACCAGCTCAGTGGTTGGACTGGGAAGAAGATCCAAAGCATTTTTCAATGCCAAACTTACACCCCCTCCCCAAAAAAAAAGGTTATGATCACTGTTTGGTGGTCTGCTGCCCATTGGATCCATGACAGCTTTCTGAATCCTGGTGAAACCATTGCATCTGAGAAGTATGTTCAGCAAATAGATGAGATGCACTGAAAATTGCAATGCCTACAGCTGGCATTGGTCCACAGAAAGGGCCCAATTCTCTATGACAACACCTGACCGCATGTCATGTAACCAAAGCTTCAAAAGTTGAATAAATTGGGCTACTTGGTTTTGCCTCATCTACCATATTTACCTGACTTCTTGCTAACAGACTGCCACTTTTTCAAGTATCTAGACAACTTTTTGCAGGGAAAATGCTCCCATGACCAGCAGAATGCAGAAAATGCTTTCCAAAAGCTTGTCGTGTCTCAAAGCACAGATTTTTAAGCTACAGGATAAGCAAGCATTTCTCTTTGGCAAAAATGTGTTGAATGTAATGGTTACTACTTTGTTTAATAAAGATGTGTTTGCTGCTGCTGCTACTGCTAAGTTACTTCAGTCGTGTTTGACTCTGTGCGACCCCACAGATGGCAGCCCAGCAGGCTCTCCTGTCCCTGGGATTCTCCAGGCAAGAGTGCTGGAGTTGGGTGCCATTTCTCTCTCCAACGCATGAAAGTGAAAAGTGAAAGTGAAGTTGTGTCCGACTCTTAGTGACCTCATGGACTGCAGCCTACCGGGCTCCTCCATCCATGGTATTTTCCAGGCAAGAGTACTGGAGTGGGTTGCCACTGCCTTCTCTGAAGATGTGTTTGGGCCTAGTCATAATGATGTAAAATTCACAGTCCAAAACCGCAGTTACTTTTGCACCAAGCTAATACAGAATATCTCAATTTCCGTACAGGATGCCTAGAATAACTGAAGCCAGTTTGAGAACTCACTTCATGAAGCACACTAGAACTCTTGTCACCTAAATAATTACTCCAATTGTTCAAAATGTTCAATGGGAGAGGCACTTATATCTCACAGTTAAAGAGAAAAGAAGCCTTATAAAGCAAATTGGACTGTAATTGTAAAACTATTAGCGTGAATAGTTTTAAATCAATGTGCCAACGACTGCTTTGAGCTTTAAATAAAAAAGAGGCTTAGCAGGCAGAAAGGGTAAATGCATCAGAAGTAGGGACTAAAGAGAGAAGAAGGTAGTAGAACAATAGCTCTATGAACACTAATGACAGATTTCAATAACTTTGCAGTTGTTTCTTAGCTGTTACTTCCAATTTCAACTCTGGATAGGAAAACCAAAGCTGAGGCCCTGCTATTTTGCTTTGGGAAATATCTCCCCAGTTCTCCCATGAGATCACCTCTCTTTCACCTGTTGGTAATATCAGGCTTTGAGTTGAAAACTGTTTGAGAAAGAGCTTCTCCCTCAAAAGAAAAAAAAAAAAAAAAAACAAGGGACTCTCAGGAGTCTTCTCTAACACCACAGTTCAAAAGAATCAATTCTTTGGCGCTCAGCCTTCTTCACAGTCCAACTCTCACATCCATACATGACCACAGGGAAAGCCATCAGCTACTGGAAATAGATCATCAGAAGTCACAGCCTATTTCACTCAAATTATCTCTTCCAAATGAAGACAAGGCAGGAAAAACTAGAATCAATGTTTTTGTTGTTTTTGTTGTTACCCTAAAAATGGTAGGATATACTATATTCTTCATCATTTAATGTTTCTTAAGTTTGTGATGGGTAAACAATGGAAACAGTGACAGACTTTGTTTTCTTGGGCTCCAAAATTACTGGAAACAGTCACTGCAGCCATGACATTAAAAGGTGCTTGCACCTTGGAAAAAAAGCTATCACAAACCTAGACAGCATATGAAAAAGCAGAGACATTACTTTACTAGCAAAAGTCCATCTAGTCAAAGCTATGCTTTTTCTGGTTTCTGTATGGATATGAGAGGCGGACCATAAAGAAGGCTGAGCACCAAGAATTGATGCTTTTGAATTGTGGTGTTGGAGAAGACTCTTGAGAGTCCCTTGGACAGCAAGGAGATCAAACCAGTCAATCCTAAAGGAAATCAACCCTGAATATTCACTGGAAGGATGATAGTCAAGCTGAAGCTCCAATACTTTGACCACCTGTGTGTCCAATACTTTGACCACCTGATGTGAAGAGCCGACTCCCTAGAAAAGACCCTGATGCCACGAAATACTGAAGGCATGAGGAGAAGAGGGTGACAACGGATGAGATGGTTGGATGGCATCATTGACTCAATGGACATAAGTTTGATTGAGCTTTGGGAGATGGTGAAGGACAGGGAAGCTTGGTATGCTGCAATTCATGAGGTTGCAAAGAGTCAGACACGACTGAGAGACTGAACAATGAGTTTGTGATGCAGAAGTCTTATGATCATTTGGCAGATTAGAAAATTAATGCTGTCTATCTATCTATCAGAAAGGTTAAACAGGTTACATAGCAAGTGATTGGTAGGGTCAAGTTTACAACCCAGGCATGGAGAGCTGAAAATAAAATATTATTAGGTTGGAATGAAAGTAATTGCAGTTTTTCATTATTGAATTTGCCCTTTGATATGGGGATACATTCTTAAATAAATATGGTTATGTTATACATCATTTTAATGTGCATTTCTTGCTTTATCTTATTTTCCTAATGACATTACTTTTTGTGTATTTTATACTTATTTTAGACTATGGAATTGATGTTAGACAAAAAGCAAATTCAAGCAATTTTATTATTCAAGTTCAAAATGGATTGTAAAGCCGCAGATACAACTTGCAATATCAACAGTGCATTTGGTCCAGGAACTGCTAATAAACATATAGTAGAGTGGTGATTCAAGAAGTTTTGGAGAGGAGGTGAGTGCCTTGAAGATGAGGAGCACAGTGGCTAGTCATGAGAAGTTGACAATGACCAGTTAACATGATCATCAAAGCTGATCCTCTTACAACTACATGAGAAGTTACTGAAGAACTCAGCGTCAACCATTCTGTGCTTATTCAGCATTTGAAGCAAATTGGAAAGGTGAAAAGCCTTAATAAATGGGTGCCTCATGAGCTGACCAAAAATAAAAATTGTCGTTTTGAAGTGTTGTCTTCCTTTATTCTATGCAACAACAAACCATTCCCCTATTGGATTGTGATGTGCAACAAAAAGTGGATTTTATTTGATAAACACTGGTGATGACCAGCTCAGTGGTTGGACTGGGAAGAAGATCCAAAGCATTTTTCAATGCCAAACTTACACCCCCTCCCCAAAAAAAAAGGTTATGATCACTGTTTGGTGGTCTGCTGCCCATTGGATCCATGACAGCTTTCTGAATCCTGGTGAAACCATTGCATCTGAGAAGTATGTTCAGCAAATAGATGAGATGCACTGAAAATTGCAATGCCTACAGCTGGCATTGGTCCACAGAAAGGGCCCAATTCTCTATGACAACACCTGACCGCATGTCATGTAACCAAAGCTTCAAAAGTTGAATAAATTGGGCTACTTGGTTTTGCCTCATCTACCATATTTACCTGACTTCTTGCTAACAGACTGCCACTTTTTCAAGTATCTAGACAACTTTTTGCAGGGAAAATGCTCCCATGACCAGCAGAATGCAGAAAATGCTTTCCAAAAGCTTGTCGTGTCTCAAAGCACAGATTTTTAAGCTACAGGATAAGCAAGCATTTCTCTTTGGCAAAAATGTGTTGAATGTAATGGTTACTACTTTGTTTAATAAAGATGTGTTTGCTGCTGCTGCTACTGCTAAGTTACTTCAGTCGTGTTTGACTCTGTGCGACCCCACAGATGGCAGCCCAGCAGGCTCTCCTGTCCCTGGGATTCTCCAGGCAAGAGTGCTGGAGTTGGGTGCCATTTCTCTCTCCAACGCATGAAAGTGAAAAGTGAAAGTGAAGTTGTGTCCGACTCTTAGTGACCTCATGGACTGCAGCCTACCGGGCTCCTCCATCCATGGTATTTTCCAGGCAAGAGTACTGGAGTGGGTTGCCACTGCCTTCTCTGAAGATGTGTTTGGGCCTAGTCATAATGATGTAAAATTCACAGTCCAAAACCGCAGTTACTTTTGCACCAAGCTAATACAGAATATCTCAATTTCCGTACAGGATGCCTAGAATAACTGAAGCCAGTTTGAGAACTCACTTCATGAAGCACACTAGAACTCTTGTCACCTAAATAATTACTCCAATTGTTCAAAATGTTCAATGGGAGAGGCACTTATATCTCACAGTTAAAGAGAAAAGAAGCCTTATAAAGCAAATTGGACTGTAATTGTAAAACTATTAGCGTGAATAGTTTTAAATCAATGTGCCAACGACTGCTTTGAGCTTTAAATAAAAAAGAGGCTTAGCAGGCAGAAAGGGTAAATGCATCAGAAGTAGGGACTAAAGAGAGAAGAAGGTAGTAGAACAATAGCTCTATGAACACTAATGACAGATTTCAATAACTTTGCAGTTGTTTCTTAGCTGTTACTTCCAATTTCAACTCTGGATAGGAAAACCAAAGCTGAGGCCCTGCTATTTTGCTTTGGGAAATATCTCCCCAGTTCTCCCATGAGATCACCTCTCTTTCACCTGTTGGTAATATCAGGCTTTGAGTTGAAAACTGTTTGAGAAAGAGCTTCTCCCTCAAAAGAAAAAAAAAAAAAAAAAAAGTGTAGATATCACAACTCCAGACCATTAAGGACAGTTGTGAAAGAAGCACTGAAATGTGGCTTGGGAGCCCCAAGTTAATTCTGGCTCTTTCTCCTGTACTGCCTCCTTCATTTCACCTCCGGAACCTCCCCTTTTTTATTTCAGTTGGACCAGGATCTAAGTGTCTTATTAACTGGAGTCCTTCCAACTCAATACTTTTATGGGGAGATGCATTTTGCAGCATAATTTGATTTTTATCACTCCCCATTTTTGTTGTCATCTCTTTAATCATTTTAATTTGTGGGAGCACCTATAACATTAGAGGATGGTTGAGCCTGGTGAGCTGTGGTTAATTATAGGTAAACAGCATTTTGAGGTGAGGCTGTGAGGTAGCACAAGCCTATGTTAATTCTAATTATTTTACACTGGGTTATCATTAGGAGAACTTGTTTCAAAATGTCTTTCTCCAACAACTTATAGAGGTGACCACAGACATAATTAAGATAATCTGGGATCAAGATATCACTGTCAGACTCTTGTTATAGTGACCTATTTAATTTATGTACCTTGAGACCCACCTGGAAGTCCTGAGGCTGGAAAAATGGCTGTGCATCTCCAAAGCAGGAAAGGTTATGATCTCTAGAGAGGGGACCCAGGAAATCTAGAGAAAGTGCCTAGTACCTGTTTGTGTAGAGATTCATAGTCTTTGTTCATACACCAAACTTTCAGAGACTTGTCACCACACAGGGATATCTGGCTACACTAATGTGAACTCTTCATTTTGTTGTAAGAGTTTTACAGTGTGAACTTTCCTGGTAGTGACAGGCATAAATTCTAGTGAATTTATCCTCCCCGCTCCAGAAGCTATATTTATGACAGAAAATAAAGCAATAAAGCTATCTGCTGGTCCACAGATGCAAATTTAATTCTTTTCTTTTTTTTTTTAAATTATTTCCTTTGTTATTTGCAAGGATATCCAGGGAGCCTATAATGAGGAGACTATCTAGAATGTGAGCTGTAAGGGACTTTTTCACCTGCCTGGAATATAGGACACATAAAAAAGAGCTAATATAAAGTATAAGCTTTGACTCCAAATGATCATATAACAAAGTGTTTATAACCCAAGAGGTGCTCAGAGTTTGAGGTGAGAAATGGTAGGATAGAATCTAGCTCATTGACTGACTCCTAATCCCCATCACAGCACAGTAGTAATAAGGGACATACACAAATCCAAAAGCTTATTGTAACACTATTCATTCAAATATTTAATCAGTACATTCTATAGGCCAGGCAGTATTTTAGGCTCTGAGGACATAGTGTGAAGAAGACATTTAGACAATATCTCTTCATTCATGGAAATTATTTTACTGTGAGCAAAAGAGTAAATAAATATGCATTCTAGTACTACATAATGTAATGTCATCTACTAAAATAAACTTGGGTAAAATAATAGAGCAAGAGGGTTGAAGGTTAATGTTATGCAGTGTGGTATTGGGAGTCCTGACTGATGAGATGATATTTCAGCAGGTAACTGAAAAGTTCGGAAAGCAATAAAATTGGTATTTGAAAGCAAATCTTTACATATTTCATTAAGCTTAAGACTGATATGACTATTCTGTTTTCTATACCTAAAATTTCCACTTCCTTCTCAAATATTAGCATTTAAGACCCAATTCATGATATACTTTGGGTCTTGGTATAATTTAGCATAATTTTGGGTAAAATACCCCCATTTTAGTCTGAAGATCCCTTTCTCGGTTTTCACAGTGCAACTGATAACTTTTCCTCTTTCTTGAGAAAAATAGAATCAACACAGGTGATAATGAAGTGGGTTGCATGAGGCTTTGCAGGCCCTTTTTAAAACACAAAATATTATAGTGAGTATTCCTAGCAACATTTTTGTGAAAACTTTCTTTCTGTAGAAATTATCCTTCCTAAATTTGTTTATGCTTTATTGTTGCTCAATTGCCAAGTCATGTCCAACTCTTTGCACCTCCATGGACAGCGGCATGCCAGGCTTCCCTGTCCCTCATCATCTCCCAGAATCTGCCCAGGTTATGTCCACTGAATCACTGATGGCAAATAACCATCTCATTTTCTGTCTCCTTCTGTGTTCAATCTTTCTCAGCATCTAGGTTGCTGAGACTAAAACAATGTCTACCCACTGCAACTGCCTCAAATGAGATCCCAGAGTTACAAGAGATTTTTACCACTTTCCATCATTCCTCCGCAAGTGGAGGCGCTCACTTCAGAGTCACCCTGTGTGTGTCAGGCAGAGTGTTCTGTCTACCCCCAACAAAAATAAATGGATGGCCTGAATGATTTGGACTTTTTTAAAAGCAAATTTTTAAAGGCTGTGGTAGAAAATACCACATAATATAAAATTTACAATCTTAACCATTTCTAAGTGTATAGTTCAGTTGTATTAAGAATATTCACATTGTTGTGCAACCAGTCTCCAGAACTTCATCTTACAAAACTGAAACTCTGTACCCATTAAACAGTAACTCCCTATTTCCCTTGCATTTCAGCCCTTACAACCACCATTCTACTTTCTGTTTCTATGAATTTGACTACTCTTGGATTTGTATATGTGATATCACACAGTATTTGTCTCTTTATGACTGGCTTATTTCACTTAGCCTCATGTCTTCAAGATTCATCCACGGTGCAGCATGTGTCAGAATTTCTTTCCATTTCAAGACTGAATAATATTCCATTTTGTGTATTATATATACATATATATCAAGTTTTCTCATTCCATTTATAAAACAGTTTTATTGATATATAATTGATATAAGATGCTGAACACATTTTACATTTAAAGTGTTCAATTTTTTTAATTGAGATGTATGAATATACTCATGAAACAACCACTACTATCAACGTAGTGGACATATTTTCTTGGGATCTAAAATCACAAAATCATGACTGCAGGACTATAACTGTAGTCATGAAATTAAGATGCTTGCTCCTTGGAAAAACTATGAAAAACCTAAACAGCATATTAAAAAGCAGAGACATTATTTTTCCAACAAAGTTCTGTATAGTCAAAACTATGGTTTTCTGGTAGTCATGTAGGGATGTGAGAGTTGGATCATAAAGAAGGCTCGGTGCTGAAAAATTGATGTGTTCGAACTGTGGTATTGGAGAAGAGTCTTGAGAGTCCCTTGGACTCTTGTCCCTTGGACAAGTCCCTTTGTCCAAGTCTTCTTGGACAAAGAAATCAACACTGAATATTCATTAGAAGGACTGAAACTGCAGCTGAAGTTCCAATACTTTGGCCATCTGATGGGAAAGGCTGACTCATTGGAAAAGATCCTAATGCTAGGGAAGATTGAAGGCAGGAGAAGGGGATGACAGAGGATGAGATGGTTGGTTGGCATCACTGACTCAGTGAAGATGAGTTTGAGCAAACCCAGGAGATGGTGTTCCCTGGGAAGCTTGGTGTGCTGAAGTCCATGTGGTCTCAAAGAGTCAGACACAGCTGAGAGACTGAACAACAGCAATCCATCACCTGTGAAAGTTCCCTCATGCCCTTTCTAATCTCCCCTTCTAGTCTTCCCTGAACTGGGGAATGGGAAAACTACAAACTCTGATCAAACCTGTTTTCCACTACATTTTTAAGAACTGCTTCTGTCACTCCATGTAATTAACTTGAGATTCATCTATGTATTGCATATATAAACATTTCTTTCTTTTTACCATTGATTAGTATTCTATAGTGGGCTTCCCAGGTGGCACAGCAGTAAAGTATATCCCTGCCAATGCAGAAGACACAAGAGACACATTTTTAATCCCTGGATTGGGAATTTCCCCTGGAGAAGGTAATGGCAACCCAATCCAGGATTCTTGCCTGGAAAATCCCATGGACAGGGGAGCCTGGGAGGCTACAGTCCATGGGGTCACAGAGCATCAAGCTTGACTGCATGACTGAGCATGAACAGTATTCCATAGCACCAGTATATAACAGTTTGCTTATCCATTCACCTGTGATAGATTTTTATAAATTATAAATACATGAGTATGGCAACTACAATTACAAATACATGAATGTTATAAATATGTGTATATAAGTCTTTCTGTGAATATTCTTTTATTTCTCTTGGATAAATACCTAAGAATGGAATGACAAGATGCTATGCTAGATGTATGTCTAACTTTTAAAGAAACTGTCAAAGTGCTTGAAGAATTTTACATTCCTATCAGTTTATATTAATAGTTCCAATTCCTCTACATTCTTGCTAGTGCTTGGTATGTCAGTCTTTGAATTTTAGCCATTATAGAAGGAGTACAATGATATCTCAGTTTGATTTCAATTTGCCTTTCCTAATGACTTATTAAGGTGAGAAAAAGAAAGATGAGCAACTTTTATGTGATTATTTATCATTTTGGTGAAGTATCTGTCAAAATCCCTGGTCCACTTATTATTGAGTTGCTTGCTTTATTACTGAATTTGGAGCTTTACAAAATATATTGTGGGCTGAAGTGCTTTAGCAAATAAATGATTTCCAAATATTTTCTCCTAGTCTATAGGCTTATGTTTTTATTCTGTCAATTATGCCAGAAAAGAAAGATATTTTATTTTGATGAAGTCTAATTTATGTATTCTTTTCTTGTATGGATAATACTTTTGATATTATCTTATTTCTAAGAAATTAGCCTAGTCCAAGAAAGAGGAGAGTGAAAAAGTTGGCTTAAAGCTCAACATTCAGAAAATGAAGATCATAGCACCTGGTCCCATCACTTCATGGGAAATAGTTGGGGAAACAGTGGAAACAGTGGCAGA
Source organism: Cephalophus harveyi (assembly GCA_006410635.1). Taxonomy (NCBI): domain Eukaryota; kingdom Metazoa; phylum Chordata; class Mammalia; order Artiodactyla; family Bovidae; genus Cephalophus; species Cephalophus harveyi. The sequence continues at coordinate 18,457 of SJYT01084521.1, forward strand.
CTTTATTTTTTGGGGCTCCAAAATCACTGCAGATGGTGACTGCAGCCAGGAAATTAAAAGAAGCTTACTCCTTGGAAGAAAATTTATGACCAACCTAGGTAGCATATTGAAAAGCTGAGACATTACTTTGCCAACAAAGGTCCGTCTAGTCAAGGCTATGGTTTTTCCAGTGGTCATGTATGGATGTGAGAGTTGGGCTGTGAAGAAAGCTGAGTGCCAAAGAATTGATGCTTTTGAACTGTGGTGTTGGAGAAGACTCTTGAGAGTCCCTTGGACTGCAAGGAGATCCAACCAGTCCATCCTGAAGGAGATCAACCCTGGGATTTCTTTGGAAGGAATGATGCTAAAGCTGAAGCTCCAGTACTTTGGCCACCTCATGCGAAGAGTTGACTCATTGAAAAAGACTCTGATGCTGGGAGGGATTGGGGGCAGGAGGAGAAGGGGACGACAGAGGATGAGATGATTGGATGGCATCACGGACTCGATGGATGTGTGTCTGAGTGAACTCCGGGAGTTGGTGATGAACAGGGAGGCCTGGCGTGCTGCGATTCATGGGGTCGCAAAGAGTTGGACACAACTGAGCGACTGAACTGAACTGAACTGAAGTCTATATAGATTTTCTTATAGAGTTTTATAGTTTTAGGTTTTAAGATCCATCTTAAGCTTTTAAAAATTTATAGATATTAAGCTTTTCTGTATTATTTCATTTTGTTTTGTTTAACATAAGCATATACAATTGTCCAAGTATCATTTATTGAAAAGGCAATTTTTTTCCACTGAATTAATCTTGCCCTTTGTCAAAAGTCAGTTTTTTATACACGTGTGTGTCTATTTCTGAACTCTGTTTTGTTGCATTGATCTATTTGCCTACCTTTATGCCAATTCAACCCATCTTGATCACTATAACTTGAAGAACTCTTAAAACTGGAAAGTCCTTTCAAAGTTGTTTTAACTATTCTCTGCCAGTTGCATTTCCATGAATTTTAAAATTAGCTTTTCAATATTTTCAAAAATGCTATTGGATCTTGGATAGAATTTTGTAAAATATATAAACTAATTTGTGGAAATTAGTATTTTAAAATATTGAGTTTTCTGACACATGTACCTTGTATATATCACTTTTTTTTTTTAAGGAGTTTTCACTTCTCTCAGCAATATATTGCA